>OY282513.1:83410599-84010599 GCA_958296145.1 Hydrotaea cyrtoneurina
AATTGTTGGTTGTGCTTACAGATACGTCAATGCAAACAATTGTTTGGTTGTAAACAAGCAGCATTTGCGCTAATAGGTGGTTGCGACCATCGAGCTCTTTGCCTTCGTCGCTGTCTCAGATTTTTGAAAATAGTAAATTCGGCAATTTGTTTCACGTAAGCGCCCGATTCGATGAAGTTCTGTTTTAATATGAAACATCTCAAAATATATGATTGATGTCTGTTGAATGTAAACAAAACAAAATCTTAGCACGAAGTTTGTTGTCTTCACTACTGGAGGTATCCACATCAAACAAACATTATATTTTATTTTTTTTTGACAGAATATGCATTTCTCAATTTTCCCATTTGTTAATTGAGGATTTTTTTCAATATAATAGTATATAGTGTAAGTATATAATAGTGCATTATACACTATACACTATAAATACAAGTTTCCATCAAATTCTTCATGTGTAGTCGAAAGCCTCTAAGCTTGTTACGGTCGTCTGTTAAGGTACGTTACGCGCGAACTTGTAAATAAAATTAGTAAGATGTAAAAGTTACGAGAAAATGGGCTAAGGGCATGTAAAAAATAATTTTTCTCTTTCTCTTTTTTTTTTTTTTTTTTTTTTTAAACTATTGACAACATTTTCTCGCATTCTTGAGTCAAAGAAAAATCATTTTCAATTTGTATTTTTTTAATATTTCTGCAAACTTATTCTTATTGCATTTATATTACTCCGGTTGGTTTTTGTGTGCTGCGATATTCATTTCAGACTGACTTGTTTTTGCGATCACGAGGTTGTTACAACCCATGCCAAAATCATTTTACTCCATTTTCGAAGTAACGGTACTGGTATTTGCTTCTTTATCCAATGTCAAGTGAACCTTGGCTTAACGAAGCAGTTTTGTTGGGAATTTTCAATTTTGGCTCCGTTCATTTTTGTACCAAAACACTTTGGAGCCCACACCACAAAAAGCACAACGCCTATCTGCAGTATACTACCAAATGATGGCAACCCTTTTTCATTCTTTCATTTTTACCTTCTTCTTCGTTATTATCGCCAATTTCTTTATCCTCTTTGTCCTCTTTGACATTGGATAAAGAAGCAAATACCAGTACCGTTACTTCGAAAATGGAGTAAAATGATTTTGGCATGGGTTGTAACAACCTCGTGATCGCAAAAACAAGTCAGTCTGAAATGAATATCGCAGCACAAAAAAACCAACCGGAGTAATATAAATGCAATAAGAATAAGTTTGCAGAAATATTAAAAAAATACAAATTGAAAATGATTTTTCTTTGACTCAAGAATGCGAGAAAATGTTGTCAATAGTTTAAAAAAAAAAAAAAAAAAAAAGAGAAAGAGAAAGAGAAAGAGAAAAATTATTTTTTACATGCCCTTAGCCCATTTTCTCGTAACTTTTACATCTTACTAATTTTATTTACAAGTTCGCGCGTAACGTACCTTAACAGACGACCGTAACAAGCTTAGAGGCTTTCGACTACACATGAAGAATTTGATGGAAACTTGTATTTATAGTGTATAGTGTATAATGCACTATTATATACTTACACTATATACTATTATATTGAAAAAAATCCTCAATTAACAAATGGGAAAATTGAGAAATGCATATTCTGTCAAAAAAAAATAAAATATAATGTTTGTTTGATGTGGATACCTCCAGTAGTGAAGACAACAAACTTCGTGCTAAGATTTTGTTTTGTTTACATTCAACAGACATCAATCATATATTTTGAGATGTTTCATATTAAAACAGAACTTCATCGAATCGGGCGCTTACGTGAAACAAATTGCCGAATTTACTATTTTCAAAAATCTGAGACAGCGACGAAGGCAAAGAGCTCGATGGTCGCAACCACCTATTAGCGCAAATGCTGCTTGTTTACAACCAAACAATTGTTTGCATTGACGTATCTGTAAGCACAACCAACAATTTCGGTTATTGCAACTTTCATAGAGAAATGAAGTCGTTCAATGGTTCTTTACGATGATTCTTATATGTACATAGAAGTAATAACATTTTAAAATTTAAAGTACTTCCAAATGAGGCACAGTTGTAAACTCTTACATTTTATTCTATAGAATTTTCAAATAATAGAGAACTACTCGGTTATCTCACCTTTTGAAATTATTATAAACGCCTGTGGCATCATTAGTAGCGATCGTCGAGCACGAACTGTATTTCAATAACATTGTCGGAGCAGATCGCCTAATTACATTATTTTATAAATGTTAATTTTCTATCATTTTATCATGTTGTTCAAATTATGTTAATTTTTTATATTTTTAGTACACAAATGAATAGTACTTTTATTCATCGTTAATGCTTCGGACCACTCTAACATACTTGAATGTAGGGCCACCCTTATATATTTTCATCATAACAGAAACATACAAATAATATTGTACGTTTCGTTTTGTTATGTTTGATATTGTTAGAAACGAAACCAGCAACAATGCAACAGAAATTATTTTCTGTTGCTTTGTGGATCGTTTTGTATGTACATATGTACACCCATACATAAATATCATTAACGGTCGTTGCTTTCGTCTCTCAATTGTTTTTGTCATTTTTGTTCGATTATTGTTTTGGAGAATTTGGAGACCAAAACAAAAACAAGAACAATACGTATGAAGTTTGGTTTGACCATACGTGTTGTTGTTGTAGTTCTGCTTGTCGTTTCTTTTGGCGACCGTGACAGGACGGTCAGTTTAAAGCGCCTTGGAGACGATCAAATAATTCCATCAATCGGTTGTGTGTGTGCCTCTAATCGGATTTCGTCGGCTACACGTACACGACGTCGGCAATGATTGACATAAAAAACAAAATTTTTCTGCTGGACAACATCTTTAATTGCTGCCGTCGTAATATAATTCCGAAAAGGATCATCACATACATTTGTGATTCCTTTAGCAGATATAAAATAATTTATTTCGTTAATTTTCATATTGGAAAATTTCATTTAGTGGCCCATCAAAAGAACATTTTGTTGGACATTTAAATAGACAAAATTAACCTAAATTTTTTAATTGTGTTATACACACATACATATAATATTTTGTGTCGGTACCGCTGCTGAAAATATATACAAACTAAATCGGACATTTTGTTTGAAGTTCCCGCGTTGTATACAATATTGCCGCGTTTAAATTAAGGCTCTTTGCCTGGAAATTTACATCCATGAAAATTTACATCCATGTGACAGTGCTCGAAGTGATTTGGAAGAAACCTCACAGTGAAAAATATTGGGCTTTCTTAATAAATCTCGTTGCACGGTAGCTATGGAAAGTAGTTTTATGAATGTCTCTACAGATAGTATTCCAAATCCTTCTCGTTTGCCTACATTAAAGTTGACTAGGTTCGATGGAAAATATGGCGATTATAAACGATTTATCACCACGTTCAATAATATGGTCAACGACAATCAAATGATAAGTCCGGTTGATAAATTAAATTATTTGCTGAATTGTCTCTCTGGTCCTGCCTTAGCAGTTGTGGAACCTTTTCAAGTTTCCGATGAAAATTACCCCAAGGAGTTGAAGCGCCTGGAAGACAGATACGACAACAAGGTGCTAATTTTCTTGGAACATATCAACACGATGTTCAATGTGCCGAGTATGTCGAAAGGTGATAGTGTTTCTTTGCGAAATCTCATCGATACAATTTCTGCAGTTCGTGTCTCATTATTGTCGCTTGGTTCAGAGATGGAAGTCATGAATGCAATTTTGGTGCATTTTGTGTTGACAAAGGTGGATGCAGATACGAAGGTGAATTATGACTAGAAGCAGGACTATAAGGAGCTGCCTTCGTGGGACACCGGTTATGAGTCGTCGATGTCAGTTTCTCGAGAGCCATGGAAAAAGTTTGATGTTCATAAAAAAGAAAAGAAATCCAAACCCAATTTCAATCGGTCGTAAATGAAAACTCATCTTGTTCCTATTGCAAATCATCTAAACATTATATCGCTTCGTGCTCGTCGTTTTCTTCGCTTCTAGTTTCGGAACGTTTTAATTTCATAAAACGTAATGGACACTGTATCAACTGCCTATGTAAAGGCCATCTCGTTTCGAAGTGTCCATCAAAATCTCGATGCAGAGTTTGTGACACGTCTCGTCATACAATTCTGCCCATCGACATCGAATTCTACAGCAGTTCAACCATCGCATAGAACATCGGTGAATCACATTAAACCAGTAGCGTTAGTTGCTCGCTCATTTAAGAGAGCGATAACTCCAATAGTTGTGATTCTCATAAAGGATTATTGTGGCTCATTTCATTCAACCGAAATTAATTTCATTACAGAGGAAACAGCAAAACGGCTTAAACTTCGTTTTAAGCCATATTCACAAGAGGTCTCTGGAATCGGTGAAGCGCGGACTAAAATTAAATACTCCATCGATGCCACAATAAAATCTAGAATTAGTTCGATCCAGTGGTCGTCCAGTTTCGCAGTCACTAACTCAATTTCTGCACATCAGCCTAATGAATGCATTAGTACAACACAAAGGAAAATTCTAGTGTGCTGACCCATATTTCTACAAGCCACAGCGGGTTGACATTTTGAATTGACAAAGTAGAAGAATATGTCCAGGTTCACAACAAATATTCTGAGGAAGAGGAAACCTGCTAACATCATTTTGTCGAAAATGTTCGTTTTGATTCTGATGGTCGAATTTAAGTCAGATTTCCGTTGAAAACATCGCCTGATTGTCTCGGTCAATCTTTCGAAATGGCTCGAAAACGTTTTATGTCGCTCGAACGCCGTCTGGAACGTGATCCTACTTGGAAATCAATGTATGTAGATTTCATGGACGAATATTTGTTGCTCGGCCATATGTCACTTCATACGTTGCCTGTAGGTGAATCAAATTGCGTAATCCCACATCACGGTGTCCTCAAGCCTCAAAGTGAGACAACAAAACTTCGTATTGTATTTGACGCTTCTGCTCAAACTTCGACGTATCATTCCCTGAATGATATACTCATCGTTGGACCTATCATTCAACAGGACTGCCTGTTTCCATAAAACGAATATGTTCGTTCGTTACAATTTGTCAAAAATTAAATGGATTTTTATCGGTAGTGAGAGCTTATTCTTTTGAGATTGTCATCCATATGTCTATATATAACATATATCTTAAAACCAGAATTGAATAATGCCTGAAACACATTTTATAACGCTTTGAATATTGACGATTTGGTCCGAACGAACAAATTCGTTTTATGGAAACAGGCAGTTAATCACATTATTTTCGTTCCGCTTGAACAAATATGCTCTCACGGCTTATATTTCTAAAATGTATAACCAGTTTTTAGTTGACGAAAGAGATCGAAGATACCAGCTTATTCTGTGGAGGTCCAGCAACCAACACGATTTAAGGGTATATCAATTAAATACTGTAACATATGGTCTTGCCGCCCCTCCTTTTTTGACGATTCGCAGTTTGTTTTTCATTGCAGACAAATATGGCTCAACCTTTCCTCGTGGCTCAGAGGTACTTCGAAATGATCTGTATGTTGATGACGTTCTCACTGGTGCCAACGATCTATAATCCATTAAGTTGAAGAAAAAGGAGTTGGTGCATATTCTGAACTTACATGGCAAACTCGCAAAGTGAAATAGCAATGATTCGACAATTAATTCGAATCTCGACGAAGAAATCGCCATACAAATTTCGGAAGATGACGTAACAAAAACTTTGGGTATGTCTTGGAAACCTCATCAGAACATATTTCTTTATCGCTTAATCGCCTAATCGTCATTCGGTGCAAAATATTTCTGTAAGAAATTTGGATGCAAAATATTGGATGGGATGATCATCTCAATACACTTTGGCTGCAAATAAAACAACATTTATTGCACTTCCATCATATAGAATTTCCTCAATTTGTTTGTACGTCTCCCAAAACATTGGGAGAAATTCATGGTTTTGCAGATGCCTCTCAACGAGCATATGATTGTGGCCTTTACTATCGCGTTGTGGTCCAAGGCTCTTAAATATTAACATTTCCCATCGCTAAATCGAAAGTTGCTCTCATCAAAGAACAATCTCTACCTCGTCTTGAACTATGTGCCGCAGTCTTGCTCAGCAGAATGTGGCTCAAAATCCAACCAAAAATAGGACAATTCGTTTCGTCAATTCATTTTTGGTGGGACTCAAAAATCGTATTGCGGTGGCTTAAACTACATTCTTCGACTTTAAATTGCTTCGCAAATCGTGTCTCAGAACTTCAAGAACAAAGTAGAAACGTTATTTGGAGACACGTGCCCTCAAAAAGTAATCCAGCCGACATTATATCTCGAGATTGCAGCGCAGAAGAATTGCCAGAGACAATTTGATTTTCTGGTTCAAAATTTCTTTCCAGAAGATGAATGCAATTAGCCTGGACCAGATGAGGAGTTCAACGTTGAAGTCGTGGAACGCCGAAATGCAGCTACGTTCAAGTGTACATCTGCTCAACCCACCATAATTGACGGAATTATTGATAAGCATGAACAAAATTGTTCGAATAATTGCTTTTATTTTTCGTATTTTTAACAGATGCCCAGAGGACCGGACATGTAAACAGCAGGAAGTCGTTCACATTCACCCAGTGGAGTCAGAAAATGTATTCTGGATAATCGTTTCACATATCCAGCACTCTACTCTCGCAGTAGACATGCATGCTTTGGCCAATGGCAACTCTGCCCAGCCTTCGCTTCAAAAACTGACTCAGTTTTTACAAGAATTTAACATTGGCAACAGCACGATCAAAATAATGCGTGTTGATGGTCGTTTGGTCAATGCGACAATTCCCTATGACGCTCGTTTCCCTGCACTCTTGCCCAAAGATCATCGTTTATCAGCCCGATTCTGAATACTCCCGGGGAGATAATTCCCGGGGAATTTACATTTTTCAGAGAAGAAAATCTTCCTATTTTAAACAGACCAGGAAACAAACAAATCGTCTGACTCTGAATATTCGAAATTGTATGTCCCTTATTATTATTCGCTCGGTTTGTTTAGAAAAGGAGGATATTGTTTTCGAAAAAAAGTAAATTCCCCGGGAATTATCTCCCCGGGAGTATTCATAATCGGGCTGTATATCTTTATATTGAACATATGCATTCGTCAAAAAGTTTGGATAATTTATGCCAGAGACGTGGTTCGAATGGTTGTTCGTGGCTATGTTCATTACTTCCACTACAAGCCAGAATTGATGCAACAAATTATGGGAAATTTGGCAGCTGATCGTCTTCGAGCTCAACGACCATTTTTAGTAACTGGTGTCGACTTTTGTGGCCCATTCCTGCCGTCATACCGTATTCGAGGAAAGGCGCCTTATAAAACGTACATCGCCGTTTTCGTATGTTTCGTATCCAAGGCAACTCATTTGGTGCTTGTTTCAGTCCTCTCGGCCAACAATTTCCTTTTGTGTCTCAAACGTTTTGTTGGTATACCTCAAACGTTTTGTTGGTTGGCTGTATTGTGACAACGCTACGAATTTTGTTGGAGCTCACAATAAGTTTCGAGAACTCTCAGCGACGTCGTCCGCAAAATGAAATCCGTGTCTTCTCAGATGGGTTTCGAATTTGGTTTTATACCCCCTCCTGCCCCACACTTCGGTGGATTGTGGGAGGCAGCCGTCAAGTCCACCAAAACGTTGCTCATCAAAAATATCGGACAATCTTATCTCACGTTCGAGGAACTGCAGACACTGATTGCAGAAATTGAAGCCATATTAAATTCTCGGCCAGTCGCTCCAATTTCCGATGACTCTAATGATGGTGAGGCGCTAACTCCTGGTCATCTATTAATTGGCTCTTCATTAATTTCATTTCCTGATGAGTATTTCGATACAGCAATCCGCTTTATAACGATGGCAACGTATCTCGTATTTGAAACAGCAGAGATTATCTTTTGTCGCTCCAACAACGATCGAAATGGTTTAGGGCTCAGCCGAGTATCAAAGAAGCTCAACTGGTCATAATCCACGAAGACAATACTCCACCCCAACAATGGCTTTTGGCTCGTCTAACAAAAATAATTCCAGGACCAGGAAAAAATGGTTCATGTAGACGTCCAATACAAGAAGTGGCTCCTGTACCGTTCCAAGAAAATGTTTGAAAAATAAACCTTTCAACGGGGGGAGAATGTCGGAGCAGATCGCCTAATTACATTATATTATAAATGTTAATTTTCTATCATTTTTTCATGTTGTTAAAATTATGTTAATTTTATATATTTTTAGTATTATACATTTGTATTTTTATTCACCGTTAATTCTTCGTACCACTCTAATATACTTGATCGTAGGGCCACCCTTATATATTTTCATCATAACAGAAATTATTTTCTGTTGCTTTCTGGATCGTTTTGTATGTATGTAAAGAGTGTTTTTTATTGGGGTATAGAACTTTAAGTTGGCATCACTTTTTTAACTGGCGGCAAAGTGATTAATATTTAGTTTGGTTTGCCATTTCATCATGAACAGGTTGACAAAAGAACAACGCTTGCAAATCGTGCAAATTTATTTAGAAAGTAATGGTTCAGTTCGCGAATTTCACCGCAAGCTCCGTCCATTTTATGGTCGACATAATCGTCCATCAGAGCAATTAATGGATCGTTTTCGCACTACGTTTACTCTATGTGATAATACGCATCCGCAGAGACGTCGAACAGTGCGCACCGAAGAAGCAATTGCCGCTGTAGAGCAAAGTGTTGAAGAGAACCCGAATGAATCGATTCGCCACCGTGCACAGCAATTGGAGCTTTGTCCATACAAATTGGACAATTGGAAAATTGGACCTGTAGAATTGGCTTTATTCGAGCCAGCCGCGGCGGCCACATGCCCGAAATCATATTTAAACATTAATGGCATAAAATTATCCTTCCAATAAAGCCAAATTGATGGACATTAAAACGATTTTCTTGTGTTTTATTTCAATTCGAAGTTCTATACCTCAATAAAAAACACCCTTTACAAACATAAATATCATTAACGGTCGTTGCTTTCGTCTCTCAATTGTTTTTGTCATTTCTGTTCGATTATTGTTTTGGAGAATTTGGAGACCAAAACAATAACAACAACAATACGTATGATTTTCGGTTTGACCATACGTGTTGTTGTTGTAGTTCTATTTGTCGTTTATTTTATGTTGTGGAAGAAATAGATTTTTTGTAAGTCAGTTGTTAAGTGACTTCGAATAAACATAAACCTAAATCATAAAATTTAAACCTTTTCGGGCAAAATATAATTAGCTAGTTCTGCGCAAACAAACATGATCTTTGATAAGTTGACAGTTTTTGCTAAAAAAAAACAACAAAAACCACTTTGTGCATTTTTTATCGATGGCAATTACACACAACAAAAGGTTTTCAATTCATGTGTTTGCTTTGTTTATTTATGTTGCCATCAGACGATATGTTTTTTACATAGGTACTGTCATATTTTCCATCTGTAAAAATTGTACACATCGTCTGATACATATGAAACATTGCATATGTAAACTACATGTGAACATACATATCAAATTTTTTCAATTACACATTAAAAAGTCAGCTTTGTTTACGTTTAGAGGTTATGTCATACGAAAATACATATGTGTGCACACAAATTATGAATCGTATGTAAAACGACGATTTTGACATACATGCGGAATTACATATGGATACAAAATTTGACAGTACATATGTAAAAAACATATCGTCTGATGGCTGCTTTACTGCTAGACTTTTTATTGGGGGATATGCTCTACTTAACAGTAGTTCTCGCTCACTTGCGATAACTGTTGAACATATTTAGAACAATAATTGCAGCAGAAATCATTGTAAATGGGTACCGATGAAGAAATGTGGCAGCTTCCGAAACCGATCCGTATACATTTCCTGCAATCAAAGAAAACACAATGTTTGTAGCCTTTTTTGAACATTTCCATTTTTATCTCAAACTAGACTAATATAAACAAAACTGTATAAAAAAACTTAAAATTAGTGAACCTGTACTTCCCTCCAGTGATTTTTCTTCATGAATTTATCTTAAAACTGTAAACAAAAAACTTTAAAATAATTTTATATTAAAAACACAAAAAATTAGAAAAAGCAAATGTAATTCAATAATGTTGTTTCCATTTATTTCGTAGGATACATTGATTTAAAGTTGGAGTTGATGTTTCTGGTCAGCACTCCGTAAACAGGAAAAATAACTGTACTCTATTACTTTCTATTCAATGCATTCTATTTTTAATTAAAAATAGGAAAACTTTAAATTAACATTGTTCCATATTGAATTAAGAAATTTCAACATTACTATAATTTCGTTAAGGTTTCTTATTGATTCAATATGCTGATGTTAAGTTGTTTTTTCCCTGCTATGAATGCCATTACTGGTCTCCGAATAAAAGTTTCGCCCAGCAATATTCATTTGTTCCTGTGGTGACAAATTCAGACAAATGATTGATGTTTGACTAAATGCCAATTCTCAATATAAAATCTGCCTCATCGCATTACCTTTTCTCAATACACTGCTTTGTCAGCCCAAATGTGTAATCGACTAAAAGGTGTTGAGACTCAAAATTCGTTCCTATGCACCTAACAATGGCTCTCATGACAGTAGGAGATATGGTGAAGCATACCGGAAGTGCATGTCGGATGATAACTTTGTGTTTAATAATAAGATTAAATTATGTCTTTTAGCTCACACTTTTGGTTGTGCATACCACAGTCGAACGTCCGTCAATATGAATGTAATGTATAATTGATTCACCTTGCAATTAGATCTGATCGCTGTAGTATGAACATATCAACATTATGAAAGTAGCAATACACTGATAGACAGGTCAATAGCCAAAAAAAAAAAATGCATATGTTTCACCTTGAACAGGTTTTTGACTGTCATTACCATGAATTAATGCATCAGTCACAAATTTGCTCTTGTTGGAAACAGACGTGAGATCGATCTCTTGCCTGACAACTTGCTTGCGTGTTCATTAACATTTACAACAACAGTTCAATATACTAAGAAAATAGTGAACAAAACAAATCAACAACATTAAACGTGCACATGGTAATGATGATGTAGGCGCTCAGCCTACTTCCATAATGAACAAAACCAAATAATATTACATCAACTTTGATGTCGAATAATTACTATTCACCTCTTCGAACAGTCGCTAAAAGTTCGTAAAGGAATATGTTGCACCAATTACTATCTTGAAGGTAATCGAAAACTATTCCATTAGGAAAATTTCAATTGGAATAAAATTGTTTTGCAAGTCAACGACGGATTTTGTTGTAATTTGCAAGCTTAAAAACAAATATTAGTTCTTTTCCTACGCTACACAGAATGAAAACCCGTATAAAGCTTTACTGTTTGGTCTCGACAAACAAGACCCATAAATTGTCAAAAAAAAAAGCTAGATGTTTGGCCGTGCTCCAGTCGCTGTTGTGTTAAAACCTTCTGCGCTGGTCAGCTTATGCAATCTGCAGTGGTGCACACGAATCACATGCAGATCAACATCCAAGTAAACAAACTTACTTAAATATCAGACAACGTTCCTGACTGCAACATCAACACCATCAACCCGAATTGTAGCAACAGTTTTCCCAAATTAACTGTAAATAACAGCAACACCAATTCCAATAATGGTTCTCACGATTTATTTTCCTTTCTTTTTTTGGTTAAAAAAGATTTTTTTTAATTTACAAAGTACATATACATACATAGGACCATAATTTGTTTTCAAAAACTGTTCAATAATAAAAAGGAATGTTTGCTTTAATATTTTTCAATTATAGTTTTTTGATTTATTACAAAAAAGGCTCTGCGAATTTTAAACATTGTTTGTATCCATATGGATACAAACGTATACACACAATACAAATAACATCATTTTATGATGGATGCTGCTTTGACGCAGACGTTCTTTTTTAGCTCTGATACCATTTCAATTTATTTAGAAAAATGGCAAGAAAACTTACGGACTCTGAAATTAAAAAAAAATTTAACCAGTTTTGGTGATTGCGATATTTCTGACTTGGAAGTGAAGTTATAAATAACTTATATGATGCTTTTGATAATGATAAAAGCTTTTTATTAGAATAACTTTCTAGAGAATGTTCATATGAAGGCAACATTCAAGATATTAATGTTGATAATAATAATAACATAGGTGATAGGGTTATTGAGATCGAAGAGGGTCTTGCAGTTGAAGGAACCTTTCAAAAGAGTCCCACAATTTTTCAATCTCCACCAGTTCCATTTAAGAAGGCTGACCAATTGCGTTGGAAAAAAGCTTCTTGGACTGATCCAGAGACTTCTCTTTCTGAAATGTACCCAAGGAAAAATATAAAATTGCCTGTCGCGTATTTGGAGTACTTTACAGAAGACTTTCTTCAACAACTTATATCTTCAACAATCCAGGAATCAATGACTAAATATGGCAAATCTCACTGTTTAACTAAAGAAGAACTTTTAAAATTTCTAGGTCTAGAAATAATGATTGGTACCATTGGCTATCCGCGTTTGAAAATGTATTGGACAATGGGCACCGTAATACCATCATTCCCAGAAAATATGACCAGGAAAAGATTACATTCATTGCGGTATAATTTAAAGTTCACAATAGACCAATCAGGAAGCGATAAACTTTACAAAATTCGCCCTATAATAAATATGTTTACAAAAAAAATGGTACGCTATTCCAAAAGATGAAAATTTGTGTGTGGTTTCTTTTAACGAAAGAACCACTCTGACGCAGTGCATGCCTAAAAACCCATCAAATGGGGAATGAAAATATTTGGCCTTTGTAGCTTTGAGATATATCAGGGAAAAGGAACAATATTAACTGGCTCAAAGCCAGGGGTTTGCTCTGATATTGTTATTCATCTAGTAGAAAATGTTCCTGAGGAAAAAAAATATAAAAGATATTGTGATAATAATTTTACAACTCTTAATTTGGTATCATATTTACATCAAAAAGGAATTTGGGCTACAGGTAGAATTGAGCTTCGGGAATTTACCGATGGGAATTCTCGGGAAATTTTCTAGATTTTTCCATCCCGAATCTCGAAAATTGATATTTTTAACATTTCGGGGAATCCCAAATCCCGAAAATATCTCAATATCCCTCGAGAAATCCATTTTCTTTTAAACATTTTTTTGTTTACAAATATTAATAGTAAAAACAATTCTTTCAAAAGTAAGACACTCTTAAGTTTGCAAGTAAGAGAATACATACATATATGATTAATCCCTGGAAACACCAAACTGTAACGGACATTCTGTTACACAGAATCGCACACTACATTTGTACGCGACTGTCAGACGAAGCCATTTACAGTCTATGTTTTTTAAAACACCATTATGGTAAATAATATTTCCAATTACTTCTTTTCCCCTTTTTGAATAAGAATAATTTTGAATTATTTTTGTTTTGCTTTTTTTGTAATTATTTTTGATAAACTATTTTTTTTTTTTTGAAACAGGAATATCTATAAGTCATAAGGAATTTATAGAAATGATAGAGAGACGACTATTGGACTTTTCTAGTTTAAGTTCATGACATTTGGCTTATGCAACGCCGCTCAAACATTTCAACGTTTAATCAACGAAATTTTTCGTCGAATTGACTTCGTATATCCGTACATTGATGGCATCTGTTGCGGCTGCAACGAGTATTGGTTTCCACGGCTGTGGCGGATCGGAATAATAATAAAACAACGTAATATATATATGTACACTAATACCCCGACTTGCGTCGTTAATTGGGACCGACCAAACGGGACGCAATGCGAAACAACGCAAATCGAATCACTTTTCTCCATATATTTGTATGGATTTTTCGTTAATTCGTTCCAGAAGAAAATTTGAAAATTTTTACTATAAATAAATGTATACATAGACATATTTTTTTATAATTTATTGCAACAAAATAACGTAAAGTAAAAACATAAATTAAAGCCAATTCATACATGTAAAAAATCAACATACACATATAATTAATTCAATTATTAAATAATTTGTGTTATTCCAAGGCAATGGTCACATCAGGGTTTTGATTCGATAGCTGCCCATCTTTTTGAAAAAATCCGGTTATTTTTTGTTGAACTTTAACTGATTTTTTTGTAAATAAATTTCTCTATAACAATCAATAGCATCTGTCACAGCGTTTAAAACTTTACTGCTACGATTTTCGTTTTATTTTATTTATTTTTTACGGAGCAGAAATTGCTCTTACACTTTATCGCACTAATATTTCTTGTAAACTGACACCAAAAATTTTAAAACGAGGTAAGCAGATGTCTTGTGTTTGACGAAAAGCAAATAAAAAGGGGAATACCCTTTATATGCACAAAATGTAATAGAAAACGATGCAAAACGAAACATTAACGACGCAATTCGAAACCACAATTATTTTTTTTGCGACGCAAAACGAAACATCAACGACTCAGTTCAAAGCCACGCAATGTTTATTTTGATGACGCAAATCGAATCAACGCAAATCGGGGTATTCGTGTACGCTACGCGTTGTGCGCGTTTTATATGTACTGGCGGGCGTGCGAGCTTGTTTTATTATATATAAATCATGTAATTTAATGGTTATAAAGAAATACCTAAAAATTCAAAAATGCTTACTTTATTCTAATTCTTGTGTAATTTCACGGCAATTGAATGCATGTAATCCAATCGTTACAGTGAAGGGAATATCTTATAAAATTATTTCTCACAACTCAGTATTTACAAATTCGAGTATTTACCAACAGACTAGACAAGACTACATCATTTTGTGCAAACTATTCCAGTTGTACTACAAAACAAACAAATTAGACAACATAGCATAACATAACGAAATCTAATTTAAATACTTGAAAATAACGTATTTTTGCTTTACTTCACAACAGCATCTATGTAGCATCAACGACTTTAGACCAGCGTCGCAAAGACCTTCGATTGGTATTCCGACTTTTACGTGAAAACTCACTGGCAGTAAATTTAATAAAATGCGAATTTGGTAAAAGAGATCTAAAATTTTTTGGACATCTATTTGATATCACCGGAATCCGTCCTCTACCCAAAAAAGTAACTGTAATTAAAAATTTTCCTGTGCCAAAAACTGCGCAAGACCTGAAGGGATTTATTGGAATGATAAACTTTTACATCATACCAACCAATTCTTCAAGACATAGTTCCAGGCAACAAATGGAATGATCTCACTCCGTTGGACTCTAAACACCGAAGCCGCATTTGAAAAATATAAAACCGAATTAGCTATATCAAGCTGTTTGTCATTTCCATTATGCAATCGAAGGACGAAAATGCCGAATCATCACTGATCATCGACCTCTTATTGCTGAATTTAAACAAAAAATGGAAAAGGCTTCGCCACGTCGAAGCCGACAACTCGCCTTCATCAGTCAGATCACCACTGACATTCGACATACGCCTGGATATGAAAATGATCCAGCTAATGCTCCTTTCAGAATTTCCAGAATACAATGCCCAGTTACGCAAAATAATTCGCTTATACTAAAACATCTATTCGTCTTAGGTTGTAACGAACAACTAATATGTGACACGTCAAGTTCGAGAGTTCGACCTTTCATTCCTAAGGAGTTCAGACATCAAGTGCTATCGAAAATTCACAACTTATCGCATCCTAGCAGTTCAGCCAAGATTTTGCTGACCTAGTATTCGCAAAGACACGATAAATATTGTCAAGAATTTTTTGCAGTGCAAACGTTCAAAAACACAGCGACACACCAAATCTTCTCTAGTCAGGTACGAACCACCTCAACGATTTTGACACATCAACATCGTTGGTCCTCTTCCATTGTGCGAGGGATAGCGATTTTGTTTAACCATCATCGACCATTTTACAAGATGCCCTGCGGCAGTTCCTATATCTGACATGTTAGCCGAGACCCTAGCACGTGCACTTGTGACATAGTGGATATCGAGATTTGGGGTACCTAGGACGTGAATTCGAGTAATCTGTTTTTGCCGAACTAATGTAGGCACGACATTTACGTACAAACACAACATCCGCAGTCAAATGTTATAATAGAATGATGGTATCGAACCATGAAAAGATCCATGAGACATCAAAATGGGTACATCATTTGCCTACACTTTTACTTGGGTTGCGTGTAGTTTTCAAGTCCGATATTAACGCTTCACCAGCAGAACTATCATGCCTACACTTTTACTTGGGTTGCGTGTAGTTTTCAAGTCCGATATTAACGCTTCACCAGCAGAACTGTCATATGGAACGACCTTAAGAATTCCAAGGGAATTATTTTTCAAAAACAATTCGAAGGAATCATCTACTGAATATGTTACCGAATTTCGGTACGCAATTGAAACCTACTGAAACCGCTTATCATTGAAGAAATTCAACTTTTATTTTTAAGGACCTTTTTTCATCTACTCGCGTTCGTCAAAAACCATTCAATTCGACCGTCACTAACACATCCATATGATGGATCTTATGAAATTTTAAGAAGAAACTCAAAATGTTGCACATTTCGAATTCGTAATCGCAGCAGCAACATTAGTATCGATTGCTTGAAACCATATTTTTTCTCATGAACTTACGTACCTAATCTTCCTACCGAAACATTTTCAACACCCAGTATGGATGAATCACCTAATTTTTGTCTTTGTACTGTAATCGATCTCAACTTTACATCCGACAATCCTAGCTCAACAGACATTACTCCGGAAGAACATTTATATTTTTGTATTTTAAAATTAATGAAATAAAGTAAGTATTTGTTAATAAAATACCACGAGACTCATTACATGGGAATAGGAATAAACCCCTCTTCCCATAGAGATGTCAATAATAGTATCTAGTTATTTAATGACACCATCTGCAATCCATGTTAGGAGTTTTACAATAACTCTTCGCAGTCTTCTGATATTGTTAAAAACTCGAAGAGGAAAAAGTCGCCGGTACGTTTAAAGGTACTGCCCAGAAAAGGTAAACTAGCTTATTTCCCACAAAATTTTTAACGAACAAAAATTATTCATTAGAAGCCTAACAAACCACCTGACCTTCCTATCTACCGACACGGTAGAGCTGCAAAACTATCGATAGCACTATCAAATTTAAACTGATGGTTCGGCAAGACATGGATAGATAAAGGAATAGGGATTTTGTTTGTTTGACTGATTACATTGAATGAATTCAATTGTTCTTGGATTACAGTTTTATGTTTAATTGTATGTAATTGTCTGTCGATTGTTTTTCAAATTGGGTTTGATATATGAAATATGTCAGGCAGATCGAAATGGTACTATAAACATTACAAGAAGACAACAACAACAGTCATTTTTTTTTTTTTTTTTGTCTTAAAAAAGTAAACAATATGCATTAGAATTTGACATCCAATATGTGCAACTACATAAAAAAATGAAAACACAGCCTTCTTGATCTACCTTGAAATGTATTTAGGCCTGGAAGACCATGACTAATAGGTACAACAACAACAACAACATCTGCGTTATTTCAGAAAATAATGGATTTGCCTAAACTAACCGCGGAGATCAAAGCCATAAAGGACTTTCATGACATCCTTCGTGAAAGCTTATTAGTACTAAACAACTTGGAAATTGACACTGTTAAGTGGGATCCGCTTCTAATACATATTTAATAAGAAAACTGGACCGAAAAACTCCCTTGATAATCCGAAATAAATACAGTCTATGGAGGACTTTCTAAAATGTCTTCAAAACCGATACCAGTCATTGGAAGCAGTAGGAGGCAAGGAGAAGGGCAAGTCAGTTACAACTGTATCATCTTGAGCCTCATCCACCAATACCAATTATCCACTTTATAAAGGCAATCACCCCTTATATTATTGTGGATACTTCATAAGTAGTAGATTAAAATGGGTAATGGTATACCGGCTTTGTACCATGCCCTAAGTGATCATCAAGGCACAATTCCTTAATTCATTAAAACAACAAACCAAAAGAAGTAAAACAACAATAAGTACAACAACCGAGAACACAAGTGATACCACGACATTCACAAGCACACTCAACCACACCATCTTTGACGTTAGTAAATCCGTGTAGCAGCCATCAAGGATACATTTTACTAGCAACGGTTAGAATCAGTATATCTGCAAACAATGGCAGATTTGCACAATTCAATGCAATTCTCGATTCCGGATCTCAAATAAATAAAGTAACAGAGCGGCTAATAAAACAATTATCGATTGAACCAACGGAAACTTCTCCGGCTATTGGTGGTCATTGGTGGAAGAACACACGTCAACGTACCAACATGGAATTCCAGTCGAGGACAGGCAGATTTTCATCGAGGCTCGATAAACCAAGCAGATCATTTGATGTATCATCATGGTCGATTCCAGAAAATATTGAAATGACCAACCCATTCTTCAATAACATGGGTGAAATTTACGTTCTTACCTCTCGACGAAAGACGAAGTTTGACGGGATCGCAAGTGAGAAGGTTGAAAATAATTCAACAGTATCGGAGTAAGTGCGATCTACAATAACGACGAAATGAAATTTTTCAAAAATTTTGGAAGGTTGATATCTGACAACTGAAAA
Organism: Hydrotaea cyrtoneurina; assembly: GCA_958296145.1. Classification (NCBI taxonomy): domain Eukaryota; kingdom Metazoa; phylum Arthropoda; class Insecta; order Diptera; family Muscidae; genus Hydrotaea; species Hydrotaea cyrtoneurina. The sequence goes on from OY282513.1 coordinate 83,429,175, forward strand.
CTTTAGCAGCACAGAAATTAGAATCTCTAATTGTGCAGAACACAACCAGAAATTCAGATGGACTCTTCATAGTACGATTACCATTCTCAAATGACACTAGCTTAAGTTGCCATCGGAAGATATGTTTTTTAAATATGTAATGTTCTACAATAACGACGAAATGAAATTTTTCAAAAATTTTGGAAGGTTGATATCTGACAACTGAAAACTTTAGCAGCACAGAAATTAGAATCTCTAATTGTGCAGAACACAACCAGAAATTCAGATGGACTCTTCATAGTACGATTACCATTCTCAAATGACACTAGCTTAAGTTGCCATCGGAAGATATGTTTTTTAAATATGTAATGTTCCTTTTTTTATCCATATTTATGTACGTCAAAATTGGTGTAGCAGAATCGCAGAACTTGGCGATGTCACGATTTCTATTTCTCACAGCTTAAAAAACAGAATATTTATTTCATGAAACCTTAATCCATATGACCCACAGAAAGGCTTATCAAGTTCAAAGTACGCATTTCTTCATTCCCCATCACTGCGTATTACGACCCGACAGCAGTACCACCAAACTGCAAGTAGTATTCCATGCCTCTTCTAAAAGAGCTTCAGGATACACTCTCAATGATATCCTACATACCGGTCCAAAGATTCAAGGAGATCTCTTAGGTATGCTTCTCCGTTTTCGATTGCTATCGGAAAATACTAAACCACAAAGAAGATTGTCAGTATCAAGTCATTGTCTGGAGGAGTTTTACGGAAAACTGATAGAAACCTACAATCTAGAAGACAATCTAACACAGTACCCATTAGGAGCAGCAGTCGTGCAGAAGGAATTTTGTGTAGACGGCGGCATGAGTGGATCTGATAGTATGGCAACATATACTTGTACGGACCCTGACTAACGCGTCACTCACTCATGAGGAACTTGAGACTGCAGTCATCGAGATTGAGCAATTCTGAATTCACATTTACTCACTCCAATATAGTCCGACCCAATCGATCTCACGGCCCTGATCCCTAGTCACTTCCTAATTGGGGAACCATTAAGTTGTCACAGGGTCTACGGGTCTCCATGTCGCTAACAAGAAGGTGAAAATTAGCAACCAGTCTAAGGCACGCATTTTGGAAGCGGTGGTTAAATGAAAATTTAAATTTATCAGAAAATGGAAATCAGCCTTTCCTAATATCAAAATACGTCATCTAGTGATTATAAAGGAAAATAATATACACATTATGCAATGACAACTTGAGCGCTTTGTAAAAACCTATCTAGGAATTGATGGAATAGTTCGATTAGTTGATGTAAAAAATTTAGGGGGGATAAAACGTCAGATACATAGGCTAGCTCCATTGCTACTAGAAGCGACACACATCGCCGGCATGTGGGTTGTATATCGCTGTTCTGTAGATATTTTAATGGCATCTGTTCGTGTCCCTGACGTTAGAACATTTAGCCGGAATACGCGGCTATCCAGGGTCTCTCATCCGTTCATTGTAAAGTGGCCGGTTGCCCGGACGACTCACTATACACAAAATTCGTTCTTCAGCCGTACTGTTCGCATGTAGAATAATCTTCCAACAAGTGTTTTTCCTGCATGCTATGACATTATCAAATTCAAGGCAAACATCAACACTACTCCCTCTTTCCTACCTCCAATACCCTTCTTTCCCATCGCTAACACAGTGCATTGCATTTATAGGGGGCATCCACTGTGTGTTAGTCAAAAAAAAAACCAGAACATGACGAAAGGATTGAGCAGAAACTAATTTTGGTCCAAGTACAGATACTGAATTAGATGTAGCGGACATAAATCCCGGACTAAAACGACACAATCTTCCGATAAACTTAATAATGATGACTGCCCTGATCGTACTTCTTCTGATACCAGTTTTTTATATCCATCTGTTACAGTACAGAAGTTCGGCAACGATCCCAGAATTTACTTTAAAGGGATAGGTACAACGCAGATAGTTACGGCGGAATGGAAATCATGGCATACTACGATTTAACTCCATTCAAGGAAAGGTTGAGCAAATTCAAAGAAATGTGTAAATCTTCACCCAAGAAGTCCATGTGTGAGATGCTAGCCACCAATCTGAAGTTAATAAAGGGACAACTCTTTAAGGAAAGAGAGTAAATTGCAACGCCTCGCGGTATACTACCAGCATTGGATATAGTCGAAAACAGAGCCAAGTCCTTATTTGGTGTTATGGACCCTCAGTATGCTGAGGAAATGTCAAAAACCATCAACAGAATTAAAATGGACAGAAATTACATTGCTGAATTACTTGTCAACCAGGCCTGTAGAAATATACTGAAACACGGCGAGATCTCAAGTCAAGGTCGCATCTGCGAAATTCAATGAAGCATCTTAAATTTGACAAATTTTTAAACGGGGAAGACCGAGGAATTGCTGATACGAAAATGCTAGTATTTCTATCCACACAACTTGCGGTAATGGCCACTAACTTGCAACAAACAGAATTCGACATAATTGATTGTTGACCAACGCCCGCCACGGAAACAAAAGTCCATTGTTATTATCGCCACACCAACTTCAGAACGGGAATACACAATTACAGCTCACCCTCCTACCTTCCGTACACTTCCAATCGCTTGCTTGATTTCTACAAATTAATGACGAAAAGGCAACAGTCGCAAAAGGAGTCGCAACAGTACTTCAAAACTGAACATTTATTTGCCATATCGCCAGGCACTTCTTTACTAGCCGAAAACTCTAACATAGACGAATATATTACGTTATCAGACAAGCAGCTGCAAATTTGTTTCAAATCCACGAGAAACATTTCATAATGACCAGAGGATCAAGATAACATTCATGCAAAATTCACCTGTTCAATAATAAATTGACGATATATTGCAAGTTGACGAAAATCAATGAGTGATCAGTATAAATTCAGATGACTTAGAAATATCAGTGGATTTATGTAATTACTAATGATACAAAATTATCATCGGTTTGCGGTTGTGAAATATATCAAATAACTCCAAGCGGTTCCGCCATTCTTCACCTACCACCTAATTGCGTACTTAAGGACAGCACGATCATCATTCAAAGCTACTAATACTCCTCGAATATATTGCACACATCATATGTCCGATTCCAGCCACTAGAATCTGTCACCACAGATGTGGAGCAACTGCAGAATCTAAAAACCTTACTACAATCTACATACATCACAACTCTCAAGTCAAACCCAGCCCACACCACGTCAACCGACAGGTACACATTACATACCAGAAATTTTTCACATGTAGCGGACCTCTCAGAAGTTGAACATTTCATGATTCAACGCGTGGGAGAATGTCATACGCATACAGTCAAACGTCCGTTAATATGAATACAATGCAATATTGCTTCACTTTGTTATAGGATCCGATAGTTGTGTATGCATATATCAAAATTATGAAAGTAGCAATAAACTGTTAGGCAGGTCAACAGCCCAAAATAAATAAATGCATATGTTTCACCTCAACAGCTTGTATAGGCACAGTACTCGTGGATAAGATCCCCATGGGAAGACGCCAAGCTGAAACTGGTGAGGATGAGGAACATTCCTTACCTCATTAAAGCGACAATCTACATATATCGAAGGGTGGGGCAGCCATGTCCAGCCCGGCGAAGACGTATGGCATGGAGGTCTACGTGTCAAAAGCGGTCTTTTTAAAATCGGTAAGGCCTGGGTCGGCGCTGAAGACCCAAAAAATGAGCCAATTGAGAATAAAGACTGTGATGAAGCGAAGCAGTCAAACAATAAAGAGGGAGACGAATCAACCATCTCCGACTGCCAAGAAGCCCGTGTAATGGAGGACCAATGATTTAGGTCATCCAGATAACCTCCATTGGAGCTAAACGGCAACCAACTCTTTGATGGAAATAATAAATAAAGGTAAGACTCGTGTCGCTTTGATCCGGGAACCCTGGACGATTCGAAACAATGTTACTGGATTGAACCTAGTCAAAAACCAATTGTTCTATGCAAATACGGGTGTCGCTGGCTGCGACGCGAGTTTTTCCTGGGAGTAACAGCGAATTTAAGAACCAATAAAATTTAATTTAAGGCAATCAGGCGTTGTTGTAGTTGTTGGAATTGCAGTTGCAGTTGTTTATTTCTATTAAAATAAAAAAGGTTAACAAAAAATAAACACTAAATAAATAGCACAACTCTTTGTTCCTCACAAACTAAAACTTACACGTAAGGACCACTGCTTGTAAGCCTATGTTCTACTGCATTGTCAACTGTTTTCTTCCAAATAGAGAGAAAACTTCCAATTTAACGAAGACAATGCAGTAGAACAAGGAACAAAGGTACTGCAGCAAGAGAGCCAATGAAGATCAAATAAAATAACAACACGTACATACATACATTTTAAGTCGACAGCGACTAAACATAACAAAGATATGTATGTATGTATGTATGTGCGTAACCGAACAAAAAAGATCAAACGTAAAGCGCCTTGGAGACGATCAAATAATTCCATCAATCGCGTGCATATGTATTAGTGTGTGCCTTCGTGTTTTGCCCGCAAACGCACCACAAAATACGGCAATCATCACTTCGTGTTTGACTTCGTTGTGTTCGGTTGAAACTTTCATACTACTTTTGCTGCACTCCGCTAATGAATGAATTTTTTTTCACCCGCGCACTTGTCCATCTCGCACAATTTTTTACTACTAAATGAGTCATGCTTGACAAGCGTAACTGGAGACCATCAACGAAAACGCCATCAACGAAAATATCAAAAAATTTTGTTTTTTATGTCAATCATTGCCGACGTCGTGTACGTGTAGCCGACGAAACCCGATTAGAGGCACACACACAACCGATTGATGGAATTATTTGATCGTCTCCAAGGCGCTTGACAAAAATGTAACACACGGACATACATACGTAGTCGACAGCGACAAGACAACATTGATATGTATGTATGTATGCGTGTACGTACAAACGAAAGAATTTGATCAAAACAAATGGAGATCAAAAAGGGAGAGCACACGTACGTAAATACATACGTTACAAAGGGAGTATGGCAATAACAAAATTCAGCACCAACAAAATTCTTCCCGTTATCACTTCGTATCGTCAATGGGGTACCACGTCGATTAATGAAATGATAGCCAAAATACAAGCATCTGTGGACAAATGAAATGCCACTTCGAGATGAATAGCTCTAATTGTCAGACACGTAAACAGAGCAACCCAGCGTTTTTCATGACGTCGACCAATAGTAATGTTCACGGGGCCAAAATAGACCAAACCAGTGAAGGAAAATGGCCGTACATATGGAGTCAATCTATCCTTTGGCAATGCACCCATAAATGGTGGTACAGGACTGGCTCGACGAATTTTGCAAATATTACAGGTTGAAAAGCACTTCTTTAAAACTTTGCGAAGGGAAGGGTTGTGGACCATTCAACAATTTCGATTTGAGAGAAACTCCTTCGACAGTAGCGGCAGCATCAAAAACCAAACGAATTTTTCCCGGCTTATTGGGACTAACAACTCCAAAATGGGGCAAATACCAGGTTCTCGGAGAAAAATTAGAGATTTCATTAGACGGCAATTTTTGAAACGAAATTCGGGATTTCTCTTAATTTTTCTTTCGATACCAATAAGTTGATTGGAGTCCATGGAGTAACTATCCGGCAGGACCACGTTATCTTCTCGCCACAATAGTCTGGATACATATCTTCCGGCAACCTTCTTTGTTGAATCCCGTAGCAACACTCGAGCACGTAAATCGTCATTAGACTCAATAACCGGCAGAACCTTGACACCAAAATTTTCCGTCTAGAAGTATCTTGCCACCAAATCATATACATTTTGCTCTGGCTGAGCTGTAAGCAAGCAGGTGTGAGGTATATACCGTCCTCCACTCACCTGACCAAAAACGACCCATCCTAACGGCGTGTTAGCAGCATAAGCCAGCTTCTTCTAATGACACTATTTCGTCTGGCAAACCAAGATGACAATGATCCAATCCAATGAGGGGCTACGTTGCTATACGAACTGATTGGAACACCATAATTTTTGCTCAAATCCATATTCAAGCTTTGTATCGGCCATTTTAAATTTGTAACACCATAAACATTATTCAGGGCATATTTCCTCTTCTTGTTGGCACCACTTATATGAAGATCGACGACCATGGCGACTTCCTGTGATGATTTACCACCATACCAACTCAAATTCAAACTGCTTTGTCGGCCTGTAAGTCCAAGTTGTCTCACCAAACAGCTGTCCATCATAGTGACTGATGAACCTTCATCCAATAGGGATTACGTTTCGATTGTATGTTGTCCACTGCAATGGGGACACGCTTGTTGTTTTTGTTGACCATAAGATGCGTATAAAACCACTCTTCTCTTTGTTTCACTCGTTGGGCGACTTGTGCTGGTACCCTGTATGCTTCTTACCAAATCTGCTACACCTTTAATCCAATTGCTGAAATCCAAAACTGTGGGCCACTGTTGCAATCTCGAAGAATATTGGGCCCAGTCCAAATGTTTGCCAATTCACCATCAAGGTGGGATTCGACAAGTGATGCTGTCCATTCGCAATCTCCAAAAAGGCGGCAAGATTTTGCACTTTAACGGCAAATGGTTCATCTTCTCAACAGCATTCTCATGTATCGGTGGAATTTCCCTCACCTGTTGCAACTGTCATCGTATCAGCATATCGGGTCGGCCATATTTGGATTTTAGCTGCTCACACATTCCCTTGCTTCGCCCTTCAAACATTTCTGAAGCCGTAAGCAGTTTTCAAATGTTCAAACGCCGTTAAAAACATCGGCCAGTCTTCAGGAGAACCACTGAAATGGGGGAGATCGTAAATTTTCTTCGGCATTGACCGCAACAAAATGTTTGTATGGTACGAAGATGGCGACTGTGGAACATTCGACGGCTACGCTGGAAGCGGAGGCGGCTGAGCAGCAAGCAGATTCGGTGGACGTAAATAGCATGAAGTCGCTGACACATTGCTCCTTGTGTTGGGTAACGGGTTTCGCCGTTGAATGTTGACGTTGGCTTCAGACTCGGCACAATAGGATCCACTAGAATTTTCGCTGCCGACGACACTACCCGTTACACTCGTATACGATGACACGGACTGAGCAAATGATCCATTTTGTGAACTTACCACAGAATTTAGGGCACGCTGCGCATTTAACAGTTGAACCTGTAAACTACAAATTTGGCTCCGAAGGCTGTCAATTTCTGGCTGGGAAACTGTTTCGGCATGACACACATTCTGGATTTTCGTTGCAGGTTTCGGCTGTCCAAGAACACTTGTTGTGGCGGAAATGGCAAACGACGATGACGTTGTTCCAGCAGTGGTGGAACTAAACGTTGGCACAACGTCGGCGCACTGTGGTCAATATTTTGAAATAGCGGCCAAAACTCCTTTTGGTTTTTGTTCTCCGATTTTAAAGTTATTAGACTCATATGAAAGTAGACAGTAGTAAACCGCGGGAGCCAAAAAATTAGAACTCTATTTTAACTATTTCACTGAGAACAGGGTGGTCCAAAATGGGTTTTTTTCAGAATTTAGTAATTATGATATTTTTAGTTAATTTTTAAAGTTGAAATGATCATAACTTTTTTGTTTTTCAAGATTTTTGGACGAAATAAATTTTGTGTTGTAACTTAACTTGTTTCCTATCACTGGTAGAAATTGAAGCTCTACTGTTTTCAGAACAATTTAAATATTTTTTTTAAAAAAGGTCTAATTTATCGGAAATTTCCTACTTCATAGAGCACAACTCCTGTGAGTCAAGCTGAGTCAAAACACAAATTTACTATTTTGTAGTCCTAACCCTCCCCTACATTCCTATATATACATGTCCATGCATCGGGACTGCACTTTTTGAGCTACAGCAATTTTTCTGACCCAAGGTAAGATAATCGGTACAAATGCACGTCATATTTTTTGAGAAGTTATTTGTATGTGAAAGTGGCTATTATGCATATATTTTGATGAAATTTTGTACAAGAGTTCTTATTGACCCAAAAAATAATTCTGTTGAAATTAGGAGAATTTGGCCCATATTTGGACCTAGTCCACATAGAAGGGTGTATGTGTGTGAAATTATACCCAAAAAGAATAATTTCTGCATCATTCGTTTTGTCTTCTTACCTGCCGAAATATTTTTAATATCGATTTGATAGCCAACTGAAAAACCCATAGTAAGCAAAGTAATTTTTAATTATTTGGGGTTTTCACATTTAGGGGTGGGTTGAATTTCTGTAAAAAACAGGTAGCCAACTGCCAACTTCAGCAGAAATAAAATTGCAGGATCTTCTTGAACACACTGCAGAACGATTATTAAAGACATTTGATGCTGACTATTTAAAGAAGTTTAAAAATTGCAGCATGACTTTAATTTCTAAATGGGGATGTGATGGGTCCTCTGGCCAGAAACAATACAAACAATGTAATGCGGAAAATTCATCAGATGCCAATTTATTCATGATTTCTTTCGCTCCATTACGTTTAACAAAAACTTATATTGGTTCAGAGCCGTCAACTAGTAGAGCTGCAGAGATAGATGTATGGAAGAATGAAATTCCCTCGTCAACAAAATTTTGTAGACCAATAAAGTTTGCGAGCACAATACAAGAAAAATTTCCAGATATTGTACTAATGAAGATCTTATTAATATTTTGTTGTGCACATCAGACCCATATAGGCCCAGTATTCGACAAAAATGGAAATCAACCTCATTAGAGTTAGATGAAGAAGCTTAACAACTACTGCAAAATGAAAATCAAAGCTATTTGGAAGAAATTTTTACTAATATTGTTTAATTAACACTAGCTTAAAGATTATAATTTGTTTCTAATTTTAGTATAAATTTTTATTAATACATTTAAATAAAATATATGTACACTTTAAATCAATAGTAAAAGTTTACTTAAAATTTTATCGATGTTGTGTTCTGTATATAATATATCCAAATGGTATTGATATTGTTGGGAATTTCAGTGTTATTTTTCAGTTTAATCCTCACAAGAATTAGCTTTCTTCCACAAAACCCAACCTTTGGCCCCTGTGAATATTGAGACTAAATAAATGTCAGGGGCCAAATGTTGGCATTTTCTGACCAAAATTAAGTTTAGGAATAATAAATAAGTATTGGTTGTAAAATACGATTGAAGAAAATAAGAAATTATAAAAAATATACCTATTTAAAATGTCAAAATATTCAACTTTTACATGAAAACTCAACAAAAAATTAAAATGCATTTTTAACTCCACATTGAAGCTTAAAGTCCCTCCTATTGAACAAAAAAAAATGCGTAAAAAAATACCAATCCGGCCAAAAGTTATACAGTTTTGACCGCTATCTCGCGAAATTGACCACTGTGCGACGCACTATAGAGAAAATTCGTTCTTCAGCCGAACCGTTCGTATGTGGAATAATCTTCCGGCAAATGTGTTTCCTGCCAGTTGTGACATTCAGAAATTCAAAACAAATTTCAACAAACACTACTCCCTCTTTCCTCCTTCCGATACCATAATTTCCTTCCGCTAACACAATGCATTGCATTTATAGGGGGTGTTGGCCATCAAAAAAAAAAAGAACTCATATTTAATTAGTTTTGAAAACTGTGATCTTTCAATCAAACAGCTACCTCGTTGATTGCATTCTTGTAGGAATAAAGAAGTGGTCGTATAAAAAGAAAACTAAAAGACAACAGTATAGCCGAAAATTATCAGCTCGTTATTTCGTTGAAATTGATGCGCCTATGCTAAAATTTGCAAAAGAGAGTTCAGGAACGTATATGGTCTTCAAAAGTCAAGAGGAAGACTTGAGAATATTATATAAGACGGTAAGTTTGTAAGTAGTCCTAATAGACTGAACAAAGTAATTCTGTAAGAAATCGTAAGTAAGTTTTTAATAATTATTTGATTTTTTTTTTTTCAAAAACACGATACGCCGCTTTATTTCAAACAAAATTAAAAATCTTTTGATATTCAAAATAAAAAAAAATTAAATAAAATAACTGGATAAGCCACAACTTTTTGAAAATAGAGATTTCCGAATTTTCGTGGATATACAGCGACTGGTATGCGATAGTAGTCTTCATTAAACACTAAATAAAGGTATCAATTTCATGATATAATCAAATCCCTATTTTCTGCAATTATTTTAGACTTCGATGGCGATTTTCTCAGTATTTTGATTTTGTGACTTATGGTGTTTTTACGATAAGCCTTTCAAATATATGTCCTCAGATTTCTTAGACTTTTATTTTTGGTCTGAAATACTAGTACGTACCGGCAATATTTTTTATTGTGGTTGCATTTTTGTTGACAATAGTTTTATTACAGTTGGATACCTGTCATGTCGAGCAATGCGCATCATTTTCGAACTCACACATAAGATCTGTCTAATGTCATCGATTTTACTAAAGTATTTTAATTTGTTTTATCTTCCAACGCATGTAAGGGAGGAAGATAATAACTAACTATATTAAGTAGTACGAATGATTCAATAACAAGAAGAATTGAGTTCGAAATTAATGGACCGTATTAACTTAACACCGCCACCAGCTCGCATATTTTGATCCGTTAATACCGTCGATATTATATAGAAAATTATTTTTTTCTTTTTTAAAATCATTGTAGAAAAAACATAGAGGATTTGCTAATTTTTAAAATTTCTTCATTGGCTACATTGAAAATACTTTTCGAACCTTAGGGACGTTGGAGAAGCAAATCTGCTGGATCGGAATTGCTATGAAATTTCAATCCACCAGAAAATAAACGACAGTGGAATTTTATCCCGTCGCCAAGACCTCACCACTGAGTTATTTGGGAGGTCATCGTTAGCAACGAAGAAGCTTTTCAACTCATTGGCCGCTAGGAAGCGTCGAAGAAGTGCGTCACTGAAGTGATAACTATTGGCCTCGCGGGAATGTTCGATATTCAATATTCTTCAATATTTTTATTACGGTTCAGTTTTTAATATTTTTCCAAAGTTTTATTACTGTCGGGTACTTGTCATGACGAACAATGCGTATATGGGTCGTCACGTCGGCCACACTGATTAGCTGTAATTAGATTAACACAAATATTCCTGAGATACTGGTAGACGTACTTTACGAAGAAAACCTTCTTAAAAATAAACAACGACGATGGTGGAGACATCTGAAAGAATGGGCAGATATAGTCCTTATTCTGTAACTTTTGATGAGCCGTGGTTAGAATTCTGGTTTAAGGACTAATGTTTTTATGCTGTTTTTTAAGAGCTTGAGAACTTAAAATGATAATACAAAACATATTTTTGGAATGCATTTGTATACCCTCACCTACGGGTAGGAGGGTATATATCATTTGATACGACCCAAAAGTTTAACACGTAGGTGTTATTGAACCAAATTCGATTCATCACTTTTTAAGTTGTTTGATGCATGTCCGTCTGTCCTGTTGGTATGCACGATAACTTTCGAAAGCGTTAAACAATCGCTTTGAATTTTTTTTTATATTTTCCCAAATTGTGTTATACTATCAATACGCCCAACGCGATCAAGCCCAAATTCTGTATCTAGAAGCTGGACAAAGTTTCGGGCAAAAACTTGAAAGTCTGGCCACGCCCCTACTGGTACATCCCATATAAATGTACCCTTCCGCCTACTTTAGAATTAGTGTAATAATAGTATTACCTAAATTCCGTATTTTATAAATCTATAAAAATATAAACTCCTCCAGAAAAAATTTGACACCTAGTCGGCCCCTTCTTGTACCTCCTATTCAAATGTGCCATTCTGCACACTTTACAAATCGTGGAATAATATAAATACGCTAAACGCAATATAGTCAGAATTAGAAAAAAATCCAAACTCTATTCTATACTCCGACCACTTTGTAAAACCTGTAATACAATATTTTTCTATAACATTCGGTGTTTTAAGATTGCTTTTATGATATTTCATCAGATGCTACATCCAATAGCGGTAGCCACGCTCATGGATGACAAACAGTCGAGATACCCTAGATGCACACTTCCCAGGCTGCCGGGAACGCAGTCGTCAGTATGTGATGGTTCATGATGCTGTGTGCAAGGCGTATGGTAACTAAGATATCCCAATCACACGTCAGCGCATACGATGGCCGACTTCAACCCTACAAGTTTTCTGGCACGGATGGTATTATCCCAGAGGACTTACGGGACATTCGCGAATAGTGAGATACATGCCACTAACACCGTATCAATGTTAAGAACAGTAGATGATACTGCGGAAAGAACAGTCAAACTAATGCAGACTTAATTACAGAAACAATTTGTATTGCGATGTGTAAAAGAAGAACGCAGGCTATATCCTCACTGCAAAAAGGAAACATTGAAACGAAAATATGTAAAATAATATTGATTACATCGAATTTAGAATTTTTTTAAATGAGTTCAAGCTTGAGGTCAGGAATTTTTTATAAAATACATCGCGGACGGAGAAGAATGCATAAAAACATTGGCTGAACAAAGACCTCACCACCACGCTCCAAAAAAGAATAACGAGCTGATCACACAGAGGATAATCACTGAATTGCAAAAACGAATAATGAAGACAGAGGTAGCAACCGCACCGATAATCTATGGACTACCTAAAATACACAAGAAAGACTTTCCGCTTAGACCGATCTGTTCTTCAATAAATTCCCCTTCTAGTCATCTCTGTAAGTCTGTTACCAAAATGTTGTCCAAGATTACAGAAAACTCAAAGTATAATATTAAAAACTCCGTGCAATTTATAGAAAGGATCAAAAACACTGTGATAGAAAATGACGAGCTAATGGTTTCCTTCGATGACGTATCACTATTCACTAGTATACGCGTAGATTTAGCAAATTGAAAACAAATTGACCGAAATCTCTGAATTGACAAAAATCTTGTTTATGAAAATTGTGAAGTTCTGCATTCAAGAAAACAGATACTTTAAATACAAAGACTAGATCTACCGACAAAAGAGAGGATTGCCTATGGGTTCTTCGGCATCTGCAGTTGTAGCCATGCAAAACTGTGATGCTACCCCTAAGATCTTGACAAAATATGTGGACGACCTTTTCGGGATTATGAAAACCTGTGCAATAGAGAATATCTTGACAAACCTTAATAGCTTCAACCAACAAATTAAGTTTATAATAGAAAAATAAACCAATGGAAAACGCGCCTATGGAAAACTCTAATAATAATAATTAGAGATAAAAACAATATTAAAATAGATTGGTACCAAAAACCAACCGCTTCTGAAAGATTGGTAAACATCTATTCAACTTTATCAATAGAGTCTTGACCATAAGCGACGATGAGTTCCATCAACAGAACATCAAAAAAATTAAGAATATACTGCAACAAAATAGCTGAAATTTGTCAGAAGGGGACTAGCCAGACTTCCAAGATTTGTCCGAAAGTTTTTCTCTCTATAGCTTGATCTCGTTGGTCATATTGATAATATTACAAGGTTTGTAAGGGGCGGGATGGTACATTTGTAAAAGAGGTACTGGAGGGGGAGTTGCCAGACTTCCAAGTTTTTGTCCTAAACTTTGTCCAGCCATAGTTTACTAAATACAGAATTTGGGCAAGATCGAGTTGGTCATATTGATAATATTACATCGTTTTTTAACCCTGCCATTACACCTACATCTAATTTGTTGCCAGTTGAGCACACATATACTCTTCGAAACAGAAACCAAATATCGAAAATCATCTGAAAAATCATTTCAAAAACGTCGTCACAAGAGTAACTTCTCTTGTTGTTGTTACCGTCCGCAGCAGCAAACAAAAACACAATGTTACCCCACACCACAAAGTGTCAAAGCATTTGGGGAAAAGTATGGACACGCAAATTTGTTTTCATAAATATGTCTAAATTTTGTTCTTTGTACTTCAAACAAGTCTGAAAAATACTTCGTTGATAACAATTCACAAAATATAACTCTTTTTAATACGACAAAACGGTCAAAACACAATTACACAATAAAATTATCCCATAAATTGACACAAAAAAATATGTTGGGGGAACTCTAACGTTCGTTTCTGCTGCATGTGCCAAAATTTTACTGCCATTGAATTTTCGTTGCCAGTCGGCCGGACAGTAGCAAAAATGTGTGTGTATTGGTAAAAAAGTGTGAGTGTGTTGAGTTTTTCGAACAATTACTGCCCTGTCTAATGGCTGGGTAAGGGGTGGGATGGTACATTTGTGTTGGAGTACCAAAAGGGGAGTTGCCAAACTTTCAAGTTTTTGTCCGAAACTTTTTCCAGCCATAGCTTTACTAAATACATAATTTGGGTACGATCACTTTGGTCATATTCATAATAATATACGGTATGTAAGAGGCGGGATGGTACATTTGTAAAGGAGGTACCAGAAGGGGAGTTGCCAATGTTTCTGTTTCAAATATGAAATACGGTGCCATCGGGTTAAAGCGGAAATCTTCGCTGTATCGAAATATTGGTCAGGAACTGAAGTTAAGGAAGAGCCAATTAATAGATAACCAGGAGTTAGCACCTCACCATCATTTGGATCATCTGGGATTGGAGCGATTGACCGAGAATTGAAAATTTCGACAATAAATGTCTGTAGTTCCTCGAACGTGAGATACGTTTGGTTTTGGTGAGCACCGTTTTGGTAGACTTGAGGGCTACCATCCACAATCCGAAGTGTGGGGTACGAGGGTATATAAAACAAAATTTTAAACCCATCTGGCCGTTGAGCTCGAAAACGATCAGCTTTAAATTAGTAGTGTCAATTCTGGCTTGTAGTGGAAACAATGAACTGACGCGCGTTATCTTTATCGTGTTGTTGCCAATGCTCAATTCTTGTAAAAACGGCGTCAGTTTTTAAAGCGATGGATGGACAGAGTTGCGATTGGACACTACTGCGCGAATGTGGACGACTTCCTGCTGTTTACATGTCCGGTCCTCTGGGCATCTGCTAAAAACACGAAAAATAAAAGAGATTATTCGAACAATTTTAGTATAAGATGAATGCTTATCGATAATTTCGTCATTTATGGTGGGTTGAGTTGATGTGCACTTGAACGTAGCTGCTTTTGGGCGTTCCAAGATTTCTATATTGAACTCCTCATCTATTCCATGCCAATTTGATGCATCGCCTTGAATGAATTGTATCTGCCAATTCTTCTGCGCTGCAACCTCGAGATACAATGTCGGTTGGATTATTTTTTTGAAGGCACTTGTCTCCAAATAACGTTTTTGCTTTGTTCTTGTAGCTCTGAGACATGATTTGTGACGAAGCAATTTAAAGTTGAAGAATGTAGTTTAAGCCACTGCAATACGATTTTTGAGTCCCACCAAAAATGAATTGACAAAACGAATTGTCATATTTTTGGTTGGATTTTGAGCCACGTTCTGCTAAGCAAGACAGCGGCACATAAAGGGTGTTTTTTTATTGGGGTATAGAACTTCGTTTAACATAACTCGAGAACCACTTGTCCGATTTTGATGGGAAATAAGGCTGAGGAAGAAGAAGTCATGCAGAACAGGACATCAGAAGTTCAAACAAAAGAGGAACAGGATATAACGGCTACTGGTAGCTAGTTTTAACTAGCAGTTTTTTTATTTTTTATTAATGTTAAATAATGTAACACTAATATATATTATCTCACCGATAAGAAATGTACGCACATGGTCGCGAGCAAACATCGATAAGGAGCAAATAGGTGCACATCGATAAGGAGGAAAGGGCATGGGATAACAGCCTGCGATAAGACACACGGCGCGCAACCGCACACACACTAGAATATCAATAGAATTTATGTATAAATAGTTCATACCAATTCCATTGTTCTTTAGTATTATTTAAAGGTTCATACTGATTGTATGTTCCATGTATTCACTGGGTGCATTACAAAACGTCCAGGCAACTTGAATTCAGTAATAAATACTCACGCGTATGAAGCGAAACAATTGTGGTTGCATTCAGTATTCATGGGATAATGATGTCTTTTGATGTTCTTGTTAACACTTGTTGGATCCATGCAAATTCTGATCTTGTTGTCTTTCCGCACTATTACCATTGGAGACACCGCAATAGATTGTTCAATTGTTGGTTGGATGACGCCTAATTTCACATATTTTCCAACTCTCTTTTAACCTCACCTCTAATTTTGAAATTTGGGATTATCGACTAAATCAATGTCGTAGACAAAATTTGTTCTACAGCCGAGACCTTCAAAAATGTTTTTGTGAACACAAACTTCTTGTACTCGCTTAATAAATTGTAATTTTTAACAAGCATCTGCACCCAGTATTGGTTGTACATTGCTGTTAACAATTTTGAAATTAATTGTTCATACCTTGCTGTCAATTTGACATTTCATTGTTACTTCTCCCACCACTTTCATTTTATGGTTGCCAAACGATCAGTGTTGCCAATAGATTTTTCATGTTGTCCCTACATGAACTTGAAAAATTCCCTACCTTCCCCTACACTCCCAAAAATATTACCCCACATTTGTCCCTACAATACGTTTCAGTTAAATTTGAATAAAACATCAGATTAAAAGAAAATAACATTTTATTTAAAAATTATAAATCATATTTCACGTAGCATACAAAAAAAAAGTTTTGTACGAGTACATTGAATTCAATTCAGGTAAAAAAAATGGTTTGTTTAAAAATTATAAATCATATTTCACGTAGTATACAAAAAAAGTTTTGTACTTTAAATTCAATTAATTGGTTCGATATGTATTATAATTAATTTGTTAAATTGTAGAGATCTTTATACGATAAAAGTTTTTTTATATGACTAGGTTCACATTTGAAACTTACACAGTCAACTTCATGACATTGCATATATGACCTTATAGTGCAAATAGAATTTAAAAGTGTGTGTACATCAGTTATTATTGAAAATATTCTCTCAGCGTCAGCATTTGCATGAGGTAATCCAAGTATTATTTTTACCAATTTTGATAAATTTGGAAATATGAATTTATAATTAAAATCTTTTGCTTTGATTATCTTGGCCCAAAACTCAACCACATCCATACTTTCAAAAGATTTAATTTCATGTTTTGTAAAATTGTATTCTAATGTTCGAAATTCTTGCGTTAGATCATTAAGTGTTATCTTATATTTTGTACATATCACTGTACAACACTAATTTTAACACATGAGCAAGACCTTATACTCGTGAAACTAGAGGCTCTCTGGAGTAAAACTACGTTTACAGTTTTTCATTCTCTGATCATTTGTCCTTTTTAGAGGACTTTAAAGTTTTAAAGGACATTTCAATAGAAAAAAATATTTTATATATTTCTACTCATCTTACGATGCTGAGATAGAAAGCAAATGAAAGAGGAGACTCCCCTCGATTTGGCAAAAATATTTGTGTTGTTATATCAGGACAAAAGGACCTTATTCAAGTCCTTTCAAAATTTTGTCCTTTAATATCCTTGAGAATTTCCAACCATTTCATCCAGAAAATATATATGTTAAGGACATTAATATACGCTAACACGTTGCTGAATTTCATTGTACTCACTTTGTTAGTCTCCTTTTAAAAGCACTTTAAAGTTTTAAGGGACATACAAAATTCAAAAACTTTTAATATACATACAATGTATATGGAGTCAAAGACAAGAATTTCAGATGCAGTTTTACGGCTGTCACATTTCTAATTATGTGTAAGACAACAATATGTATTTATTAATCCATTAATTTTTTTTCTTTTAATATTAAACATGTACAAAATTAAAATTTAACTTGACCAAATTCATGACTATATTGTCCTTTAATGTGATAGCAGTTTATGTAACTACATAAGTATATAAGTATAAAAAACTATTTAAAAATTTCGATATTAGCGTCCTTCTCAGGTAAACCGTATACATTTCTGTTGGCGCTTATGAATAGTATTGGTATCGCGACAAAGTGTCCAACAATACTCTGCCAACATATGGCAAGTATTTTTTCCTTGAAAGCGATTTTCAATTGTGGTAAGATCTTGGTGAAATCGTTCACCATGCTCGTCACATGTTGACACGCATTTCACCACTTTTACTCACTTTTTATTATTTTTTAATTTCTCACGTTAAAAAGAACAAAAAACATCACTTTTTATTTGCATAACAGTTTTAGAACAGACAATTCTTCTGTGGCCTGCTTTATAAATCTGAATTTTTTTAAAGAGAACGAAAACGATGTAATAATTTTAGTACAATTTCGGGATCACTAACGATTTTCATCCGTCATTAGTGGAAGCACAAATTTCAAAAACACTTTGTAACTGAAAAGCGATCTTAAGGGGAGATCGGATCACCGAATGAAAAACTGTGACCGTACTTTTAATTCACGGGGGTTCCAGTTTTATGTGTATATCCATTTGTTCATGTGTTAGATTTTATTTAAAAAAAAAATTGGTTAATATTAGGGAGTTACGTATATATATATTTTTTTATAGTACATTTTGAAATTATTTGTACACTAAACTAACAAAGTGAGTACAATGAAATTCAGCAACGTGTTAGCTCCATGGCCAGCTGCCAAACTACTTTGCTCCATTGGGAGCCAGATGTAAGACCTTCTCTTGGTGTAGTGGGACTTAATTGTGACTCCGAGGCGCCGTCTGAGATCAGAGCCAGTCCGTCCAGCCTGCTAGCAGCGTCTTCGGTACACAGAAATGATTGCCCCCTGGAGCTATTCCATGTCATCCGCTGTTAGCGGACAGTTCTATTTGTGTATTAACTTACTACGCCATGTAAGCCCTCGACACTGCTACCAACCATCTTGACCTAAACAGTATGTTTATAACGTCAATACAAGAGATAAAGCCCCAAGGGAATATGAGCGAAGGACCATGATTTACGGATATGCACTTGGAATGTACGAACACTCCTCAGATCAGGTGCCTCTATCCAACTGGCGGATGTCCTCGAAGAATACAGAGCTGACATCACCGCAATCCAGGAAATAAGATGGAAAGGGCACGGCGTAAATATAATGAGAAACTGCGATGTTTATTACAGCTGCCATGAAAGCAAGCACCAGTTTGGATGCAGATTTGTTGTGAACAAAAGAGTACGTCACCTTGTCGCCGGTTTCACACCAGTGGATGAACGGCTGGCCACAATCCGCATCAAGGCTAAGTTCTTCTTTATCAGCCTGATTTGTGTTCACGCGCCGACGGAAGAGTAATACGAAGAGACGAAAGATAAGTTTTACGAACGCCGGACATGACATTAAAATTGTTTTTGGGGATTTTAATGGAATGGAACGTCTCATCCAACGAGCATAGGCTGACCGCAGGAGTGCCTCAAGGCTCTGTCCTCTCTCCTTCTCTATTTCTTATTTTCATTGACGACCTGCTGGGTCAGACTATGAACCCGATCTACTCATTTGCGGATGACAGCAACCTCTGTCATTCGTACTCATTTGATCATCGGCCAGGTCCTCTGGAGGTCGAGGACAAAAGGCGAACGATGAACGACTCACTTAACCGCGATTTGGCGACGATTTGTGAGTGGGGCCAAATTAACAGAGTAGATTTTAATGCGCAAAAGACCCAGTGCTGTTTGTTGTCACACAAACGTTCCACTGATCCAGCACCGTCGTCAATATCTATGGGTGGTGTAGATATAGACGTGTCAGATACTCTTGATGTTCTGGGCATGAAGATACAGGGTGATGCTCGCTGGGCTAGCCATATATTCGAAGTGTCGAAAGAAGCATTCAAGTGTTTAGGCTTCTTAAAGCGGTGCAAGAAATACTTCACCCCATCTGACCTCGTAAATATTTACACCACATACATCCGGCCTAAAATGGAATACAACTCGCATATATGGGCAGGGGCTCCATTAACATCTTTGAAGCTTGGTCGTCTGGTTTGGACGTTAGAACATTTAGCCGGAATACTCGGCTATCCAGGGTCTCTCATTAGTTCATTGTCAAATGGCCGGTTGACCGGACGACGCACTATAGAGAAAATTCGTTCTTCAGCCGGACTGTTCGTTTGTGGAATAATCTTCCTGCAAGTGTTTTTCCTGCCTGCTATGACATTACCAAATTCAAGGCCAACGTCAACAAACACTACTCCCTCTTTCCTCCTTCCAATACCCTTATTTCCCATCACTAACACAGTGCATTGCATTTATAGGGGGCAACCCCTGAGTGTTAGTCAAAAAAAAAAAAAAAAAAAAAAAAAGTTCAGCCTCTACGATGACACCTGACAAATATGGTTATTAGCAGCACCAGGTTTAAGCATCGCGGAACCCATAAGGCAACATGGCTGTCACCTGATCGAAAGACGAAAAACCAAATCGATCATGTTGTGATAGACGGAAGGCATGCATCGAGCGTGCTGGACGTACGGACTTTCCGAACTGCCAACATTGATTCGGACCACTACCTTGTAGCAGCCAAGGTACGCACTCGTTTAAGTGCAGCAAAACCCGTACGTAACATCACCAAACGAAAGCTAGACGTCGAAAATCTGTAATCGCAACCGACAGCACAAGTCTACTCCACGAAGCTATCTGATGATATTAGCGATGATATTAGCGAACAATGGCAACACATATACAACTCCATGACGAAGGCCGCCGAAGAAGAAATTGGTTACCGAAAAGGCAACAAAGGAACCAATGGTACGATGGGGAGTGTAAAGCCGCCACTGAAGTTAAGAACGTTGCATATAGGGCGACACTCGCGCCGATTGCAACGCGAGCTGTGTTGGAGCGATAACGAGAGTTGAGGAGGAAGGAAAATCGTCTATTCCGAAGAAAGAAAAAAGAGATGGAAAGACGGAAATGTGAGCTGTATAAGACCGGAGGAGAACAGCTGATAAGGTGCATGCATCAGCTAGTCTGCACCATCCGGGAGAATAAATGCATGCTTAATGATTAGAACCTCAGCGTACTATGCCCAATTCACAAGAAAAGAAACAAAACCGTTTGCGCCAAATACCGCGGAATGAGTCTCTTATCCATCGCATATAAAATATTATCTAGCATATTGTATGAAAGATTGAAGCCAAAACTCGACGAACTGATTCAGCCCTATCAGTGTGGCTTCAGGCCGAATAAATCCACCGTCGACCAAATCTTCACACTTCGCCAGATCCTGGAAAAGACCCATGAAATGCAAAGCGATACATACCATCTATTCATCGACTATAAAGCCGCCTTCGACACGCCGATAAGAGAAAAATTGTTTGAACCCATGTCTGCGTATGAGATCCCATCAAAACTTGTACGCCTCTGTAGAATGACTCTGAGTGACACTACATCCTCAGTAAAAACCATTGACTACACCAGAGGTCTTCGACAAGGTGACAGATTATCGTGCAACTTCTTCAATATATTAACCCTTTCGCATCTGCAGGGATACATATATCCCAGCAAATGTTTAAAGACGACTGAATTTAAAAGTTTACACTCAATATGGGATATATGTGTACCAAATCGTCGTTTGGAATGTTGTCTAACGGTATTTACTTTTTATTTCATACAAATAAATGAATTTCTTTTATTTTTATTCAGATAGATTGTTTTTCTTGTAGCTAATATTTGTTTCAAAAGGCTGTTGGGACATATATGACCCATCACAAAAGGCGAATGGGACATATTTGTCCCACCCCCTCCAGCCCGCCCCCAGAATATATTTAAAAAAAAAACGTTTAAATCATACATTTCAGACTAGATTAAACGTAATATATTTATCAAAAGTCATTTAGTACTTAAAACTGAAAGCCGCGGCGAAAGGGTTAATGGAGAAAATATCGAAAAAGCCGAAGTTAACAAAACAGGCACAGTGAACACCAAAGGCCACATACTACTCGCATATGCTGACGACGTTGAAATCTTCGGTAAGATAGAGCGAGATGTAACTGGTGCTTTTTCCAGAATTGAGAAGGAATCAGCGAAGATGGATCTAACGGTGATCGAGGCCAAAACAAAATTTGTGCTTGCCACTGCTACGCAATCGTCGCGACGAAAGGAAGGCAACATAGTGAGGGCCGGCAATTGCAACGTCGAGGTAGTGGAAGAATTTGTATACCTCGACTCCATAAATAGAAATAATAATGTCAGCATGGAAATAAGGCGAAGGATCGTGCTGGCAAATATATGTTATTTCGGGCTCAACAAACAATTCAGGAATAGGGCCCTCTCTCGTCGAACTAAAATAATACTGTACAACACTCTTATTCTGCCTGTGCTTCTTTATGGCGCCGAAGCATATTTACTTCCGAAAGCAGATGAATCTGTCCTGGGTGTTTTTGAGATAAAAATTCTACGAAAAATCTATGGCCCGATCTGTGTTAACAAAGAGTATATACATACGTCGAACGAACCAAACCCACACGGCAGTTTGTCTACATTTTTCTAAAATTCAAAAATTTTCTAATGGGGACATATATCAAGTGTCGTAAAAAAGTAAAGTATAGAAAACTACCTTACTAACTTCATTAACTCTTTTCACTTCCTGTACTCGAGAAGTAAATATGGAACTAGACATCTTTGTCGAAGGCAGGCACACAATCCTAAAATCCTTGGAGTAGTCTTCGACAACCTTCTCTACTTCTCGTCACACGTCTCCTACATCAACCAGAATGTAAAAGCAAGGAATAAGGTCCTGAAAGCCTTAGCCGGCACCTCCTGGTGCAAAGACAAGGAAACCCTGGTGGCGACATATAAATCCATAGGTCGCTAGGTATGGACCTCATTCCTTAGCGACACTCAATGAAAGAACTTGCAAACGACGTTGAATAATGCACTCCGAATCGATAGTGGTTGTGTCGAAATGACGAATGACAACATAATGTGCTGCTGACTAGACAGTTCCTGTTGACATGACACCTGCCAAGTCATCCTAACCACCCTGATCTTAATAATAAACGATATAATAATAAATACACGATATACATTTGAAAGAATATATTTTATTTTATTTACAAAAATAGAAAAAAAGGTCCCGATTTTTAACTTAGTGTTCGTTTTCGTTTTATAGCCATAATTTAATATATGGGAAATACCACACAAATCAAATAATTTTAAAATACTTTTAATCACACAATTTATACAAAACTTCATCAGAAAATAAAAATTCCGTGAAGCTTTGCAATATTTACTCTCTAGTTTTCGAAAAGTATAGTCTTTTTAAAACCAGCTAAGTGGTGTAATAAAAAACAAAAATCACCAATCGATCCACAATAGTGGTTTGACGAAAGTTCACAAAATAGCCAAAGGTTAATTTTTTTAATGACTCATAGAAGGCACGAAAGACACTTTCTGGATGATTAGTCCACATACGAACAGTTCGACCGTCAAACGAAAATACACAAAATAGCTGAAGCTTAATATTTTTGTGTAATGACTAACACTCAAGGGATTCCCCTTATAAATGCAATGCATTGTGTTAGCGATGGGAACGAAGGATATTAGATGGTGGAAAGAGGGATGAGAGACCCTGGATAGCCGAGTATTCCGGCTAAATGTTCTAACGTCAGGGACCAGACGACGGATATCTTCTGAACAGATACCATTAAAATATCTATAGAATAGCGATACACAACCCACATTTCGGCGATGCTGTAGGGAGACAATAGAGCTGGATACCCTACCATCCCCTATCATCACCACCGCTCTCCTCTGTACACGGTCCAGAAGCTTCAAAGATGTTAATGGAGCCCCTGCCCATATATGCGAGTTGTATTCCATTTTAGGCCGGATGTAGGTGGTGTAAATATTTACGAGATCAGATGGAGTGAAGTATTTCTTGCACCGCTTCAAAAAGCCTAAACACTTGAATGCTTCTTTCGACACTTCGAATATATGGCTAGCCCAGCGAGCATCACCCTGTATCTTCATGCCCAGAACATCAAGAGTGTCTGATTCGTCGATATCCACACCACCCATAGAAATTGACGACGATGCTGGATCTGGTGAACGTTTGTGTGACAACAAACAGCACTGGGTCTTTTGTGGATTAAAATCTACTCTATTCATTTGGCCCCACTCACAAATCGTCGCCAAATCGCGGTTAAGTGAGTCATTCATCGTTCGCCTTTTGTCCTCCACCTCCATAGGACCTGGCCGATGATCAAATGAGTATGAATGACAGAGATTGCTGTCATCCGCAAAGGAGTAGATCGGGTTCACAATCTGACCCAGCAGGTCGTCAATGAAAATAAGAAATAGAGAAGGAGAGAGGACAGAGCCTTGTGGCACTCCTGCGGTCAGCCTATGCTCGTTGGATGAGACCCCATCTATAACAACTCGTATAGAGCGATCTCTGAGAAAACTCGATATGAATCGAGAGAAGATATTACCGACACCAAAAGCAATAAGTTTTGATATGAGTGCTCCGTGCCAGACTCTATCGAACGCCTTGGAAATATCCAGAGCCACTACCTTACTTTCACCAAGGGCGTGAATAGATCGACTCCATCGCTCCGAAAGGAACTCCATCAGGCATCCAGTAGATCGATTTCTACGGAAGCCATACTGTCGATTAGAAAGAAGGCCGTTAGATGGTTAACCATGGATTTGTAGCCTCACCTTTCTTCGGAATCGGCTAAACTTTGGCAACTTTCCAACGAGAAGGGTAAATAACAGCACGGTACGACATGTTGAAAAAGTGGACGAGCTAGCGTCGAAGAGCACTTACATAGGACAAATGCTGAAATACCATCAGGGCCCGGAGTTATGTTTACGTTAAGATCTGCAAGTACCCTTTTAACTCCACGCGTTCAAAAAAATATCTGAGGAATCGAACTAGTCTTCGAGGAAATAAATGTACTTATGCCAAGTTTCTAATTTAAATGCTGGTAGAAATTATTGAGATCGGCCCAACATGCCTTTTCGTAAAAATCCTGTGTATCATTATCCTCACATACCTGGGTCTCATATAGAGGACATCCAGCCTATGGAAATGGCGTGTATACCGCAAAAAAAAATCGCTGCTATGTGTGGTTTTTGTTTATGGTTGATGTCTTCCTACTTTTATTTAATTTTATTTGACAGTTTTCTTATTTTTGTATTGCACTATTTATGTATTTATTCATTTTTTTTTATATTTTTTTTGTAATTTCAGTCTATTGTTTCTTGTTTTGTAAAAAAAATGTGCGCGCACAATCGACAAAGCACAGAACATTACTGGTTTTAGTATAGATGAAATAAAACGTTGTGTTCATGTTTTTTTTACTAATTATGTTAGTAGTTAATATATCATAATTTATTAGAAAAGAAACTTGAAATGCAAAAATGACCGTGTTAACGTCGAAGCGCCAATATTCCGAATAATAGAACTCAAAAACGTGTACCATACCAAAAGTTACAAAGTATTAGTGACTGACTTTCGACCGATTTGAGCCATAGGCAAAGTCGCGGCGCAACATTGCAAAAAAACGGGTTGCGCCGAGTCAGCTTAGACCTCTGCTCGTATTTGTATGTCTTGATTTACGATATGTATATGCATAGACAAAATTTCACATGTTCTTACGTGTACTCTTTATTTATGTTCTATCACACTCTGCGAATTGATTTTCTTCATTCGGTTATTATTACTCTTTTGAAGAGCGACGCATGCCAATATTGAACTTGGTAAAATTTAACACGCAATAAACGTGTTTTTTTCTAAAATACTCTATTGCTTATACCCAAATACATGATAATAATAGAAAATGAGTAATATTAACATTTAAATAAAATTATTTTAGAAGAAAGTAACCAGGTTATTCAACGTGTTTAGAATCAATTAGTATTAAATATGAATTTAAAATGTAATATAGCATTATTCAGATATACAGTAGAATATAGATATTTGTGATTTTGCTTTGATGTTGTCTTGTTTTTTGGTAGTGTCATGGAAGGTATGTTTAAAATTCACTTTGCAAACATTCGCGGGCTGAGATCGTTTTTTTTGCGGTATACTCGCACGTTAGTTTCAATATGCCGGATGTCCTCGCTCTTTGTGAGACCCAGGTGAGTGAGGATTCTGATCCAAAGTATTTTCACGTTCCTGGCTATCACATACTATCCTCTTTCTCTTCCCGCAGAGGTCTTGTGGTTTAAATACGTAATGGTGTTGTGTTCCAGAGTCAGGAACATTTGGACTTAACCAACATACATTCCACGTGTTGAAGGGCAACAACAAAATTAACCAAAACGATTAAACCTTTAAAGAACTGTTGGTTTAATCAGACATGCAGGGAAGCTGTTAGATCCAAAGAGAAAGGATTCAGAAACTGACGTTTAAATAAAAATGCCACTACTGAGCTGCTACGCAAGCGGACAAGATCAAATTGTGCCAGAGTACTTAGGTGCGAAAAACTTCTTCACGAACAGCGTCATCGTGCAATAGTTCTTTCTTCTCCCAGGGGAAGTAAGAGCTTTTGGTCATTCGTTAAAAGATCAGCTATACGACAACTATAGTAGCATTAGCAGTCAATAAAAGATAGCATATACGCCGATAAGACTCACGCAAAGACAATCTACCGGCAGTATATGTCGCTGCGTCTATCACAGGCCTATCCCAGGTGTTTAGTTTGCAATCAACGTTGATTAGTACGAGTATCTGCATATCCGTCTCTGCAGTCCATTCGGGTTTCCTAAACAAAGTCTAAGCCACTCAAGTGAAGCGATTTTTGGAAAGCAGCATTTCCTGACGGAGTAGATGTAAAGGAACAATTCTTCGTCTTCTATTTCAACCCTCGTTAACGGTGACCAGATATTCACTGACCCGGTTGACAAAGCTAACCTTATGGCTGAAATTTTTGCAAAGAATTCATCTTTGCCAGAAAGCAGTCAACCACTCTCCGTGATTGAAAACGTACCTAGTTCGATGCCTCTGATATTTTCCCGAACACGTGGAGTTAAAGGGGTTCTTGCAGATATCAACGTAAATAAAACTCCGGGCCCGGATGGTATTTCAGCACTTGTCCTATGTAAGTGCTCTTCGACGCTAACTTGTCCATTGCGCAATCTTTTCAACGTGTCGTATCCTGCTGGTATTTACCATTCACGATGAAAAGTAGCCAATGTTCAGCGAATTACCGCCCAAAAGCAATATGTTCTGCGCTCTCAAAGGTTATGGAAATCATGGTAACCAGCTTCTAGTTAAGTATCTACAGTCAAACGGTCTTCTGAATGATCGACAGTATGGCTTCCGTAGAAATTGATCTACTGGAGTCCTAATGGCGTTCCTTGTGGAGCGATGGAGTCGATCCATTCACCGCCTTGGTGAAAGTAAGGTCGTGGCTCTGGATATTTCCAAGGCGTTCAATAGGGTCTGGCACGGAGCACTCATATCAAAACTTATTGCTTTTGGTGTCGGTAATATCTTCTCTCGATTCATATCGAGTTTTCTCAGAGATCGCTCTATACGAGTTGTTATAGATGGGGTCTCATCCAACGAGCATAGGCTGACCGCAGGAGTGCCACAAGGCTCTGTCCTCTCTCCTTCTCTATTTCTTATTTTCTTCGACGACCTGTTAGGGGCAGACTGTGAACCTAATCTACTCTTTTGTGAATGAGAGCTACATCTGTCGTTCATACTCATTTGATCATCGGCCAGGTCCTATGGAGGTGGAGGACAAAAGGCGAACGATGAATGACTCACTTAACCGCGATTTGGCGACGATTTGTGAGTGGGGCCAAATGAATAGAGTAGATTTTAATCCACAAAAGACCCAGTGCTGTTTGTTGTCACACAAACGTTCACCAGATCCAGCATCGTCGTCAATTTCTATGGGTGGTGTGGATATCGACGAATCAGACACTCTTGATGTTCTGGGCATGAAGATACAGGGTGATGCTCTCTGGGCTAGCCATATATTCGAAGTGTCGAAAGAAGCATTCAAGTGTTTAGGCTTTTTGAAGCGGTGCAAGAAATACTTCACTCCATCTGATCTCGTAAATATTTACACCACCTACATCCGGCCTAAAATGGAATACAACTCGCATATATGGGCAGGGGCTCCATTAACATCTTTGAAGCTTCTGGACCGTGTACAGAGGAGAGCGGTGGTGATGATAGGGGATGGTAGGGTATCCAGCTCTATTGTCTCCCTACAGCATCGCCGAAATGTGGGTTGTGTATCGCTATTCTATAGATATTTTAATGGTATCTGTTCAGAAGATATCCGTCGTCTGGTCCCTGACGTTAGAACATTTAGCCGGAATACTCGGCTATCCAGGGTCTCTCATCCCTCTTTCCACCATCTAATATCCTTCGTTCCCATCGCTAACACAATGCATTGCATTTATAAGGGGAATCCCTTGAGTGTTAGTCATTACACAAAAATATTAAGCTTCAGCTATTTTGTGTATTTTCGTTTGACGGTCGAACTGTTCGTATGTGGACTAATCATCCAGAAAGTGTCTTTCGTGCCTTCTATGAGTCATTAAAAAAATTAACCTTTGGCTATTTTGTGAACTTTCGTCAAACCACTATTGTGGATCGATTGGTGATTTTTGTTTTTTATTACACCACTTAGCTGGTTTTAAAAAGACTATACTTTTCGAAAACTAGAGAGTAAATATTGCAAAGCTTCACGGAATTTTTATTTTCTGATGAAGTTTTGTATAAATTGTGTGATTAAAAGTATTTTAAAATTATTTGATTTGTGTGGTATTTCCCATATATTAAATTATGGCTATAAAACGAAAACGAACACTAAGTTAAAAATCGGGACCTTTTTTTCTATTTTTGTAAATAAAATAAAATATATTCTTTCAAATGTATATCGTGTATTTATTATTATATCGTTTATTATTAAGATCAGGGTGGTTAGGATGACTTGGCAGGTGTCATGTCAACAGGAACTGTCTAGTCAGCAGCACATTATGTTGTCATTCGTCATTTCGACACAACCACTATCGATTCGGAGTGCATTATTCAACGTCGTTTGCAAGTTCTTTCATTGAGTGTCGCTAAGGAATGAGGTCCATACCTAGCGACCTATGGATTTATATGTCGCCACCAGGGTTTCCTTGTCTTTGCACCAGGAGGTGCCGGCTAAGGCTTTCAGGACCTTATTCCTTGCTTTTACATTCTGGTTGATGTAGGAGACGTGTGACGAGAAGTAGAGAAGGTTGTCGAAGACTACTCCAAGGATTTTAGGATTGTGTGCCTGCCTTCGACAAAGATGTCTAGTTCCATATTTACTTCTCGAGTACAGGAAGTGAAAAGAGTTAATGAAGTTAGTAAGGTAGTTTTCTATACTTTACTTTTTTACGACACTTGATATATGTCCCCATTAGAAAATTTTTGAATTTTAGAAAAATGTAGACAAACTGCCGTGTGGGTTTGGTTCGTTCGACGTATGTATATACTCTTTGTTAACACAGATCGGGCCATAGATTTTTCGTAGAATTTTTATCTCAAAAACACCCAGGACAGATTCATCTGCTTTCGGAAGTAAATATGCTTCGGCGCCATAAAGAAGCACAGGCAGAATAAGAGTGTTGTACAGTATTATTTTAGTTCGACGAGAGAGGGCCCTATTCCTGAATTGTTTGTTGAGCCCGAAATAACATATATTTGCCAGCACGATCCTTCGCCTTATTTCCATGCTGACATTATTATTTCTATTTATGGAGTCGAGGTATACAAATTCTTCCACTACCTCGACGTTGCAATTGCCGGCCCTCACTATGTTGCCTTCCTTTCGTCGCGACGATTGCGTAGCAGTGGCAAGCACAAATTTTGTTTTGGCCTCGATCACCGTTAGATCCATCTTCGCTGATTCCTTCTCAATTCTGGAAAAAGCACCAGTTACATCTCGCTCTATCTTACCGAAGATTTCAACGTCGTCAGCATATGCGAGTAGTATGTGGCCTTTGGTGTTCACTGTGCCTGTTTTGTTAACTTCGGCTTTTTCGATATTTTCTCCATTAACCCTTTCGCCGCGGCTTTCAGTTTTAAGTACTAAATGACTTTTGATAAATATATTACGTTTAATCTAGTCTGAAATGTATGATTTAAACGTTTTTTTTTTAAATATATTCTGGGGGCGGGCTGGAGGGGGTGGGACAAATATGTCCCATTCGCCTTTTGTGATGGGTCATATATGTCCCAACAGCCTTTTGAAACAAATATTAGCTACAAGAAAAACAATCTATCTGAATAAAAATAAAAGAAATTCATTTATTTGTATGAAATAAAAAGTAAATACCGTTAGACAACATTCCAAACGACGATTTGGTACACATATATCCCATATTGAGTGTAAACTTTTAAATTCAGTCGTCTTTAAACATTTGCTGGGATATATGTATCCCTGCAGATGCGAAAGGGTTAATATATTGAAGAAGTTGCACGATAATCTGTCACCTTGTCGAAGACCTCTGGTGTAGTCAATGGTTTTTACTGAGGATGTAGTGTCACTCAGAGTCATTCTACAGAGGCGTACAAGTTTTGATGGGATCTCATACGCAGACATGGGTTCAAACAATTTTTCTCTTATCGGCGTGTCGAAGGCGGCTTTATAGTCGATGAATAGATGGTATGTATCGCTTTGCATTTCATGGGTCTTTTCCAGGATCTGGCGAAGTGTGAAGATTTGGTCGACGGTGGATTTATTCGGCCTGAAGCCACACTGATAGGGCTGAATCAGTTCGTCGAGTTTTGGCTTCAATCTTTCATACAATATGCTAGATAATATTTTATATGCGATGGATAAGAGACTCATTCCGCGGTATTTGGCGCAAACGGTTTTGTTTCTTTTCTTGTGAATTGGGCATAGTACGCTGAGGTTCTAATCATTAAGCATGCATTTATTCTCCCGGATGGTGCAGACTAGCTGATGCATGCACCTTATCAGCTGTTCTCCTCCGGTCTTATACAGCTCACATTTCCGTCTTTCCATCTCTTTTTTCTTTCTTCGGAATAGACGATTTTCCTTCCTCCTCAACTCTCGTTATCGCTCCAACACAGCTCGCGTTGCAATCGGCGCGAGTGTCGCCCTATATGCAACGTTCTTAACTTCAGTGGCGGCTTTACACTCCCCATCGTACCATTGGTTCCTTTGTTGCCTTTTCGGTAACCAATTTCTTCTTCGGCGGCCTTCGTCATGGAGTTGTATATGTGTTGCCATTGTTCGCTAATATCATCGCTAATATCATCAGATAGCTTCGTGGAGTAGACTTGTGCTGTCGGTTGCGATTACAGATTTTCGACGTCTAGCTTTCGTTTGGTGATGTTACGTACGGGTTTTGCTGCACTTAAACGAGTGCGTACCTTGGCTGCTACAAGGTAGTGGTCCGAATCAATGTTGGC
This sequence comes from Hydrotaea cyrtoneurina, assembly GCA_958296145.1. Classification (NCBI taxonomy): domain Eukaryota; kingdom Metazoa; phylum Arthropoda; class Insecta; order Diptera; family Muscidae; genus Hydrotaea; species Hydrotaea cyrtoneurina. The sequence goes on from OY282513.1 coordinate 83,460,442, forward strand.
AGTTCGGAAAGTCCGTACGTCCAGCACGCTCGATGCATGCCTTCCGTCTATCACAACATGATCGATTTGGTTTTTCGTCTTTCGATCAGGTGACAGCCATGTTGCCTTATGGGTTTCGCGATGCTTAAACCTGGTGCTGCTAATAACCATATTTGTCAGGTGTCATCGTAGAGGCTGAACTTTTTTTTTTTTTTTTTTTTTTGACTAACACTCAGGGTTTGCCCCCTATAAATGCAATGCACTGTGTTAGCGATGGGAAATAAGGGTATTGGAAGGAGGAAAGAGGGAGTAGTGTTTGTTGACGTTGGCCTTGAATTTGGTAATGTCATAGCAGGCAGGAAAAACACTTGCAGGAAGATTATTCCACAAACGAACAGTCCGGCTGAAGAACGAATTTTCTCTATAGTGCGTCGTCCGGTCAACCGGCCATTTGACAATGAACGGATGAGAGACCCTGGATAGCCGAGTATTCCGGCTAAATGTTCTAACGTCCAAACCAGACGACGGATATCTTCTGAACAGATACCATTAAAATATCTATAGAATAGCGATACACAACCCACATTTCGGCGATGCTGTAGGGAGACAATAGAGCTGGATACCCTACCATCCCCTATCATCACCACCGCTCTCCTCTGTACACCGTCCACAAGCTTCAAAGATGTTAATGGAGCCCCTGCCCATATATGCGAGTTGTATTCCATTTTAGGCCGGATGTATGTGGTGTAAATATTTACGAGGTCAGATGGGGTGAAGTATTTCTTGCACCGCTTTAAGAAGCCTAAACACTTGAATGCTTCTTTCGACACTTCGAATATATGGCTAGCCCAGCGAGCATCACCCTGTATCTTCATGCCCAGAACATCAAGAGTATCTGACACGTCTATATCTACACCACCCATAGATATTGACGACGGTGCTGGATCAGTGGAACGTTTGTGTGACAACAAACAGCACTGGGTCTTTTGCGCATTAAAATCTACTCTGTTCATTTGGCCCCACTCACAAATCGTCGCCAAATCGCGGTTAAGTGAGTCGTTCATCGTTCGCCTTATGTCCTCGACCTCCAGAGGACCTGGCCGATGATCAAATGAGTACGAATGACAGAGGTTGCTGTCATCCGCAAATGAGTAGATCGGGTTCATAGTCTGACCCAGCAGGTCGTCAATGAAAATAAGAAATAGAGAAGGAGAGAGGACAGAGCCTTGAGGCACTCCTGCGGTCAGCCTATGCTCGTTGGATGAGACGTTCCATTCCATTAAAATCCCCAAAAACAATTTTAATGTCATGTCCGGCGCTCGTAAAACTTATCTTTCGTCTCTTCGTATTACTCTTCCGTCGGCGCGTGAACACAAATCAGGCTGATAAAGAAGAACTTAGCCTTGATGCGGATTGTGGCCAGCCGTTCATCCACTGGTGTGAAACCGGCGACAAGGTGACGTACTCTTTTGTTCACAACAAATCCGCATCCAAACTGGTGCTTGCTTTCATGGCAGCTGTAATAAACATCGCAGTTTCTCATTATATTTACGCCGTGCCCTTTCCATCTTATTTCCTGGATTGCGGTGATGTCAGCTCTGTATTCTTCGAGGACATCCGCCAGTTGGATAGAGGCACCTGATCTGAGGAGTGTTCGTACATTCCAAGTGCATATCCGTAAATCATGGTCCTTCGCTCATATTCCCTTGGGGCTTTATCTCTTGTATTGACGTTATAAACATACTGGTTAGGTCAAGATGGTTGGTAGCAGTGTCGAGGGCTTACATGGCGTAGTAAGTTAATACACAAATAGAACTGTCCGCTAACAGCGGATGACATGGAATAGCTCCAGGGGGCAATCATTTCTGTGTACCGAAGACGCTGCTAGCAGGCTGGACGGACTGGCTCTGATCTCAGACGGCGCCTCGGAGTCACAATTAAGTCCCACCACACCAAGAGAAGGTCTTACATCTGGCTCCCAATGGAGCAAAGTAGTTTGGCAGCTGGCCATGGAGTCATCGGGTGCGGATCCAAAAGATACTGAGTTTGTAAATCGATCGGTCGAGAAGTGGAGTAAAGTAAAAAAGTCACACTCGGAAAAAGATGTAGTTGCGACCGTGGAATTTCAAAATAAAAATGGAAAATGTTAAAAAAATTTAGTCGGAAATTGCAAAGTACAATAACCCACATTAAATCGATACCTTATGCTACGAATAGTGGTGGATCATCCTCTTTTTTTGGGTTCTGAACAAGCCCAAACTTGTATGTTTCGAATAAGTTTATTCATTCATTTCAACACCAAAAATTTCATAATTTGAAATTTATCTTATTTTTCCCTTATTAAGGATCCCAAACTACATCCCATTCCGAGTCTGAAATTTTCAAATTAAAAAATAGTATGTTTTCACTGCACCCTATTCGAAATTTCTGGATGGTTGACAGGCGTAGACCCCAAAAAGTCCGTATCCATGGATAAAGTGCCTGCAAGTTCAACTAAGAAATAGAAGACTAGGAATGGTACGAGGAAGTCGCTGATACCTATGAAAAAGATAGGTCAGGAGGATCCTGCGATCAGCAGGCACCGGCAGGACGTCGCTAAATTCGAAATAATTTACCTCCTGGAAGTTGACTCTACCGACACAACCATTATAAGGCGAGTCGTGGAACATTTTCGTCACTAAAGAATTTGTATAAAGAGAAGAAAAATTAAATTGAAAAAAAAGTATTTCTGGAACTGCTTGAATGAAATATTGTGCATATGACTTTGTTTTTTTTTTTTGTTTTGTTTTTTATATAACTTCTAATATACTGAAGACAAGATTTCACTGAATGAAAATATTTATTTAAAAAAAGAAAAAATTTAAAAACAAGTAGTTGTCTGTCTACTGTCCGGTGCACACAGTTGTCGTCGCGTTATTTTATGATTTGTCCGTGTGGTCTTCCAGTGTACAATACACAAAGAAAACAACGACCGTCTCCACAATAAAAACAATAATTAACGAAGCAAACTCCACATCAACAACAACAGCAACCACACATATCTGTACACATCATTGTGTGCCAGAATACTTAGGCATGAAAAAAATCTCTGCCTGATATGACATTATCAATTTCAAATTCAAGGTCAACGTCAACAAACACTACTCTCTTTTTCCTCCTTCCAATACCCCTATTTCCTGTCTCTAAGGCAGTGCATTGCTTTTATAGGGGGCATCCCCTGAGTGTTAGTAAAAAAATATACGTTGTCCGGTTCTTGACAGATTTTTAAGTGAATCGAAGCTCGGAGAACGAAAAGGATGCTGAAATGGTGCAATGACCCGAATTACCAAGAGATGCAAGAATGTTAACCTCGTACTTTTGAGGGTGTGAGGTTAAGAAAAGGTCAAGAGTATTTTATTGTGACCATTCAACACGAGGAATGTGTGTTGGTTCATTCACTAGGGTCACAATTACAAGACAGAAAGGGGGACATAAAAATAACCCTTAGTGTTGCATTTTTTGTGTTGATGTTTTGTAGTTGAATTTGATATTGTTGTTAATGTGCGTGGACGATGGTTGTAGTTTTGTAGGTAGCCGGTTTATTTCTTCATTTGTGGTGACTGTTGTTGCTGTTTTTGTAGAAAATTATTTTGTGGAGTATTGTTATTATTGTTGTTGCTCTTTTTTCAATATTGTCTATGGAAATCTATGGCCCGATCTGTGTTAACGAGGAGTATCGACGTCGAACGAACCGTGAACTGTATGTGCTATATCCCGACATGAACGTAGGTAAGCGCATCAAAATACAGCGATTGCGCTGGCTGGACCATGACGGGCGAATGAATCCAAACGCTCCAGAAAGGCGTTGGACGACAACTACCACGGAAGGCGCAGACAGTGAAGACCGAGACTCCGGTGAATGGACCAAGTGGAAAAAGACATGAAGATGCTTGGTATCACGAACTGGAGGAGCCAAGCAGAAGACCGAAGTGCTTGGAAATAACTTATTAATCAGGTCAAGACCAACAACAGGTTGTAGAGCCAACTTAAGTAAGTAAGTAAGTCTATTGAATTGACTGTTTGTAATTCTTTTCTTCTTTTTTTTGCACAGTTTCTATGTTCCTTTAGTTTTATTTGAATTTATGTTGTTATTTTATAATATTTTATTTTAACCGAGCTCCACAATTAAATGGGAAAATATGTTTCCAATAATGTCGATGCTGCTGCTGAAATGGTCGAGAAAATCCTTCTTCTTGGAATAAGCACGTTTATTCCCTCGAAGAATACTTCGATTAAACCCCCCAAATAATTGTTGGTTTACTAAGACATGCAAAGAAGAAGAATAAAATTGTCACTACTGAGCTGCTGCAACAGGCAAGATCAACGTTCTGGTTGAAATATTTGCAAAGAATTCATCTTTGCCAGAAAGCAGTCAACCACTCTCCGTGATTGAAAACGTACCTAGTTCGATGCCTCTGATATTTTCCCGAACACGTGGAGTTAAAGGGGTTCTTGCAGATATCAACGTAAATAAAACTCCGGGCCCGGATGGTATTTCAGCACTTGTCCTATGTAAGTGCTCTTCGACGCTAACTTGTCCATTGCGCAATCTTTTCAATGTGTCGTGAAAAGTAGCCAATGTTCAGCGAATTACCGCCCAAAAGCAATATGTTCTGCGCTCTCAAAGGTTATGGAAATCATGGTAACCAGCTTCTAGTTAAGTATCTACAGTCAAACGGTCTTCTGAATGATCGACAGTATGGCTTCCGTAGAAATTGATCTACTGGAGTCCTAATGGCGTTCCTTTCGGAGCGATGGAGTCGATCCATTCACCGCCTTGGTGAAAGTAAGGTCGTGGCTCTGGATATTTCCAAGGCGTTCGATAGGGTCTGGCACGGAGCACTCATATTAAAACTTATTGCATTTGGTGTCGGTAATACCTTCTCTCGATTCATATCGAGTTTTCTCAGGGATCGCTCTATACGAGTTGTTATAGATGGGGTCTTATCCAACGAACATTTGACCGCAGGAGTGCCACAAGGCTCTGTCCTCTCTCCTTCTCTATTTCTTATTTTCTTCGACGACCTGTTAGGGGCAGACTTTGAACCTAATCTACTCTTTTGTGAATGACAGCTACATCTGTCGTTCATACTCATTTGATCATCGGCCAAGTCGTTTAGAGGTCGAGGACAAAGGCCAACTATGAATGATTAACTTAACCGCGATTCGGCGACGAATTATGAATGGGGTTAAATGAACAATGTAGATTTTAATGCATGCAAGACCCAGTGCTAAAGGGTGTTTTTTATTGAGGTATAGAACTTCGAATTGAAATAAAACACAAGAAAATCGTTTTAATGTCCATCAATTTGGCTTTATTGGAAGGATAATTTTATGCCATTAATGTTTAAATATGATTTGGGGCATGTGAATAAAGCCAATTCTACATGTCCAATTTTCAACCATTTGTTGGAACCACAACTCATCCACATTCATGCCATCCAATTCGGGAACAAAATAGTCGGTTATCATGGCTCTATACCGGTCTCCATTAACGGTAACTGACTCTCCAGCATTATTTCGGAAGAAGTATGGCCCAATGACTCCACCAGCCCATAGAGCACACCAAACAGTCAGTTTTTGTGGATGTAATGGCATAAAATGGACGGAGCTTGCGGTGAACTTCGCGAACTGAACCATTACTTTCGAAATAAATTTGCACGATTTGCAAGCGTTGTTCTTTTGTCAACCTGTTCATGATGAAATGGCAAACCAAACTAAATATTAATCACTTGACAGCTGACAAAATGGCCGCCAGTTAAAAAAGTGATGCCAACTTAAAGTTCTATACCCCAATAAAAAACACCCTTTATTTCTCGTCACACAAAGTTTTCCTGATCCAGCATCGTTTTCAATGACTATGGGCGAATCAGTCACTCTTGATGTTCTGGTGCAAGAGATACACCACCTACATCCGGAGTAAAATGAAATATAACTCACACATATGGGCAGGGCCTCCAAAAACATCTTAACAGTTCCTACAGACGAGAGCGGTGCTGATCATATGGAATAGCAGGATGTCCAACTCTATTGTCTCCCTTCAGCATCGCCGGAATGTGGGTTGTATATGTCAAATTTATTTTTGGGGAAATATTCAGATTTTGGAACTGATTCAGAAGTTATAATCATCAATCGCGAAATAAAAATAATATAAATAAAATAAAGACAGTGCGCGAATATAAACAAACAAAAAACTTCTCGAATTGTTTGAAGTCTTTTTATTAAATTTTGTTACCAAAAATCATCAAGAAATTTTCCTTAACCCTATAGGTACCAGGCAATGACTTCGGGCTACTATTGAAATTAATATTTGTACATGAAAAGTTTCGTCTATCTTACATAATTTAAATAGTTTATTTTAAAATAATTTAGATTAGAAAAAAAAATGTCGGATAAAAAAATGTCGGATAGGAACAGTGGATTTTCACTTCACTGTAAAAATCCAGGCCTGGTGCTGACAAACCAATGTCTACCGACAGGAAAATCGTTTTGCATTACTGAGTGAAGAAGAACCACAATCTTCTAGATCAGTAAATGTACCAAATAGTTGGCAGTGATGGTTTTTATATTGTTCCCATAAAGAGAGGCAACATTCACTAAACAAATGTACAGGCTACACCGAAAACGGCTTTCGTACTATTTCATGTTATTGCACGATTTCTAGAGTGGGCGAAATAGAAGATTTGTATGGGAGGTACCAGAAGGGTAGTGACAGACACCCATTTTTTTCTCCAAAACTTTGTGCAGTTAAAACTTTACTAAATACAGAATTTGGGCAAGATCGCGTTGGACATATTGATATTATAGACCATATGTAATCCACATTGTGAAAATATTAGCCTGTGTAAAATTTCAACATGATTGCTTAACTCTTTCGAAATTTATCGTGCGTACCAGCTGTACAGACAGACGGATATGGCTCAAACGACTTAAAGAGTCAAGAAATGAATTTGTTTCAGACTCCTAGCGTTTAATGTGAATTTTTCTAATTGTCACCCGTAGGTTGAACTTCAACCCAACACATGGAAACGAATAACCAGTGAGATAGTTTCAGTCGGGTAAACCCTCAGTAAAAACATATAAGTCTCATATTCCAAAGGTTTGGAAAGTCAAAAGTGAGTGTGGCTTCCACCACTGGTGAAATGTCATATTAGATACCTAAAAATAACGAATTCACAGAAAAATATAGAGCAGAGTCTATGTTTTCGAGGTTAGGATAAGTTTTAAACATAATATTGTTGTAAATCCAAAAAAAGTCGAAAACTCAACTGTTTAAATTTATGGAAAAGTCGAAAAGTCGACATTTGCTTGCAACTATATAACCATACTACAGGCGCCTACAATACGAAACACACGCACTGTGGTTCCCGCCTGGGGTTCCCTCTGATGCAGCTTTAGAAGGGATTAGACTTTATATCTCCTCGTCAACCAACATACTGACCTTCTGACGTTAACAATAACCAGACCTAATAGGAAAATACAATTTTTTCTGTCACTACTTGTCATGAATTATCATCATCTCCGGTCCACGAGGAATCTGTACCTATAGACGAAACCCCTAGACTAACATCACCAAGTACTAACTGCAATCTTTGTTGCGAGTCTCACTATAACATCTGCTACAATTGTTTCCTTACGGAAAACAATACGAAACACGAGTATGCCAACATAGGCTTACTTTCCTATACGTAACGAAAACGGCGGGTGGGCAACATCTGAAGAGAATAAAGCTAATGTATACGCAAACCACCATGATCACGTTTTTCGTTAAAATCCCGCTAGAAATAACTTTCAACCGCCAGACAATAAAGAATCTGCCGAAATTCATATGTTTACAAACACAAACTAAGTCATGCATGTTATAAGAGAAATCGTAAGACCGGAGACTCTGAGGAGTTTGTATACTACTTATCACGCTTCGTTAAGGAACGACTAGTACACGCTTTAATAATCCCTCATATTACATACTGCTTGGAGGTATATTCGAGTGCCAATCAGGGCAACTTAAAGTTGGTTCGTTTAGCTCTAAATAGGCCGTTGGGATTTGTTTACACTCTAAATCGCCGTGAGCATATGACTTCATACGCGGTTAAATTCTTGGGTTGTCCTTTTACTGCTTTTCTAGATTTTCGTCTGCTTATAACATTCTTAAAAGTTTTTAATCGAACCACCACAGCATACATTTAATTTTATATTATTTATTTATTTACTGCAGTTTTTTTTTTACTAACATACAGTGAATGCAATGCACTGTGTTAGCGATAGGAAGGTATACAATGGTATTGGAGGGAGGAAAGAGGGAGTAGTGTTTGTTGATGTTTGCCTTGAATTTGATAATGGCATAGCAGGCAGGAAAAACACTTGCTGGAGGATTATTCCACATGTGAACAGAACGACTGAAGAACGAATTTTCTGTATACTGCGTCGTCCGGTCAACCGGCCATTTGACAATGAACGGATGGTAGACCCTGGGTAGCCGCGTATTCCGGCTAAATGTTCTAACGTCAGGGACCGGGCGACGGATATCTTGTGAACAGATACCATTAAAACATCTATAGAATAGCGATACACAACCCACATTACGGCGATGCTGAAGAGAGACAATAGGGTTGGATACCCTATATTCCATTTTTGGCCGGATGTAGGTGGTGTAAATATTTACGAGATCAAATGGGGTGAAGTATTTCTTGCACCGCTTTAAAAAGCTTGGACACTTGAATGCTTCTTTCGACACTTCGAATATATGGCTAGCCCAGCGAACATCACCCTGTATCTTCATGCCCAGAATATCAAGAGTATCTGATACGTCGATATCCACACCACCCATAGATATTGACGCCGTGATGGATCAGTGGAACGTTTGTGTAACAACAAACAGCATTGGGTCCTTTGTGCATTAAAATCTACTCTGTTTATTTGGCCCCACTCACAAATCGTCGCCAAATCGTGGTTAAGTGAGTTATTCATCGTTCGCCTTTTGTCCTCTACCTCCGAGGGACTTCACCGATTATCAAATGAGTACGAATGACAGAGGTTGCTATCATCCGTAAAGGAGTAGATTGGGTCTGTGTTCACACTCTGCCCCAACCTTCAATAAGAAATAGTGAAGGAGAGAGGACAGAGCCTTGTGGCGCTCTTGCGGTCAACCTATGCCCTGAGAAAAATCGATATGAATAGAGAGAAGGTATTACCGACACCAAATCCAATAAGTTTTGATATGAGTGCTCCGGGCCAGACCCTATCGAACGCCTTGGAAATATCGTTGGAAATGGATCGACTCCATCGCTCTGACAGGTACGTCATCAGGTATCCAGTAGATCGATTTCTACGGAAGCCATACTATCACTAAGAAGGACGTTAGACTCTAAGTACTCAACAATATGGTGGTTAACCATGCTCTCCATGACTTTCGTGAGCGCAGAACATATTGCAATTGGAAGGTAATTTGCAGGATTTGTAGCCTCACCTTCCTTGGTGATCCTCTGAACATTGGCAACTTTCCAAAGTGAAGGGTTAATACTAGCACCGTACGACACGGTGCAGATATTGCGCAATGGACGAGCTAGAGTCGAAGAACACTTACATAGGACAAGTGCTGAAATACCATCCGGGCCCGCAGTTTTATTGACGTTGAGATCTGCAAGAACACTTTTAATACCTCGTGTTCGACAGAATATGTGGGTCATCGAACTAGATACGTTTTCGATCACGGGGAGTGGTTGACTGCTTGGCAAAGATGAATACTTTGCAACTATTTCAGTCAGAAGGTTAGCTTTGTCAACCGGGTCAGGTAATATCTGGTCACCTTTAACTAGGGTTAAAATAGAAGATGAAGAATTGTTCCTAACCCTTTTACCAAATGACCAAGAGCTCTTACTTCCCCTGGGTGTAGAAAGATCTTTAGCACGAAGACGCTGTTCGTAAAGAAGTTTTTCACGCCTAAGTACTCTGGCACACCTTGATCTTGCCTGCTTACGTATAAGCTCAGTATTGTCATTTTTATTTAAACGCCAATTTCTGAACGCTTGCTCTTTGGATCTGACAGCTTCTTTGCATGACTGATTAAACCAACAATTCTTTAAAGGTTTAATTGAAGTAGTCTTCGAGGAAATAAAGGTGTTGATTCCAAGAGGAATTATTTTCCCAACCATTTCAGCAGCAGAATCGACATTATTGTCTAGGAAACATAATTTCCAGTTAAATTGCTGGTAAAATTGTTGAGCTCGGCCCAACGTGCCTTTTCGTATATATACATTGTCCATTTCGTGACTGGTTTAGAAGTGGCTCGAAGATCGGAGAACGAAAAGGATGGTGAAATGGTGCAATGATCCGAATTACCGAGAGGTGCAACAATGTTAACCTCATACTTTTCAGGGTGTGAGGTTAAGAAAAGGTCAAGAATATTTTGCTGTTGCCTTTCAACACGCGGAATGTGTGTTGGTTCATTCACTAATTGCGCCAAGACTTTGTGCGCGCCGAATAGCTCAGCGTATTGACCCTCCGGAGATGTATGGCTCGAATGGGAAAGCCAAGAATTATTATGGAGTCAGAAAGGGCGTCGAAGCCATTGAGGGTACCTCCGTTTCCAGGTTTGGGCTTCTGTAAAGAAACCCGAAATGTAAGGTGTGCGATCCAATCTTGAACTTAACCCAAAGGGAGTTAAATTCTGGATCTTGTGAGTTTAAATGTTGCTGACTCTGGAGCACAATACCATTACGTAGATATAACACAAGACCTCTTTGAGATAAAAAAAAGAGGACAGAGTGTGATAGCCAGGAATGTGAAAATCCTGTGGATCAGAATCCTCGCACACCTGGGTCTCACATAGAGCGAGGACATCCGGCCTATGGAAACTAATGTGCGAGTATACCGAACAAAAATTCGACCTCAGCCCGCGAATGTTTGCAAAGTGAATTTTGTACTTACCTATCATTACACTACCAAAGAACAAGACAAAATCAAAGCAAAATCACAAATACTGATGCACCCCTCCCGCCGCTATTGTTTCTGTTAGTTATTCAGTGTTATGCCTACAACAACAGCGATAAGAAGAATGCAGAACTATTTGTGATATGCGTATGGGAAAAAGGAGGGGGGAAATTAAAGACAGTAAGGGGGGCATAGAAAAGCCCTTAGTGTAGTCTTGTACGTGTTGATGCGTAGTGGTGGTTGTTACTGTTGTTGTTGCGGTTTTGTTTGTTTTGTTTTCTTCTTTATTTTTTATGGTGATTGTTGTTGTGTAGTTCGAATATTGTTGGTTTGTGAATGTTGTGATATTATGTTTTTATACCCTCACCCTACGGGTAGGAGGGTATATATCATTTGATACGACCTAAAAGTGTAACACCTAGAAATATTCACATTAGACCCCAGTTGTCTTTGAACCAAATTCGATTCATGACTTTCTGAATCGTTTGAGCCATGTCCGTCTGTCCGTCCATCTGTCCGTCTGTCCTGCTGGTACGCACGATAACTTTCGAAAGAGTTAAACAATCACTTTGAAATTTTTTTTGTAATTTTCCCAAAACTGCTTATGGGATTGAATATGGGCTATAGGCCCTTCGGGTACCTCCCATACAAATCGTCTATTTCGCCCAATTTAGACATCGTGTAATAATATCAATATGACCAACTCGATCTTGCCCAAATTCTGTATTTAGTAAAGCTATAGCAAGACAAAGTTTTGAACAAATAATTGAAAGTCTGGCAACTCCCCTTCTGGTACCTCCCATACAAATGTACCATCCCGCCACATCAGAAATCGTGTAATAATACCAATATGCCCAACGCGATCTTGTCCAAATTTTGTATTTAATAAAGCTATAGCAAGACAAAGTTTTGAACAAAAGTCTGGCAACTCCCCTTCTGGTACCTCCCATACAAATGTACCATCCCGCTCCATTAAAAACAATGTAATAATATTAATATGACAAACGGGATCTTGCCCAAATTTGGTAGTTAGTAAAGCTAAGGCTGGAAAAAGTTTCGGACAAAAAGTTGGAAGTCTGGCAACTCCCCTTCTGTTACCTCGCACACAAATGAACCATCACCCCTACCTTATAAATCGTGTAATAATATCAATATGCCTAACGCAATCTTACCCAAATTCTGTATTTAGTAAAGCTATAGCTAGACAAAGTTTTGGAGAAAAACTTGTAAGTCTGGCAACTCCCCTTCTGGTACCTCCCATACAAATGTACCATCCCGACTACCTTTGAAATCGGGTAATATGATCAATATGACCAACGCGATCTTGCCCAAATTCTGTATTTAGTAAATCTATAAACATCTAAAGCTCTCCAGAGATTGGACCCCTAGTCGGACTCCTTCTGGTACCTCCCATACAAATTTACCATTCCACCAACTTTAGAAATCGTGCAATTATATAAATTCGCTCGACGAATCTTCGTTCAACGAATTCTATATTTAGTAACAACACACAATTTTCGAGAAAAAACTCGGGTTTATATTCCGCCCTTTCTGTAAATGTGTAATACAATATTTTTCTATAACATTCGGTTCTTTGAGGTTGCTATTATGGAATATGAGACTTGTATGTTTTTACTGAGGGTGAGGGTATATATAAGTCGGTTTACCCGACTGGAACTTTTTCACTGGTTTTTCTATTTCATTTGGTAAATTGACTTATGCTTATTCATTATTAAATCTGAATTAAGTTATTGTTTTGGTATATTTGTTAAATAATTTTTTTTTGTTTAAAAAACACGGAAAACACAGAAAACACGAAAACGCGACGGAAGGACAAAATGTAACCCTAGTAATTAAAAAAGCTTGTCAACGTCGGGAATATGCTACGACATCGGTAAAATCCAAAGAGTTCAGTCGAAAACTTTGCGGCTAATCTCCAGCGCATCCTGGTATTTGAGAAATGAAAACATCCACAAAGATTTGATGGACATCTAAGACATCAGGATAAAGCACCAATGCAAACTTGAGTGTCTATATCAGGATATAGAGGTGCCGCCTCTATTTCACGACAATTAAACCAAATGTGGTTTCCAATTCTCTATTATGTAAACATTGGATATACACTGTAAAACATTCCAATAATGTGAACATATATATAGTCTAAACAATTTTAACGATTAATATCTGACAGTGGAGGGCCCCTTCGCTACTTCACGAGGTTTAAACCAAATATAATATATAAACAGGCAGGGACCTCTACCTGCATCTTTTTTTTTTTTTTTTTTTTTTTTTATGGTTGTTTATTTTGTTTTATTCACGAATACATTTGATACTATAAATAAACAAATAGATTACATATAATGGAACAATATAACGCCCTAGAACGGGAACTCAACAATATTATATATACGTAGTACATTCCTACTAAGACATTTTATAAGTCGTATCTTACTTAATATTACATGATATAAATATATATGTTTTATTATTTTTTATACTATACAATGAAAAATTTGAAAAAAACATTTATTGAAATAACTGATATGATAAAATAGATGTCAGAATAATTAAAAGGAAATAGTTTAGTTTGTAATCCACCAATACATATCTTTGTTTAGTTTGCTTCTTTCTAAGCGATCTTTATCGAATACATTAGTATCAAAGCGAAGTTCATTATTGATGATTAAATTATTTCCGACAGCTTTTGCGTTAGCCCTTCTGAATAAATGGTAAAAATAGGAATACCATCTGAATTTTGTATGAAGCCGTTCGTATCTAGATACAGGAAAGCTTCCGGTGGCACAAACCCTGATTCTAGCGATGTCTTTATATAGGACTCGCTGGTATAGTAAGGAGCCATTATCAGATTGTTAGTTGTACATTGCGTTGATTTTACTATATGTTTCCTTATGAGTTTAATAATAAAGTTGTCTATTCTGTTTGTGTTAGCCCGGTTATATAGTGTTTTGTTGGAAATATATTTTGTGTAATTACTGGCTTCTGATCTATGATTAAATTATTTCCGACAGCTTTTGCGTTAGCCCTTCTGAATAAATGGTAAAAATAGGAATACCATCTGAATTTTGTATGAAGCCGTTCGTATCTAGATACAGGAAAGCTTCCGGTGGCACAAACCCTGATTCTAGCGATGTCTTTATATAGGACTCGCTGGTATAGTAAGGAGCCATTATCAGATTGTTAGTTGTACATTGTGTTGATTTTACTATATGTTTCCTTATGAGTTTAATAATAAAGTTGTCTATTCTGTTTGTGTTAGCCCGGTTATATAGTGTTTTGTTGGAAATATATTTTGTGTAATTACTGGCTTCTGATCTATAGGTGGAGGTGCAAGATCGGAGGCATTTTCTTTCAAATTTTCTTATGCGTTCCATATAGGATGGTGCAATGTTGAACCATAACGAACAACCGTAGGTGATAATAGGACGCACTAGAGCCTGATAAAGAAGAACTTTTACGTTTGGCTTAATATGTTTGGAAAAGAACAGCGATCTATAATTAAAAAATGCATTTCTTGCTTTTTGTATCTTTATATTTACGTGATTATCGAAATAGAGGAATTTATCCAAATATATTCCTAGATATTTTACAACTTCCTTATTTGGTATACTGATGCCATTAAGTGGAGAGACTATCTGAAACGTCTTCCAATTTTTTCTGATGTTGTAGTTACATTTTCCAACTGGTGGACGAAAAAGAATAGTTTCACATTTGTCAAAATGTTCATATTCCAGTCTTTTGCATAGTCATTGACAATGTTAAATTTGTTTTGCAATTTTTCAGAAATTTTCTGAACGTTTTTATCTGCAGCATATATAATTATATTGTCTGCAAAGCCAATAACTTCCGTCACAGAGTTCAGTAGTTCGAAAATATAAATATTAAATAAGATCGGAGCATTGACTGTGCCCTGTTGGAGTCCATTGATCATACAGTGTTTTTGCGAGCTAGTATTGTCTTGGTTGGAAACAACGAAAACTCGTTCGCTAATCATATTATATAGCAAAAATATGAATTTAATGGGAAAATTATAGTTAATCAGTTTGTAAACCAATCCTGGAATCCAAATGTTGTCGAATGCCTTTTCAAAATCGATTAGGCAAGCTCCTGTACATAAATTTCTATTCAAATTCCAATTAATGTTAGATAACAACATATTTGTGGCGTGGATTGTGGAATGTTTATATTTAAATCCAAATTGGTTATCGTTTCCTAAATTGTTTCTGTCTAGAAACCGTATTATCCTGGAATTAATACAACTCTCGAAAATTTTACTTATGTTCGGTAAAAGAGTTATGCCTCTAAGGTTTTTGGGGTGACTCGTGTCTTTATCTTTCTTGGGAAGAGCAACAATTTTACCTATTTTCCATGCCGACGGAAAGTAGGCGTTATTTAACATGTTGTTGAACAACGTACAATATTGGCCAATGAGCTTGGGTGTAACATTTTTAAGGACTATGTTAGGGATATTATCTACTCCCGATGAATATTTACCTTTAAGGTTTTGGAAAATGTATTTAAGTTCATCCTGTGTAACGAAATTCTCGCTTCCCAAAATATTTGATATATCATTAGACCGAATCGAGTCTGAAAAAGTAATTGAATCTGTATGGTTTTCATCAAACTGGGATTTTTTCTTCTAAAAACCCGGAGAAAACATTATTTATTTCAATATGTAAGCTTTTTGTCCTATCTAACTCCTTTGAGGCATATACAGTTTCCAAAAACGAACCGAAAACATCTAGCATTTGTATTTTATCCTTTAGTACAAATGTCTCTGAGTTAGAGTCATACATAATTGTCTGAGGATCAATATTAGATCTTCTGAGAAGGCTTTCTTCATTCTTTGGAATTTTGATTATTTCGAAACTATTTTGGTTATGTTTCCTGTATTGTTTCCTAACTTCAGCAAACATTAGTAAGGGATCCTTGGGACTAAGATGGGATAGTTTCCTTTTATGAAAATTATTATAGGATAAAACAATATTTTCCTGTATTAGTTGTCTAATTAGTTTCAGCCTGGCCTTCAATATAATTAATTGATTAGCTAGTAGTCTATTGTGCATCTTGATTAGCGTAAGTACTTTATTCTTTTCTGTCTTCAATTTTCTCACAATTGGTGTTATAAATCTTTCCAATGAGTCCCTTTTTTGAAACACGGGTACAGAGTGTTCAATCGCATCAGTGATTATGTTGTCTAACCTCTCAATATGGGAGTCAATTTCATTATTGGAAAGATTTATATTATTAGGAATTTCGGCGCACGAATGTAAACTATTGGTAATTTTATCACGAAATTTTACCCAGTTAGCTCACCTAAATTCAAGTTTATAAATTTCCTCGCGTCTTTCCATCATAAAAGGTGCATCGTTTCTGTCTTTCGAAGCTCTAATTTTGATAGCACAATGGTCGCTATCCTATGTAAATGTTTCTAGACAATTTTTACTCGCATTCTCCTTATGTATGTGGAGAAAAAGATTCAAAGAGTTTGTGTATTTCTCCGCTTATATAGCTATCATTATTTCCAGGTGGGTAATAAACTGATATTATATAAAGAATATTATTTCCCCCAATGGGTATTGCGATAATGCATGATTCCAAATGTACAAGTGTCTCTAATGTCCTATTTGTGACAATTTTGTACTTTATTTCCTTTTTCAATAAAATGCCTGTGCCGCCTCCACCTTTGCCGGACGATCTATCTTTTCTTACAAATTCATATTTCTCGAATTCGAGTTTATGTTTCTTGTTTAGTTTCGTTTCATTCAAAAGGACTATGTCGGGATTCTGGTTTTTTATAAAGTCAGTTAGTTCGTGACGTCTATTTAATTTTACTAAAGAATTAACATTGATATGAATAATATTTAATGTTTTTGATATTGTATTTGGTGTATTACTTGCTAAACTCATTACACATCTATAAATGAGAATAAAGAATCTATTCTGCTAGACTGTAGTTGTAGTTCTTTTTGCAAATTTATCATTTGATTAGATAAGTTTGTTAATGTATGTTTAAGTTCTATAAAGAAATTTTTGGGTATGTCGTTATTAGTAGGGATATTTATTCCGGACTTTAATGTGTTTGCATAGCTTATATTAGGATTTACCGTAGATGGATTTACATTTGAGTTTTGTCTTAGAATATTTCTTTTTGATCTAATTTTATTTTGCAATTCACGGTACTTTTCGCAGCCTCTATATGAGGCAGGATGGCCGAAGTTGTTACATACTACGCAATATAACTTATTACGTTCAATTTCGTCAACGGTTGAAATAGAACATTTGCCTATATCATGGGATTGGTTGCATTTAACGCATCTAGGCGGTAGAAAGCAGTTTGATGCACTGTGGAAAAATCCTTGACAGTTTCTGCATTGTTGTATTTCGGGTTTTTTAAGAGGTTCCCATTTCACACAATGATGTAGAATTCCTCTTATACATTTTATTTCTTTGATGTCACTATCTGGGCTTAGTTGTACTAGGAAAGCCGGAAGGCTGTAGTTTTCTTTCCTTGATTTATTTGTGTAGAATTGTGTAATTTTTTCGAATTTTAAATTTTCATTTTCGAATTCACGAAGCTCATTCATTATTAATTTTACGTCTGTTGTGCCATTGAAACCTTTTAGTAACATAGTTTTATTTTTGATACATTTTGGGATGAATGTGTAGAAGCTAGCATTAGTTTTTTGTAAGTAGTTTTTGACCCGGACAAAGTTGGTCATAGAATTTAAATGCAATGTAATTTTTTTGTTTTTGTTGTGAAGATCTTTGATTTTGAAATCGTTGATTTTCAATCCAGTTTTTATAAACGAAATTAGTTCATGTGTGTCCACATTATAGATGTTTATTGGTGGAATCTTTTCTTTTTTGTTTTGGTTATTGTTTATATTTTGTTTGCTTGCACTATGTGCAGCGTGTTTGCTTGTTGATGCTGTTGGATTTATCGTTGACCTTGGTTCTGCTTGTGTGTCATTCGAAGAGTTAGTTTTTTGTTGTTGATTTTGGTGCACACGCACTTGCGTTTGTGAATGCACTTGCAATGCTTTTTAAATTTGGAGAGCAATTCCACGTCGCACTCAAATTCGTCATCCGAAAGAATTGAGTAGTAATTACTCTTTAAGTGTTTGTTCTGTCTATTATCGTCCATGGTTTTATTTTTACGTTTTCTTTCATTGTCAACAGAAATTGTATCATTTATCACTGAATTAGAGTTTTGAGCACTAGGCTCACTCATATTTAAGAATCAAATAAATTCGTTCTTGATTATGTCTAAGTAATTTTATACACAATATTCTTGTATTGATTATGAGCAACAATAAAGAAAAACTGAAAACTGCAAACCAAATGTGGTTTAAAAAAGAATTCTGCATTATGTGAATATAGTCGAGCATGTCGTGAACCTTCTTCCAAAACCGCGAACATCATGTTTAATTTTTTTTCAGCATGATCTCCCGCGTTGCAACTAAATGTAGTATAAAATCAATGAATATCTTTCCAATGAGAGTGTAGATATATGAAATGTAGACTTAAATGAAATGCACTTAACAATACGATTTTCAAACAAAAGTAAAGAATATTCCAAAATGAAATATGCACGTAACTGATAGGCAGGTAAACGAAAAATACTGTACAGCCTTTTAGACAACTGATGAGCATTACAAAGCCTTGGAGTTATTTTTAATTACAACAAAAACATTTACACAGCTTTACATGTTATTCGCTATTAAAAAAATGTGGATAACTTCGAATTGGGAAACCATTTTAAGTCTCTATACCATAACTCAAAGTCTCTATAAGTCCAACATTTCTAAGAGATAATGGCAATTCGATTTATCGAAGTTTGGCAGTAACTTATATGTCAAGATTCATCAACAACTAGTGGATTCACACAGATTTTGGGAAATCTGTACACTACGATTTTTTCTAGTGGAACGTGTTACTTAATTACATAATTTGTGCATAAGGGATCTGAGGAACCATTTTCGTCCAACACGATTATATATTGGTTAGGTTTTGTGGGTTCTGAAGAAAGTCCTCTTGCCGACTAAATACCACTGTAATAGTTGTCACAAATCTAAACCAAGGTTGGAAACCGAGACAAATAATGTTATGGAGACTCATATTAATTTTATATTTTCTATAATAATCTAATTTATCTACTAATATAGGTGGTATTTAAATTAATAATGCATTGTTTTAAGTCTAATAAAAACTATAATGCAGTACTATACTTTGGCAGATTGGAGGGTGAGATGTGAAAATTACAAGGTAATGTAGTACGTGCTCCCGACATGAACATAACAGCAGCCTACAGCTATATTTAACATAAACGACAGTCGAATAAAACATAAACTAAAAATTCAAACAATCGAAATAATGGAATTAAATACAAAATAAAAATTAAATAAACTGTGCGAATCATAAGCGCACAGTAAACCATAAGAGTCCGTAAGGGAAATCGCTAATAAAAATATTGTACCGATGCTGGGATAATACTGATCCTTTCAAAACTCCACATTTTACCAAGCCGAAGGAAGAGCATGTACCGTCCAAAAAACCAGAATTTTTTATTTGTACAGAACTCTTAAATATTTTTACATCATGCGGACTAATCCAATCCAAAGTAATTTAAACAATATTCCCTTCCTGCGTTATATTAAGAGTGTGTTATACTCGAATGCAATGATGATTTTGCGTTTTTTGTTGTCAAATGGATAGAAATGATATATCCTATTGAATGCCTTCTCTATGTACAGCGAAACCGCCACCGTACACTTTCCCCGTTAAATGTTGCCAACGATATCCATCTTTTCCAACATACCCTTTCAAACGGCTTTCCGACATTCGATAGTAAGGATATAGGTCTTATATTTCCGATTTCAGAATTCCCCGGTTTCTTTTTCAGTGGACATATTTCAGCAATCTTCGAAGCATTTGGAAAATTGCTTTGAAGCAATTATTACAAATTATCACTAAAAATATAGTTCGAGAGATTATCTAACCCTGAGGACTTTATTCAATTCACAGCATTTGCATAAGCTTTCAGTGAAGCTACCGATGTAGTTAATAAAACGATCACTTTTGTGTTTTGTCAATCGCCGCTTTAACGACTTTTCTATTCAACGTTTATTTATTATCTGACACAAACTTGAGTTACTTAAAACTACCTAAAAGTATCTTAATACATAAATACTAATGATACTATGGGGAATTGCTGGCTAAGCATAATACATGCCTGCCAGCTACAGTGCGTGTGGACAAATACTCAACAAGGTGTGAGTATTTAGTTACATGCAGACGGCATGGTAACTACGTCAAGTCAAACACACTACACCTCCCTTTTCAAGAAAAGAGTGATCAACCCTAAGTTGATCATTCTTTAAATGTATTCTCTAAATTTAATTAAAATTCAAATATTTGTATTTAATATAATGAATCCATAAGTGATTCATTATAGAGAGGTTCTATAGCCTTATCGTCTATAAAGACTAATGTTGGTGGGATTTTGTCAAAGACAAGTTCAAATGGGCAATAGCCATGTGTGGTCGAAGGTGTAGTATTGTAGCAATATACAAAAAATTTCATCCATACGTCCCAGTCAGACCTGTCTGATGATATGTAAGTTCTTAAATATTCATTACACGTTCTATGAGAATGTTCAACAGTACCAACGGTCTCGTGGTGGTATGGTGTAGAGTTTAATTTCTCTATTTTCAATAATGCACAAAGTTCTACTAACATCTGGTTCATGTATTCGGTACCCATGTCCGTAACCACTTTGATCATCGGTCCATATATCAAAACAAAATCCTTCCATAATAGCTCTTGCCACGGATTTAGCAGTTTTTTCTCCGATGGGTATTGTAATCAAATACTTCGTCAAACCACACATTACGGTAACTGCGTATTCGCTTCCAGCTTCGGACCTGGTTAACGGTCCGATTGTGTCAATTATCACGATATCAAATGCCTTTGCCGGGTCGGAATTATAACAAAAGATTTATTGTCATTGACCCTGGTTTAGTCCTCTGGCACTGATCGCAGTTTCTCACGTACCGGGAAATATTCCTTGTCATATTCTTCCAATAGTATCTTTGGCGGATTTTTCTTAATAACCGGGTCGTTCCAGGGTGTCCACCCAAAATTGGATCGTCGTGATACTTCCGTATGATCTTGTCCCTATCGGAAGTGGAATCAATATTCAATAATGCGGGTACGAGTACAATTCTCAGCCCCTTGAGGGTCTTGTTTCCGGTTTCTTTAAATTTTGCAATGTGCACATTATCAAAGAAATTATCCTTTAATGATAATTGTATGATTGAGAGACTCATTTTATCAGCTACTTTTTCAAGCTGTTGAAGAAATCGATCTAAATCGATACTTCCATTAATAACATGGTCTTTCAACTTGCCACTATAAATAGTATTTTTTCCTCTTCGAATAAAAAATGTATCCTTGGAAATGTATAACCGTGGCATTTTATTGTACTCTGAGGCATTAATGGCCTCATATACCCTGACATCATCTGATGTCACTGATTCCGTCACTGTAACCTTATCGTCCAATTTCTCACGACCTTTCCGTGACTGAAGTCTGGTGGTAACCCTAAAAATTGTGTTGATATCGGAGATCCGTATATCCGAGAACTCGATTCGCGACAGCGCATCCGCCGCGTAGTTTTCTTTTCCCCTGATGTACTCAATCGCAAAGTCGTACTCCTCCAAGTCGAGTCTCATACGCGTTAATTTGGATGAAGGGTTTTTCATTGAAAACAAATAAGTTAGTGGTCTGTGATCACTCCTGATCAAAAATTTCGTACCATAAATATATGGCCTAAAATATTGGCTGATAGTTGCTGTTCAATTGTGGATTTATTACTCTCACCCTGAGTAAACTGTCTCGATGCGTAAGCCACTGGTAACTGAATACCGTCATATTCCTGACTTAAAACTGCGCCACAAGCGTGTTTACTTGCATCGGTAGTAATACAAAATTCTCTATCGAAATCAGGATATTGTAAAATGTTCGGACTCAATAGTTGACTCTTGAAATATTCGAAAGATCTCTGGCATTCCTCAGTCCACTCAAAAGGAACATTCTTCCTTGATAATTTAGTCAGATGCCTTGATGAATCCGCAAAATTCCGTATGAATCTTCTATAATAGTTGCAAAATGCAACGAAGCGTTTAGCTTCATCACCATTCTTCGGTACTGGATACTCCTCAATTATAGAAAATATACTATCATCCGGCCAAATTCCTTTGTCCGTACATTTGTGTCCTAAAAATGTCACCTCGCGACAAAAAAAATTACATTTATGCGGGTGTAACTTGAGATTATACTTCCGACACATCGAAAATACATCCCTCAAGTTTTGTAACATGTGGTCGCTGGAGCAACCAATGACGACTAAATCGTCCATATACAGGAAAGCTTGGGCTGGTTTTAGCCCTGAAAAAGCCAGTGCCATCATCCTTTGAAATGAATTCGGAGCTATTTTTATACCATTCGGTAATCTTTTAAACCGGAAAGAACCCTTCTCCGTGGAAAATGATGTCATATTCCTGGAATCATCTTCCAATTCTATTTGGTGAAATCCTGACATTAAATCCAAGATATCATCTATACGAGGGAGTGGATATTTGTCAGCTACTAGTTTCTTATTTATCCCTCTATAATCAACGACCAGTCTCCACCGTTTCTGCGTCGTTCCTGGTAGTGCTTTTTTCGGGACAAGTAAAATTGGACTGTTATAGTCGGAAACAGATGGTTCAATTATGTCATCATTTATCAATTTATCCACCTGTCTATTTACCTCGTCCGTGTGGGAGTGTGGGATTCTATAGTTTCTGATATATACTGGTTGTCTATCATTCAATACAAGCCTTTGCTTATAGACATTATTGACGCTAATCTTCTCAGATTCCAAAGCGAAAATGTCTATGAATTGAGAGCACAACTTTCTCAACCTTCCATCGACAAACGTAGGGAAGTTTTTGGTAAGTCTTTTCAATTTCTCCCTGTCGGCATGGTTGTCTTTGCTCTGTTGGACAATATTGTAGTCGTTAAGACTCTCCGTGTGTATTTTAACATTATGAATAATTAAATTATTGTCCGTTGTGTTTATAATTTTAACAAAAGGTTTAGACATCGATGTTATCGTGTTCGCAATATAGACACCATTCATCAACATTTGATGCGGTATCAATACTTCATTTTCTGTGGATTGGATATTGACGAGTCGTATAACTTCCGATCGAGCGGGTAGAGATAATGAATCGACACTTGGTGCGTTCTTTAGTGGAAGACCAATATCCTCAGGAAAATCATCCTGTCTCAGGATAATTAAATCTTGGTCTCCCTATAATCCAAAGTACAATTGAGGGGGTTAGAAGCAAAGGGGTGTTAATTTCGATATATTCGCCTTCAAAGTTAAACTTCAATTGCAAATTCAGGTATTACTGGAGTTACTTTAGTTTTTGTTTCCGCTATATATCATCACTGGTAATAAAAATTGATCTCATCTCATGCTAGTAGACAGAGATGGTGTCAAGGAACACAACTGCACACTTATCTCAATTTTTGTCAAAATGTCACTTACACCCCTTTGCTTCTAACCCCCTCAATTGTATTTTCTCAGAAAATCTAGACCAATAATTCCATCGAAGGGAATTGGAAAGTCATCATCGACGACATGGAATTCATGCCCTATGAGAATGTCCTCAATCATCAAGTCAGCATTGACTTTGCCTAAGGTAGTCATTAATCCTTCACCTACGCCACTAAGTTTCTTAGTGACACTTATATCTATTTGTTCGTTCAGAACTTTAGCGAGTTTAACAACTGAAATATCCGCTCCTGTATCAATCAAAAACGTCGTTATCCCTCTATTTAATGAAGATCTGCTACTCAGATAACTATAGAGACCCAAATTTATGTTATATACTTTACTATCTATTGCACATTCAGGGGATGTTGTCCGTTTTCCGAACTGTCCTCGATTACCAGACGTATATTTCTATTACCACTCCAGGTACTATTGGAGTTGTTGTTACGACCTCTATTGCGGTTGTTACCACCGCCTGCATTACGATAACCGTTATTGTTATTATAACGCCTATTGTCGTTACTTCCATTACTCCGACCGCGTCCGTTACCACGGCCGTTACCGCGATATCGATTATTACTCCGTCTGTTGGAGCCATAAAACATGACAGAGTTAGGTTGACTGGATGCTTCGGTGCAACTGCTTACAAATTATGAAACCAATTCGTTCATGTTAGCAAACTGACCCGATTCGATGATCAGTTTTACTCTCTCATTATGGGCGTTTTTAGCAACCGCTCTCACCGCCTGCTGCGTTGAATACTTGCCCGCAACTTCCGCCGGTAATCCATCCGAAATATAGGCACTCTCCAGTGCCTTACTCAGGTTTTCAACTTCCTTCACATAACCATTAGCATTTTTGCCATACTGCCTTATGTTCATCAGCTTTGCTGAAAGTACACTGACCGACTCTCCTTTCACCGAACCTTTCAATTTAGAAACTATCTCCGCCAGTGTCGTCTCGGAGTTTATTAAGTTTCTAGCAGTACCTTTCAATTTAGTTTTCACTAAGTTAACTGCCAATACCTCATGGGTTTCCTTAATGGAATCCACTATACCGATCGCGTCAACGAAACTTTGTAGATTCTCCGGTCTGCCATCAAAGTCAGGAAGTAGCTTTGAGGCCAAGCCGAGAAATTGTGTCACTGATTGGGTCATCGTGGAAGCTTCAAGGGAATTTTCAGTCTCCGCCTGAGGCAAACCCAAACCTTCAATACCTTGACCTTCCGTTTTATGTACAAACTTCTCGTGTAGGGTATCCGGGAGTTTTACGTCCAAGCCCCTTCGTGACAAGACGTTGGCGAGTTTACCCCGAACGTCTGCAAAGAAGCCTTCGGCAGCTGCCTTATGAGAAGGTGTGAGTTGAGGGTAATTTACGTTAATTAATACTCGAATTTGTTCGAAACTGTCAAATAATACACTCACGTGTTTATCAACCGTTTCGTCCTTAGTTGGCCTATCAGTGTTCAAACACTTGTAGGACCTATCAAAGTATTCCTTCAACAATCTCAATTTCACTACAATCTGCTGCCAGTCCATACAAAATTCTCCTATCCAATCAAATTAAACAATTTACCAAATTAAACAATTTACCACAAAACAAAACGTTCTTTAAAAAAAAACAAAAACAAAATAATTAAACAAACCTGAATTCACATAATTTATTTAAATTTTATCAAGATTATCGTTCCTACTCGCGTACCTTTTACGCAATGGCCGTTTGTGCATTAAGTAAATCTTGAGCAGCAGATTAGCTCCGCTTATAAGTGTCAGGCACAAAATAATGAGTCAAGTTTCGCAGTGCGATCTATTAATTCAACGTTCGTTATCACATTTGCGTTCGATTTTTCCAACTTGGACTCGGTTGCCCCCATAATGAAAATTTTCAGTTAACGAATTAATTAAATTAATAGGAATATATTTAGGAAAACAAAGTCATTTCAAAACTGTGAGGGTTTTAAAAGTTTATAATTATAATTTTTAGAATGGATGTTAACATATTTTCTTTTTTTTTCTATTATAATAATATAATGATTATTACACTTATTGGAAATTATTGATTTGATTAAATGAAACACCTGTTGCTTGCCTTTAGTTGATGAGCGACTGAGTTTGATTTCTGCTGATGTTTGCTGGAGTTATTGTTGCTGGTTTATTTATGTACTTCTATGGTGTATTTGTTCTTGTAGTTTGTTGCTGACGGCTGAGTTTAATTGCTGCTACTGTTCGCTGATATTGATGTTTTTATTGATTTCTTAAATTCAATTGTATTTGAATTTTAAAATCATATTTTTACAATGACGACAAACGAAGGAAATTGAAATATTATTTGTTTTTTCAATTGGAAATTGAAATATTGAAATTGAAATATTATTTGTTTTTTCATTTAAAAAAAAGAAAAAAATGTCGGTGATAATTTTTCTTCTTCATTGTGGTTTTAGTTTTGTTTGTGTGGATTTTTTTTACAGCAATAATAATTTCAGTTTAACTTTTTATTTTGAGTTTGTTATTTTCATGAAATATAATGAACATTCTCTATTTTTGATGGTGTCCGAGTATAATATCGAGGCACTGTATTTGCCAATTTTTTTTTTCTCGTGGTTTTGTTTTTGGCAGAATAATAACACATATAAAATTAAATGGTTATGACAAATAAAAGGATCACATTATTTTATTGTATTTCAATCTCTAAATTGTTCGGCAGAGTCTAAGGCATTCCGAATATAATTTTCAAGATCTAAAAAAACCCTGTTAGTATAAATGCCGCTTTAAATCGAGCAAAAGTGATCCCTCAAATAATTAAATTTCGCATATAAACTCAGGATCTGTAAAGGATGTGAAGGTGATCCTTTACAGAAACATCTGAAATTTTGTATCTTTTCTTATTTACCACTTACTCGAAAGCCCTTGGACCAGGTCTAAAGATCTGCACAGAAAATATTATAGATGTGATGAATCCTGTTTTGCGTCCTATGAAATATTCTTGTAAGATCTTTCCGCCACATATATTTAAGTCTATATAGTTTCCTTAAGTTATCATAAACAATAAATTTGCATGTCAGAGACATCATTAACGACCGTAGAGAAATAACCGACAAATATATCAATTTCATCATTCCGAAGATTACTGCTCCAGGAAAATTCTCGGAAAGATTTCTTTCTAAATCTGTGCTGAAAGATCTCCAATTCAAGTTTTTATATGAAACGAATGAATTTGGTTGCCTAATAATTATCAAAAAATCAGAAATATAAAGGAAAATAGTCTGAAAACGTGGTCTATCAAATTTATACTATTAAGGAAGTAATCAAAAAATGAACTCCCATTTGTATACGTCGGCTTTGTTTCCGAAATACGAGGTATGTTCGATTAAAACCCCTTACAATGATTTACACTTTAACCGGCACGTATTGCCACGTGTGTTGGAAATTTGAATATTGCCAACCGTTCCTACATGAGGTTAGAGGCCAATCGATGTAACTGAAGACGAAGTGTTGCAAGAAAAATACAATGATTCAAAGAGAAATTTTCTAAGATAACCATCAATCAAGAAATTAATCTCAGCAAACACTTTCGTAATTGTCAATTCAGCACTAAAATCTTGAACCAATTAAACCCCCAAAATCTGAAAGCTTATCATGGTAGGATAAAACCCTTTTAAATACATATATATTGAACTTTAGTCGTCGCTTTCGGAACTAGTCTCTTCATTTGAAAACATGTTTCCGACCAATTGTTTTTCGAACTCTGCCAAATGATTATTTAAAAAGTGAAGTTTTAATATCATGGTCACACCGATTGCTTGGAATAACGCAAGCATATTTTTACTAAAACTTTCCATTCGTCGTATCGATTTTTTCCTAAGACTCATTCTATAACTGCCTTAAGTGCATCCCAAGCAAGTAAGTCGTTTCCGTGCAAAACCATATTGAAATATTCACTTTTTAGCAACTTTCGAATGCTTTAATTTTTTGATACCTTAGTTATGGAATAATGTTGTTAAGGCAGTGTTGTCCTTATTTTTCGTTACCGTCTCTATATATTTCTTCGTTATGGCAACAAAATGTCGCTTATATTTTTATTATTGGTTCTGCTATCACGTCTAAAGTTGCATCTTTCACTTCTGACTTTCCTTTTTCACAAGTGTGCGTTTAAGAAGTGCGGGCAAACATTTTTATTTGACGAACCTAATTTGGCGACAACATAGTTCATTTCGCATTGTGTTACGAGCTGAGGCTTGTTGATTGTTTCTTGTCGCTCGAACGTTTCTGTAGCATGTGTTTTTATCGTATCCCTCGAACGTTGCTGTATCATGTGTTTTTATAGTATCCCTTTGGGTCCGTCCATATTACTGGTGATCCATGGGCTTGATTTTCTGTTTATTCAGTTGAATATGTAACAAAACCAACGTCTTCATACTGCATCTGTTTTCCACGAACAATCCAATAAGTTCAAGTGGTCAAAAGAGTTACCCATTTCTAAATTCAGCAGTAACATTTGTTTTTTGCATTTGCATTCATTGAAAGTGTGAGCACATAAATATCACAAACGTAGCAAAACAAGTTCAGCTTCCAACACTTTTCTATATTAATTTTTTCTTTCTGGAACGAATCAAAACAATCCAAATATCAAAATAACCCAACAATCCAAATTTTTTGACATTTGAAATATGTCGTTATTTTGCTTCAAACAATTATTCAAAAGGACAGTGTTTACATGGTACAGATTTCTCTGCGACATATTTTCAATAAAAAAAACTCAAAGGCCCTCAAAAATTTTCAATATTTATTTTTATTTTGTACCCATTTAATTTAAAAAAAAACGCATTGTATTTTTAATTTCGATTAACATACAATTGAATGTGATTTCTTGGTACTTTATTGGATTTTTGTTTTGTACCCATTTCATTTAAAAAAAACGCATTGTATTTTTAATTTCGATTAACATACAATTGAAAGTGATTTCTTGGTCCTTTTATTGAATTTTTGAACACTTTGTCGGGCTATAACTATGTGAAGAAGTCATCAAATGAAATCGGATTGTTAAAAATAGTTTTTTTTTTGCTTTTGACTATCTTTTTCATATCTTGTCTGGTCGAGTTCGTAGCAGTTTATGAAATAGATTTGTTTTTTTTTTCTAGATCTAAAAAATTTCTAGATCTAATTAAGATCTAAAAAGTACCGAGGAGAGACAAGAATATTTCGAATAGAATCAGAACATGTTTTTTAAATTGTACTAAAATCCACTCTTATCCACCTTAGCTAATAATTCAAAAGCCAGCTAGGCATTTTCTTCTACTATCACAAGCTTTCAGTTTTTGTGGGTCACCATTTATGATTTTGAAGTTGGAAAATGCACTACTGTCTTATATAAGAATATATTAATATTAATTTGCAAAGTAATTAATTCCCTTTCGTCTGATATTCATACAATTTGACACAAGCACAATTGAGGCGGCGTAACATTGCCAAAAAATAACGATTTGTTTTAAAGCGGGGCATTGTAATGAAATTGACGATGATATTCTGGCCGTAGTAAAATACATGTTTATTGGCATATTTATGTATTTATCATAAATTTTGCAATAATTTCAAATACAAAAAAGTCGACAACAAACGAGCTTCATTTTCAATGTGTCGGTACCGAGCATTACTGTGATTCTGAAGAATATTATAATCCAAACGTGGATTGCATAGAACATATTAATATCAGAAGATCATGACGATCAAATTGACCCAATCTGGAGTTATCTTCTGTAGTCGGGTAAATCCACCTTAAGGAATGTAAGATTATGTAAGCATGTAAATAAGTTACAGACCTAAGATACATTTTCAAATTCATTTTTTAAATTAAAGAGGAAATAAGAATAATAAGTTTATCTTGAAAATGTACAAATTTGAATTTAAAATGATTTTATACATAGTAATTAAAAGAAATTGTATATAAATGAAGTACAATACAATAAGCTAATGATACCAATAAGTGCCTGTATTTGTTTTTAACGTTAATTTGTTCAAAACAAGGCTCATTTTTGTGATACACTTAAAACATATTTACCAAAGCATGGTGCATTCAAGTTTAATATTCGAAGAATATTGTGTACAATTTTCATAAAAAATATACGGCAGCATCTTGAAAAAAAGTAGCTCCGATTCATCTCAAATTTTCACAGTATTCGCCATTCAAAAAACCAAAAAAATATTAAAAACGTATTTTTATTGTATAATATTTAATGTTTAAATACTAAATAACTAAACCATTTTTGTTTGGTGATGTAAATAAAAATAATATATTTCATGTTTTTTTCTCGAGATTTCCCCGGCTTTTTTCCAGCATCATTAAGAGAATCTTTTATTAAAAAACAGTTGACAACAATTGAAGTTTTATTCAGTTTTTTTTTTTATAAATAGTTTTAATGAAATGCTTTGTTCTACAGCTAACGCATGAACAATATTCTGTGTATCTCCATTTTCGACAAAAACAAATTAGTTTGATAACGCGTGAACACCTGTCCATGTGAGAAACACGAACTTTATAAATGCACTGATTTGCATTGGCTGACCTTGCGCCTTATTTATAGCAAAGGCTAATCTTAGCGGAAACTGTAATCGTTTGAATGGGATTGGCGCATCTGTCTGGTATCATGAAAAAAAAAAACGTTTTCAATTAAATATTCTCGTGATGGCATTATGTGACAAAAATCATCAGGAAATTTTAATATTCGAATTATATATTGCCATCACAACTATTTCGAAATCCTTCAGCATTTTGAATTATCACACGCATGTGCCAATATCTGTATCTAATATACATATGTATATGTACCACAGCCTTTAAAGGCCTATACACTGATTTTTTTATTAAGAGCGTGGCGCCGCAACCTTTTTCAGGACGTATTTATTTCTGTGCCAATGTCATATGTGAAAATTTACTTTACAACGAGTACTTGATTATTTATATAATTTTACAATAATTATGATGATAAAAAATCTTTATATGCAATGTAATCAATGGAGAATGATTACTAAACGACTTTTTAAAAAGTATGTTTATCATAACTCAAACGCTACCTAAAATTTTGTCACGTCCAAACATACATACATTTTCAACTTGAGTAAAATCGGACCGTATGTATTCGACAGAATTCCACCCAAGCGCCACCTTCCGGGTCTCTTAATACATAAGACTAATCATTTTTTCTGTCGGCAATATTGTTGACAAGGAATATGGCAACTATGAAAAATTTTACCCATATCGTGAATGTTCTTTCGGGGCAAATATCTTCGCCATTTTTCTACATTATGTTCACTTAGTTTTTGTTGGCGAACAAAAAAATAAAACTGATTTTGTTACTTAAAGTAAAAGATTTTTTATTTTACTGTAAAGAATGCAGTAAAATCTGTCCATAACAGGAGGTTATACTCAGGTTTCAAAAACAGTTTCGGAAAGTTGTGAGTAAGAAAATACGGTATGATTTGGAAAAGCCAGTAGAGAACTTTTGCATCGAAGTGGAACTGGTGGGTCTTGATCCATTACACTTAACTGCTCCATATTCGGAACGAAAGCATTACGGAAGAATTCAGGATGAGTATCATCAATATATCGAATCCTTAGTTCGTCGCATTTTTATAAAATGTACATAGCTTAGTTTCTTTAGAGCTACTGTAATAATTTCTGTTCCATCAGTGCATTGTAAAACGCCGTATAGTGCGAATTTGCTTTAGTATTCATGGTACTGCTTCTTCTCTGTAAGTGGATATGTCTTCCAATATGAGAATATTGGAAGACATATCCACTTACGACATATTGGAACTTCAATAGTATTCCGAATTCCGAGAGTACTCCACTAAACGTTGACTGAGACATCGCCACCTTATAGTCACTGCCCACTTCTTTGTGATATCCAATAGGTAATCTGCTGCATTCTCACCGTGACTTCTTCCGCTTGCAAGCACTTTATAGTAATTAGTACCACAATTGCAACCAATATAAATGTAATGGTGAAAATTCCTATAGCATTCGTTGTAGTTTTTAGCATTTTAATTTGCTGAGTGTTTTTCAAATGCATTTCTGAGTTGTTCCACCTTGAGAATTTTGAACCCTTACCCGGGGTTTACACGATAATGTTTTGCAAAGTCAATCGAAATACATTGACACTTTTTCACTAACACATATATATATATTAATTAATAATAACACATATATCTATTAAAGAGCTTTTAACATAAATGTTTAACTATGTAAACATGTCTTAGTCTTAGTTTTAGATTAAATAACATAAGTTACATTTTCGAATCTTTTTTTGTTTACAGATTTTAGCAATATATCGTCATATGATATCTGTTGTAATCGGAATTTGTATGATATAGAACAAGTCTAGATTATTGTATAGTATTGCAACTTCAGATAAATTTAAAACTTCTTCTATTGTTTGGAATGTTTCTGAAAATCTTCAAGTGCTATTTCATTTCTTGTCTGTTTAACAATATTGATTTATTTATTTAATGTTAATGGTCCGACACAGGAAGGTTGTATTGACCCGAGGAGTAGGTTATATAAAACGAGGAGTAGTCCATGTCTCCCGCACTGTATTCTTATCCGTGATCTACTGTTCTTAAATTGTTGTTGGGCAATTCTATATATCGTGGGTATACTGGATAAACTGACCAAGTCCACATTTTTGAAAAACTGAGTTTATATGACCATTGGACACAGAAAAATCATATATATACATATACAAATGAAATGGAACTAAAACTGGACTCTAGATGGTAGAAACAAAAATCAGATTTTGACTATGTCCGTACACATCAACATTTGTTCTGGATAAACTTACCAAGTCCACTAAAATTTGCATGTATTTTTTGATATTATCGGATTACATGATTGCAGGAATGGTTTTTGTTTGCATTGTTTATTACTTTGGAGCCATATTCAATAATTCACTGCCCTATGAACGTCAAAAAGATTTTCTAAATTCTGCGATATTGTGTACTAATATAAAACGAGAAAGAAAACGAAGTGGTAAGGGCATACCGAAAACTATATCCAGAAGATACAATTTCAAAAAAAATGGTCTGAAAGTTCGGGTTTGTAAAGTATTTTTTTGTAAAACACTTTGTATTAGTCACGGCCCTGTTGATACAATGTCTGCTAAGGTAACTAATTACGGAATTTTTGACAAAGCTGATAAAAGGGGGAAAAATATTCCAAAAAACAAAACGAGCCCTGAAATGACAGACATTGTCAAGAATCACATACAAAAGTTTCCCGCAATGGAAAGCCACTATTGCCGCAAATCATCAAAACGTCTGTACGTGGATTCCAACCTAAGCATCACAAAGATGCACGATCTTTATAAATCAGAATGCACTGAAAATAAACAGCCCTATGTTAGTGCAATAACGTACCGCAGAATATTTTGTACATCATTCAACTTGTCTTTTTTCAAGCCTAAAAAAGATCAATGTTTGACTTGTGTTAATTATGCAAAAGCTGACAATGCAACCAAGGTTTCTTTAGAAAAAGAATATAAAGAACATATTCAAAGAAGAGATAATGCAAATAATGAAAAAGCTTGTGATAAAGAAATAGCATGCAGTGATAGTGAATTTGTATGTGCCACATTCGATCTTCAGTCAGTACTACAAATACCAAGTGGAGACGTATCACAATTGTACTACAGTCGCAAGCTGAATGCATACAATGCTACGATTTATGAAAGTGCACCCCCTAATCATGCGAAGTGCTTTTGTTGGACTGAAATTGATGGACAGAGAGGAAGCTGTGAAATTGCAACTGCATTGCTTCTATATTTGGAAAATTTGCCCTCTTCTATAAAGAAAGTGTCTTTGTTTTCAGATACATGTACAGGACAAAACCGAAACCAATATGT
The DNA here is from genome assembly GCA_958296145.1 of Hydrotaea cyrtoneurina. NCBI lineage: Eukaryota > Metazoa > Arthropoda > Insecta > Diptera > Muscidae > Hydrotaea > Hydrotaea cyrtoneurina. Next base: position 83,493,906 of record OY282513.1, read on the forward strand.
TTCATGTATATTTTTATATGCCGTTCGATCAATTGAAAATTTGGAGTGGGTAGAGCACAAGTTCATGGAAAAGGGCCACTCCTACATGGAAGTGGACTCAATGCACAGTTCAATCGAGTCAGCTAAAAAACATGTTAGCGTGTATTGTATGCAAGATTGGATAAACATATTTCACGTTGCACGCTCCAATCGCCTAAGAAACAAACGTAGTCTACCCTATAATGTTCAGCAGCTAAAACATAAAGATTTCATTGATTTCAAAAAAATGGCGGAGGAAACACAGAAAAAAATACGGGCCAAAAATATTCAATTACTGTCGTAATTGAAATTAAGCTTGGATATCAATTAATGTTGTAATTGAACTTAGAAATTCTTGGTGAAATCAATGTAAAAAATAGTAAAAAAATCAATTACTTATTTAAAATTTGAGTAATTGAATTCACAACTTTTGTAATTGGAAGAAAATCAATTAAAAAAGTAATTGAATTGACGAATTCCATACAAACTTCGTAATTGATTTCAAAAATATGTTTTTTCTGTGAATGATAAAAAATAGAAATAAAGATACTTGTGGTGAACAAGTGAATTGGTTAAAAATAAAAAGAATGCGATACGAAACCGCTACACCAAATATAATAAAGTTTTCTTATGACTTTAGTACCGAATACAGAAGAATAAATATTCAAGGAAAAGGTCGTCCACAAATGACACGTCCTTTGAAATCAGAATTATATAAAAATAAGCTAACAATTAGCTCTCTGAAAAAGAATGATTTACTCAAATTATGCAGACTAGGTGTGATTCCTGAAGAATATCATGGATGGTATCGAGAACTTCCATCAGACATTGGGAATGTTAATTATGTTGGAGACCAAGGTGTTAATTCTGACTGTTGTGACTCCGAAGAGGATTAAAAGTTAAAAATTAATGTTATGAAAGAAGGTTAAATAAATAGTTTCTTAATGGTAACAAAGTTTTTAAGTATACTTATTTTATTATACACTTTAAAAGAAATGGTAAGTGACTTGGTCAGTTTATCCTGTACAAATGAAGCACTACCGTGGACATGGTCATTTTTCAATTTAAAAAAAAAATATTTTTTGTGTAATAGAACGACTCTAAAACTAATATTTTAATACAATTTGATAGTCAACCGTAAGCTAGATTAATAGGAAAATAAAAAATTTAGATATAACTCATACCAGATTTATTATATTAAATTTAACTGCATTTAACTCCGAATGAGATGAAGTGGACTTGGTCAGTTTATCTTGTATACCTACGATATATACATCAATGTGAATTATGTCGAGGTTTTGAAGGGAGTTTCGGGGGCTTAAATTTACTCTACCGACATTGCTCCGATTTGTCTTAAATTTTCACTACAGAGTACACTTTTGATTCTAAAAAAAACAATATAAAAAAAATGATACCCATTTTGTCCTGATCCGACGTAAAACAAAGGAGTTAGGGCTAATAATAAGAACGTTTTCGTTTGTAATAAATAAATAAGAATATGAATATGGAATAGTTGCCTTTTGGTGTTTTTTTTATGGTTTTGAAAAAATATGTATTTTCTAATACAACTTTAAAAAATAGCACAGAGTAATCGCGTGAACAGCTGAAATAAATTTGGCGTTGTACAAATCGCATGCGATTTGACAATCGTGTGAATGTCATCACATGGGCGATAGGCGTTATTTTGCGATCATCCCACGAGGAAAGAGACTTTTTATTCTTTAACTGGACGTTTTGGAAATTTAGTGAGGTCACCTTCAGAGCAAAAATGCCCAAGTCAATTTGAAAAACTTATAGGAGAAAAAAAATTAAAAAAAGACTCTAGTACCTTGACAACATTGATTAATAAATTATAAACTTTAATCAAAGTCAGTCAGCTTTGTCGTTAGTTACATTTTATTGGTGAATAAGTGGCTAACCCCTTATTTTCGTTGCAACCGATAACGCCAACGGCATCATTGCCAAATTTTTGTTTACACGTCAAGGAGGGGTTATTTTGGAAGCCGCCCGACGTCCCAACAATTGGAAAAGTGAACCAGCGACCGAGCCTAGAAAGGGAGACAACACCTCAACATATTTTCGAGACCCTGATCATGATGACCAACATTAAACCGACATAAGAACCACTGCAGACTTTTGGTGATGTATGAAGAGTTTAAGTAGGAATTTTTCTAGAAAAAAAAGATAATGCTAGTTAACATTACAATTACATATTTTTTCCATAATGGCCTGGAGCCTTTATTTTTACATACATATAAAGAAATTTTGCCCATAAAATTATATACGCACATACATAGTATGTAACATAAATTTATGTACAGTTTCAAATAATCAATAATTTTTTTTATTAACTAAAATGAAATAGCATACACTCCTCGAATGTTAAATAGATCTCAGTTTAAGACAAATTTATTGAAATACGACCTTTGTAAATCGCGAGATTTAGCCAAAATGATAAATGAAAACATGCACAAAAACTTAAAGGCATCAAATAAAGCACCAATGCAAAGGTTTTCTAAAATACGAAGTCCATAGACGCAAAAGGAAAAAATATACAATGTCGGGTATATGTATTAGTATGAATTCTAAAAAAGTTAACGTTAAATATTAAATTATGCGAATACTGATTGTTAACCATGCGTTTACACAAAATAGTGTTAGTCGTTTCGTCCTCAGAATTAGTTTTGTTTACAATCGACTGACATCAATCATACATTTTTCGATTGCTGTTTCGATTTCACATATCGTCATCTTTCAATTGTTTTGCTCCATATGCCAAAAAGGCGGATTCGAAAAAACGGCAAAAATAAAATGCAAATCTTCACAAAAACTATACGAAAAATATCTTTTTTGTTCACCATCGACTGTGTAAAAATTACGGATGTGGAACAAGTCAAAGGTGAATATCACCGATTTAATACGAGATATAGAAAATTTGTTCGCGTACTCGGAGAGCATTCGCCCAAAAATAGCATATGGAGCAAAACAGTTCTGAGCGGACGATATTACAACAAAACTTCATCGAATTTACTGTCTTCAAAAATCGCGTAAATTTCAAGTAAATATTGAAATGTTAATTTTAATCTTTACTTTTTGTTTTTGAGCTGGCAATTGTCATTGGATATACGAAACCACCCTGTCCGGCTTATATGAGCTCACTCAAAATCAAGTTTACTATTTGCTATCTTATGTACACAACTGACTTCAAGCAAACTCAATAATTATGCAGACTTCAGTCATTTGTATTGTATCAATCGAACTTCTTCTCCATAAATAATGAACTAACTTTTTGGCTCAATCTAAGCTGATGAAGATGTAAGTAAACATTAATCCATAGGAAAAAATCCAACGAAGAAAAGAGAATAAAATGATATTTGATATGTCTATGAATTTATTAATTTGTGTTTTCTGAAAACATTGCTTATAGCATTCATACTGTACGTATTGTTTAAAATCGGTGTGTCCTTTTCTATAAATATTTTACTTATTCTATATAAATAATAATTTCATTCAGTTTAGTTTCAGCAGTCACGTGTAATTTATTAAAGCTGGCATCAGACGATATGTTTTTTACATAACGCACCTGTTCAACAAAAGGGTAGTAACTCAAAATTTGCTATTTTTTAGTACAGACAAAAAACTGTTTATGGCAACACATCCATTCATGGTTTAACAAATGTTGTCAAAACGGTCGAAAATTTATTGTGTGACTTCTGTCGAGTCGTTTAAGCTAATAACTGACGAAGACTTTACATAAAGAAGGTATTTGAAGCAAGAAGGTATATGAAAATAAAATTCCTTTTGGAAAAATAAACATAAAGGTGGTTGAATTCGTATTAATAAAGATCCGGAAAAAAAATTTAAAATCTGTAATAGAATGAGCCTCTATAGGAGTGCCTCCAGGCACTCTTGAGGTTTATGTTGGCTAAGAAGTGTCACTACCAGTGTTCGTAATGAAAAAAAGAAGGCAACTTAAATAACATCGCTCTCAAACAGAAATATAGTTATTAGTTTGACATGGGAATAGTTAGCTTTAAGTCACCTGTAACTCAACTTTGACGAACCATTTGTTAGCTAAAAATTAACTCAATAAGATTTTAATACTTATTGTTTTCAGTATAGATCCACTAAATAAGTATGGTCGGTTTTACAGCAACTCTTCCCTTAGACAAACTCGATAAAAATCAACATGAAATTCTCAGAAATGAACATGAGCCCAAGGACATTTCTTGGTGATAAAATACATATAAAATGACGAAAAAATTTAAACGTTTACAAATATCTTCCGATTCATTCAGTATTTGTACAAGTTTTTTTCTTGGAATAATAAGTGTATTCGCTCAGTCCCATATTTTCTCGTGGATGTATTACTGATCGGAACATGATGTGTTGTTAGAAATCATATTGAACCATATGCACAAATTGCAGTGTTCATTAATACATCGAGAGGCGATTTAAATTTTATGGGAAAATTTCCTTTCGTATAATTAGAACTATTAAACTAAAAAATAATCTTTTGTCCCATTCTGAAGTCCAGCATTCTGTTTGTCTAAAGCCTCTTAAACTATGAAGATGTCCCTTTATCAATTCCCGCTTCTTTTTGCCTGTCATGATACGTCTCCCAAACGTAAGAAACAAACAATATAAACAAGGAAGAAAGTACCATGACGTTACTGGAAAAAATATTACTTATGTACCTATATTACCTTTAACAATAATGATGATATCCTTCCGAATTTCTTATCCTATTCTTCACCCGAATTCCATTAAAATAAATATGTTAGTATTAACCAATACGATGGACTATTACATTTACTTTTTTTTATTCAGATGAAATTCAATGCCATATTTCATTCAGGCTTATAAAAATCCAATGCCTTTACAAAATTACTATCCAGGTTTTAATAGTGTTGTACTATTCTAGAATACCGGATTCTTATTTGGTTACTCGGAAATGGTGTTTATACCAATATGTTAGCGACAAAAAGTGTGCATCATTTAAGATGTTTTGTCCAAAACAAACAGTTCAAGCTTTATTTATATGTGTGCCAATTGTTTGGAAATACATAGATGGTCATTTATTAGTAAGTTGTACACTATTCAGTTATGTTTATTTTATTATTGTGTTAATATACAGTATATTTCAGTAAGTAGCTAAAGCTGCCATCAGACGATATGTTTTTTACAGATGTACTGTACAATTTTTCATCTGTAAAAGATGTACACATCGTCTGCTACATATGAAACATTACATGTGTAAAGTACATAAGTAATTTTTTCGATTAGAGCGCGGTTTATTTTCATCTGACAAACATAACACAACTATTTGAAAAATACTCATTAAAATGTAAGCTGCTATTTACGTTTAGAGGTTATGTCATACGAAGGTACATATACAGGTTTGATACCAAAAACTATAAATCGTATGTAAAACGACGATTTTGACATACATACGGAATTCCATATGGATACAAAAAGAGACAGTAGATATTTAAAAAACATATCGTCTGATGGCAGCTTAAGTAAACATTTTATTGAGTCTTCTTCATTTTCGATAACATATGATGCTTACTGAAATGTTTGTGTGTATTTAACATTGAACTGTCTTATGATTTATAGAAAGGCTTTTGCTCCTCGCCTTTAACGATTGCAGACAGAGTGTGAGTCTTTTAAATAAATAAATAAACAGAGTAACATACATAACAGTTAAAACGAACTAACAGAGAGAATCTGTTAAGGCAAAGAAAACCGAACTCATAAACATATGAATGAAGGTACGTTCATACATGTATATCAAAGGTTTTTTGTTGTACTCTGCGTTTACACTAGGCAATCGGCGAACGAAAATTGGGAATTTGTATTAGTTGTCAAAAAAGGGATAAAATTATTTGTGTGAAGTAGGCGTCCACATAATTATCAAGACAATTATTTTTTCAGCAACCGTCATTCGTATCGTTTCGTGCTCTACTTTTATTTATATTCTACTGATATATATAATACATTAATTTTCAATAAATCAAATTTAAATTTTGTGTTGAATATTGTTGAACTTTTTTCCACTTTTAAGCTCTTTTCCGATTGTTTTGTTTTCTTTTTTGACATATTACAACGAAACTTCATGGAGATGGCAGTTTATGTCAAACAAATTGCCGAATTTACTGTGTTCCATGGCCAAGCAATCAGCTGATTTACAATTTTTTCTCGCAGCGCTCTAAATTGTCAAAGTTGACATTCGATGTGTTGCAAACGGAATAACAAACCCATCCTATGATAGAGGGTATAACAAATTATGAACATATTAATGATGGAAATGTAAATATTTTGTATCAAATATTTACAACAATAACAAAAATTAACTGTCAGTAACTTTATTTTATATTCTTGACATATACAACTTTGACAATATAGAGCACCAGAGTTGTATCTGATTATTTGTTGTTGGGCTAATGACCTTACCTTGTTTATTGTACCATGCTGTGTTCATAAAATCAGAGACAGCGACGAAGGCAATGAGAAAGGCGTATATATGTTAGTGAAAAAGTGTCAATGTATTGCGATTGACTTTGAAAACAGTTTCGTGTAAACCCCGGGTAAAGTGTATATTTGTTTTCCGCCATACATGTAGAGAATCCCAGACTCAGCAAAGTCGAAAAACTTTATCACCTAAAGCTGGCCATAGACGAACGATTTATTGGTGTGATTTGCAAATTTATTGCTGCGATTTATTGCATATCGTTTCTCCACACACGCTCGAACAAATCATAATTCGGCCGACGTTGATGAGTAAACATATGCTACGAAGCGGATGACGCGCTCGCATGTTTATTTTGTGTTTGAACTTCGGTTTGTGCTTCTGTCAGAATTTTGTGGCAGCTCCGTGGAATCTTCTGCAGCTCCCTTCTGTACGTTGTTCGTAGGCAATTACATTTTTTTTACTACGTCCACCGAAGCATTTCTGTCAACCTGTTTCCATTTTGTTACGAGTTTTTCCCATGATTTTTGTTTTTCTAATTTGTCTTTAAATTTTTCACTTTTTGTTTGCCAAATGGCATTTTCATTTTTTAACACATCAAAAAATTCTATCATAAAGTCTTTGCTTGCCATTTTTTATGTGCACTACACGACCTTTCGTTACAATGGTTGAAGAGCAACTGAAATGGCGAAATGGCTTAAAATTTGCGCAGTAGCCCACACACGTATGATTTGTTTGCCAACAAATTGTAAGTTTTTGAAAATTTTCAAAAACTTGCAATTTGTTCGCAAACTACCCCACAGACGTAAAAAAGCGACCACAAACCCAACAAATTGCTCGAATTTATCGTTCGTCTATGGCCAGCTTAAATCAAAAACCGAGTGGTGAAGCACGGGAAATTATCTTTCACATCCCAGTGACACATAACAAGATCGTTACGAAAATAAGAGAATTCAAAATAATAAGCAATTCAAAATCATTTTTCAATTTTCCCCAAGTTTTAGCAAACGATTGTGTCTCTCTTTCAAATATGCAACAATCAGTAAATGGCTCTATACAATAACTCACATCGCTAAACATTGACACAAGAAATTGGGACCCAATTTTAATATTTCTGTGTTCAACAAATTGCCTAGGCATTATTTGCAAGATTTTGAAACCACATTAGAAGATATCACACAATTACCATTCTAGAAAGAATTTGACAAATTCTTGACCAAACGATTCAAAACTTTAGAATCCATAGCAAACGTCCAACAATTGACACCAAAGTCTCGGAAATCAAATCCGCTTGAACACTTTTCAATCCAACGAGCATCAGGCAACATTGGCATTCCCAATATTATGACCCTGACTCTTCGAGACGACGAAATTGTATATCCATCATATAGACAACGCGAAACGTTGCTTTTACTGCAGTGGTTGAGATAGAAGTAAACGGGCAGAGAACAATTATTGACCCTGGATCCTTATTCACATTTATCACCGAAAAGCTGAAAAATAAAATTCGATTGCCCAATCTCGTCTGCCAATGAAACGGTGAAATGCAGCTAAAAAGTTTAAAAAAAAATTACTTCAGCACGCAGATGTTACGGCCTTATTGCTCGTCGGTGGGTTGGGATTTTGCCATTGTCCATTTCGATTGGCTAATATGAAACTTAAAAAAAAAATAGTATCGCGTGCTTGGTTTGTGGTAAGTGAAGAAGAAGAAGAGGGAGAAAGGAGAAGAAGAAGAAGAGGGATTAAGGAGAATAAAAGAAGAGGGTATTTGAAAATAATAGAAGGTGTAACATATTTCAATGCCTGACGGATTTATGCATTAGGTGTTTTGTGCACAAATCATTTGCCCTCCCAACCTGTTTATCCTCCATCCACTGATCGTTCCAGGATAAACCCATAATTATCTATCCGGTGACGACTTCCGGAGCTTTAGAATTCAAACATTATCCGAATACTTAGCACATAGCTACGGTATACATGATTTTATTAGAATTTTAAGTTTATTGAGACTTTTTTAAAATAATAAAACATTATAAAGGATACTTAAAACTATTTCGTATTATTTTAGTAACAGTTACAAGGGTTACAAATCGTGTTTTAAAAAGAAAGTGGAAACTGTTAGTACATTTAAATAAGAGACCACACACTTGCTCCCGGTGTTGACAGAACGAAGAGAGAGATTCTCCTAACAAAATAATCTTAAAAACTAAACCTTAAAATTAAATCGTACAAATAGTTTAAGAAATTAAGAATTAAAAAAACTATAACTAACAGATGTTAACCTCTATGAGACCCAGGTAGGGCCTTTTGTGAAAAAATTTGGGATTTCTGAAAGAGAATTCACATCCAAATTCAAATCACTAAATCCTAAGGGTGAGAGGTAATAGGTGTTAGAACAGCTGAAGGGGACCTGATTGTCTATAATATCGCTAATGAGGGGATTAGTATACGACGGCAGGCGGTTAATAAAAGATGATAGTCTAATAAGTGCAAATAGAGGCAGAGGCACAACATCAGCCTTTTCATAAATATATTCATTAGAATATCGTTTGTTGAGGGATTGGAAATTCTTGCCGACGCATAATCGGCAAAGAAAACTCCTTTAAAACCGTTGGGGATACACAGAACCAAATCGGAAACGCATAGAGCCACAGCGGTCGTATGCTGACTTTATAAATCAAAAGTTTAGTTTCCACCGGTAAAAACTTATTTGCAAACAACTGTGAAAATGCGCCTTTTATTCCATTGGCTCTCTCAAGCGCAAATCGTGCTTGTTTATTAAACATCATAAATTTGGTAAAGTGCATTTATTGGCCATTAAGATACAACTTACGATTTTTACTTTGCGGTACCACAAAGTTTTTACACTTTCCAGACACATTCCTCAAGCAGATTGCTTGGCACTTTGAAGGGTTTATATTGATACCCCAAACACGGAAAAAGTCATTAACCCTCACCAGATACTGGGAAAGATGCAGTAAATCATTATTAGGACGTTCTGAATGGGAATAAAGCAAAGCATCATCCGCATACAAAATACTGTGACATTCACGAAATCGATGCGGAAAATCATGCATATATACAGTGAAAGCTCTCCTTGCGGACAGCTCTTATAGCCAGACAGCTCTCTTAAGCGGACAAATTTCTCGGTCCCATCCGCTATTTTTAAAGCAAATTAATCTCCGCTGGGCGGACATCTCCTGTGGACGGACAAAACCACTGCGACCGTCGGTGTCCGCCCATCGGAGATTTCACTGTATATTGAAAAAGTTCGGCGCCAAAATGGAACGCTGAGGAACACCGCACCTCACATCAGCCGCAGATGACTCCGAACCATCACATTGAATAAAAATGTTCCTATTGTGGAAAAAACTTTGACAAAGCTTAACCATGTGGGGTTTAATTCCGATATTTGTCATTTTTGTATATTATACCAGTATGGTTAGCTCTGTCCAAAGCCTTTTCCACATCTAGTAAAACTGCAACTGTACATTTTGTCTGCCTCATATTACAAACAATAACAATGACCGGCCGGAAGTGTGGAATATAATCAGGGGCAACACCAATGTCAAATTTAAGTCTTATTACCTTCTGAAACAATTTTCCCAAGTTCGACAACAGTGAAATCAGTTGCAAATTGTTGAGTTTAGTCATATTTGATTTCTTACCTATAGGAATAACTTTCGCTACCTTCCAACTATCGGGGAAATAGCTAATATTGAAACAGTTATTGTAAATTATAACCAAAAATTCAATGGCCTTTATATTAAGCCTTTTAATCAAAAAGTTTGAAATATTATCCGCACCATATGATTTTTTACCACTAGAGATTTTACGACATCCGCAAGACAATTGGTAGATATAAAGTCTGAAAAGCCGTTCTCATTCAACGAAGTGACCTCATTTGAAAATAGTGAAATTGTCGGAAAAACATGCTCAATGTATGACTGCGTATAATGTTCAATTTCTACCTTACAGGTGGAATTTCTCTTCTTGCCGATAACGCTGTATATCTGTTTATAAGCCCGCTGCCCTGGTCTTATACCTTGTAACTTATTACTGAACAACTGCGCTTGCTCCAAACCTACTCGCTTCTTAATCAACTGAATCTGCTTTGATAGAAGGACGTAATCTGGACCCACTCTATTCAAGTGCGCCCTGTATAATGTTTTGAGCTGCTTCTACCAAGCATACTTAATTCTGTACAATCTCTTAACGTCATCGGACAAATCGTATCTCCCAACCGAACAACCTTGTTTTTCAGAATGTACACTAGCCATAAAGTTCACGGATGTCATCAACTTAGTAATCAATTTCTTCATTACTCAAATTCCGGTTATCTGGGGGATACAAATTAAGCAGGTCGCAGCTGATGTCATTTCGAAACCTGTCCCAATCTATGTTTTTATATGATAAAAAGAGTTTCGTTGATTCAATATAATATCAAGATTTGGACAATTTAAGAGGAAATTGATCCGAAAAAGTGGAAAGACTAGATATTTCATAATTAGGATGAGAAGAATGTATCAAGTTAGAGGAAATTAGAAAGTGGGCCAGAAAAGAGGAAAAAGAAGGGAATGAATTGCAAATACGAACAAATGCTACAGAATTCATCTGTAACCAATTATAAAGATTATTATCATTGACATTACATGAGACATCTCCCCATGCACAATGTTTGGAGTTAAAATCTCTGCCAATAAATGCTCCATCAAAATTATGTGATATTCGTTCAATTTTAGAAAGGCTGGAACAAATCTGATTTGTATTGCAGTTAGTCGGAATATATACTGAACCAAATAAAATTGTCACTGAATTGTCCAACAAAACATTAATTTGTATGAAAACGTTAGGAAATTTCGAAAAGCTGTAGGAAGATCTTCACACAATAGCAACACATATCTAACTCGCAAACGTCCCTGATCATACAATAGTCCTCCAGTGCCACTCTTTGACCAGCCCTGTGCCTAGTCCCTTGAACAAACGCAATATCGATGTTACCATATTTTATAGTATTCAAAAGATCAAGCCGACGACTAACGTCAACTAATGATATAACATTAAAAGTAGGAAGGTCTACGGACCATAAGTCTGAATAACATCTTTTAACAAGCTCAAGCACTCACGCTTAGCTTGTTATTTTGACAAAGTTTTAAAATTTCGAACGAAACGCTCGACTTTACTTTCAATAGTTTCTTGTCCACAAAATCTTAATATATATTTACCCTCGACACTGATTCACTGACTCTGTCACGCAGTACGTAGGAATTTAAGCATTCTATAATTTTCTATAAATAATAATAATAAAAAAAATAATATTTTTTACTATGTTTGTCATTCCGTTTGCAACACCTCGAAAGAGTGATCTGCGACCCTATAAATTATATATATTATTGGTCAGTGTAACATTCTAAGACATTCTAGCGATGTCCGTCTGTCCGTCCGTCTGTTGTCTGTTGTCCCATAAGCAGGTTAAGTTCGAGAATGGGCCATATCGGACCAAAGGGGAAAAAGTTCCCCTTTACGGAACTAAATATATTCCGGCCATAATCAAATTTTTCAAATATTTTTTTTCACTACATCTAAGTTCTAAGTTTATATAATTTATAGATGGGAAAAAAATCCCAAAAATGGGCGTGCTCATGGGTTCCGTGGACCCTTGGGGCCCAAAAAAGGGCCCATGATAAACATGCGCATATGGGTATCGAAGTGCAACGTAATTTACTCACGAACCCAAATATGCCTTTATTTTCATGATTTGCCTAAATTTTTTGATCCGGTTTTTGGGACTATCGGGTCACCAGCGGCCCAAAAACCGTCCCTTGACAAACATGGACATATGGGTATCGAAATGCAACGACATTTTCTCGCGAACCCAAATATGCATTTATTTTCATGATTTGGATAAAATTTGTGATCGGGTTCCTGGGACTATCGGGTCACGAGCATCCCAAAAACTCAGTTAGTTTTCTTATTTATTGACTTTTTAAGGATCCATGATGGAGGGTATATAAGATTCGGCCCGGCCGAACTTACTATTTGTCCACTTGTTTTTTGTATAGAAATTGTGTTTTCCCCAAATTTTTTTTTACCAAATTTTTTTTTTCCAAAAATTTTTTTTTACAAATTTTTTTTTTACAAAATTTTTTTTTACAATTTTTTTTTTCCACAAAATTTTTTTTTTTCAACAAAATTTTTTTTTCCACAAAATTTTTTTTTTTGCAACAATATTTTTTTTCCATATTTTAACCGGCGCCATAGGCGCATTACAAAGCCGGTTTCTCAGAACACTTGGGGAATGTAGGTTGAGATCTCAAAACATCCGAAAACAGATTTTCAGAACAGACAAAACCTGAACGAGTTGCTACAGCAACATTTGCGGAAGCTAATTCCCTAACTTTCCTTTCTAAGTCCCTTTCCAGTTCCCTAACATCTACATTCTCCTTGAAAGCCGAAAAACCTTTCCAGTTTGACGTTTGCCCCACTTCCTTGCAATTCGCACAAAAAGGAGCACTTCCTTCCGCAATTAAACATTCTTTTGACGAATGATTTTTGCCACATCTAACACACACTTGTATCCGATTGCAATTGTTGGACATGTGCCTCATTTCTGGCAGCGCCAGCACTGAACGTCCCTTTGCTTTTTATTTAGGCTCTCCCAGGTAATCTTCTGGTAGTCGATAACTCGAATACTTCTTACAGTCTGGAACATTGAAAATGATTCCACTGAATCAGGAACTATACTATTAACTTCATTTTTAATCATATCAACATCCATATTGTGATGTAGACCACGTATTACAAGAGTTGTCTTCCTCATCTCTCTAGGAGTAAATGAATATGACTATCTCTTTATTTCACAGAAGACTCATCATCTCCGCATGTGCTACCGGGTCCTGAAGGTATAACTTGCTATTATACCTCGACTTATTCACAATTCTGAAGACAATATTCTTCGCCTTCAACTGATCGATCAACGATAGGTGGACAAAATGAGCGCACCTTAGATGCAGCTTCTCTTTCAGCAGTCTTTACAGGTGGTGAATTTAACACGTTACGGTTAGACTTATTGGAATTACCATTATCAGATTCAATATTAATGTCTCCTAAAATGGCATACCTATTCTGTTTCTTAACAAGATTATTATGAACCTTATGTCTATTACTAGTTGACGGTTCGTTGAATGCACCAACGAAGGAACGTTTCTTCTTATTATGAACCTCAAAACCAGATGGCACACATGTATCAATGTTTCCTGGAACTTGCACTAGTGGTATAGCTATGTATATGACTGGTATTCACAGAACTTGGACTTGCATCTATATTATGTCCCCGCGCAAAGGAGCTTGCACTATCAGAAGGTACGTGCGCTTCAGGAACTGGAAGGGATTCCATTGAGTCGCTCATATTAAGGTCAAAATCATCATCAGCTAAGATATTTTTATGGATAGCGGCAACTTGGGCCAAATCTGCACAATGTTGAAAAACGACCTCCTTAAGCAAATTTCCGAATCTTAATCAGGCGGTTTCTTTTGCTTCGACGGGTCAGAAGAAAAGGAACTAGCCATTTCCTGCGGCACAAAGTTTATCAAATATCCAAAAAATATTAGAAATATTTGAAGAATTTTTATTTTTTCCAGTAAAAAATGTTATTATTTTTTTATTGACAGTTAAGTAAAAGAACGTCTGAAATGTTTCACTGTTCAAACTGAACTCGATTTTATTAGAAGAAAGTTTTAAATCCATTACAATAAATATTTACAATTCACTTTAGACTTGTGTTTGAATTCATTAATAGTAAATTATTATTTCTATCTATTTATAAGTAATGAAAAAAAACAAATGTAAATGTCTCTGCGTTATAGCTAACGTTAAGTTAGATTCGAAACTCAAACATCATTCTGAAGAAAATATACAAAAGAAATCACAATGATTCTCAAACTGTATCGTTCCTACCAGTTGTGTGTGTTGTTATAAGGAAAATAAAATATGACGATAACTAACTAACACTCAGCTGCTTATGTCGGCAGGTCGTTAGCCTTTTTAATTTTTCTTTCTCGATTGGATAAATGAAATTGTGCTGGTTTAAGCCTTTCTCATTTTAAATCTGAAATATTTTAAATTATTTAAGTTTTCTTATTGGGATACTCAAACCGTGTATTCTGGGTATGGGCCAGTGCCTCTCAAACTTTACGCCAGCAGCGAATAACTCGGTATGTTAACTGGCACTGCACGCAAACAGAATTTATAACGAATCTTTACGTATGATTTTAAATGTCATAATAAATTAATTTAAGGTTAATATCAATTAATTTATCTTTCTCAGAGAGTAGCGGTATTCGCTCTCCTTATAGTGAGAACAGATTTGATTTTACCATACGGTTGGTCTTTGAGTAGGTATTTAAATGAAATGAAACAAAATGACAAAGCAAAATATAAAAATGTAAAAAGATCATACTTGGTTATGCGATCCATTCAAAGACGCAGGGGGCGGATTTCTCTCTTTTTATTACAAGTAACCTTCCATTCTTTCCCCCCTCCCTTATACCCACAATTTGTCACTAAGTTTATTTTATTTTCTTTAGTTTTCTCCCAATTCTGTGCACTTTTGCTTTTTATTTGCTTTCCTATTTTTTCTGCAATTTTTTAATTTGCAGAATTTTTGTTTTGATTTTTTTCCATTTTTTCAGGAATATTTTATAAACAATTTTTTTCTCACACTTGACCAGACACAATTTCTTTCAATTTAAATATTATTCGTTTTAGGAAATTGAGAAAAAAAATTAATGAGTCAAATAGAAGAAAAACACACACACAATACCGATTGGGCGGATATTCCAATTGTGATTTCCTTCCCGCTTTCTTTAGACGTTTCTTTTTTTAGAATTCTTTAACTAGAATTCGATTTCTATGTAGCAATTCTGCCTTTGATCAAATGAAAATAACCACCAAACACGAAGCGAATTACAGCTGATATACCGAGGTCGTTGTTCAGCGTTTTGACAAGAAATGGTAGTTCCCAAAAATATGGTAGTTATGGGCACAAGGAGAGCATGTAAACCTGAAGAAGGAAGAATTAGACGATACTTTCCTAGAAAGAGAATGCAACAAAATATTCACCATTTGATTCGGGAAAATAACTCCAACCAACTCAAAGCTTACTAGTATTAACTTAATAATGGGATATATATATATAGAAATGAGTACGTTCCAAAACAATTCTCATCGCTATTAAAAGAGTAATGGACATATGTGATTTAAGCCACAGGATGTATTAAATGCATTAAAAAAATTGTGTCTCCATGAAAAAGTTACAATCACCCCATTTATTAATCAATAAATTTTATAAATTGATATTGGCATTAACTTTCCATGGAGAACAAATAAATAAATAAATCACTCTCATGTAAACACTTAAAGATTTTGCACTTAGAAATAAAATAAAGAAAAAAACAGAACTTGTTCGAGTTGAGAGAAGCGTACAGCAAGACAGCTTGTTAAAAACGGTCAAAATGGCTGCTGTAGTTACCCTTTTCAAGGCTCGGATGATTCCGAAAATTGCAAGAAAACTACCGCCAAACTTACGCATACAACCCTAATCACCAACAACAGAATTGGTTGACGATTGTTGTATGTTAAAGCTGGAGACTTTATGATACGTCGAATGAATCAATTTTTTACGAATTTAATTTCTTCAGAAGTTATATCTATGGAGTTGAAGAGTAATTGTCGTCTGTTGGCTCCTATTTTTTGCAAATTCGGTAAACGTAAGCGAGAACTCGATATGCTCGCGATAACTTTGAAAATTTGACAAATGGGTCATCGAAGGAGCTGGATGAACATCGTCTGGTTGCAATATCTGCTGGGTTGTTTTGTGAGTCTACATGTTGCCAACTAGATGTTCCAACTTTATTTCCTATTTCGGACACGCGATTGCCAACAAATGTGTTCCAGACACAGGGTGGTTTTCTTAACCACGCCAATACGATGGTGGAGTCGGTCCAATAATATGTGTCGAACTGTTTTTTTTGTAAGTTTGGTAATATTTATGACGGTAAAGATAGATTTTTTAGAGGGGCAACTCGGGTTTTGGCAACCAATAGATTTGTATATAAATCGTTATGTTCTTGAACTCTGATGTAAAGTGTCGCAGAATAAACGTTTTCTGCAGAATCGCAAAAATCGTGGATTTGTAAATTTTTCATGAAATTTTGCCAAATTGTGCAAGTTAGAGGAGTTAGCCCATCATCCCACCCTACTTCGATCAGCCAAATCTGTTGCATAATCAACGACAATAACATGGGCCAACCATCTACATGGATCGAAAAACTTCTCATCTTGTATATGTTGGTTTAATGTCGATGTTTGGTTGTGGAAAAGAGAATGATTCTGCTAAGATGTTGGAATAAACCAAGAGTCTTGGTTCCTAAGTTTTCGGAGATGTTTTTCTTGAGATAAATCTTCTATGAATCTTGGGTCATTCGACCTTCATTTCATGAGTTCAAATCCTGCCGATTCTATTGTCGGAATGAGTTATTTTCTCGATTCCATTTTTTCTTCGGCTGTGTGTTCTCCCGCTAGAATGTCGTCGACGTACATAGTTTCTTCTAATATTTTTGCAGCTAGCGGTTGAGTAGATTTGACATCTTTCGCGAGTTATAAAAGAGTTTTCATTGCCAAGAACGGCGCACAATTAACACCGAAAGTTTCGGCTTGAAGTTCGAAGTCATCAATTGGGTCATTTGGTGATTTTGGCAATAATATTCGCTGATATTGGGTATGTGATGGATCGCCCAGTATTTGTCGGTACATTGATGTCTGCATTAAATACATGTCAAAAGAATCTTCATTTAAGAGTGTAAAACAACGTCTTGTTGAAGAATTGACATTAAGACTTCATTCGTTAGAACACGAGTACGACGCATTAAATACCACTCTACGTTTTGTGGTTACTCGATTTGGTTTTATTACTTCGTGATGGGTCAGGTAGTAATTTTGGGTTTTTTAACATCTAGGGGAGACAATTTCTTCATCTGTCCAGAGTAAGATATTCGATAATTGATTTATCGTATTGATCCTTGGTTTCAGGTTTTGAGCTGGGAATTTTCTTCATTCTCAGAAACTGTACCATTGCAATGCTTCGTGATTGACCTTTTAATCGCAATTCGAATGGTTTACAGGTCCCCCACAATCCAGACGAAGACTGTTTTTTATGTCAAAAGGGATCCTGTAGATTGCATTGGTACACCTAGGTCATATATGAATGGACCGATATCTATATGTTTCAGCTTTTCGGAGATAAAGGTGGATTTGGATCCAGGGTCAATGATTGCACTGGCATCATATCTTTGCAGTTTACTTCTATCTCAACCATTGTAGTAAAAAGCTTAGTTTCATGTTGCCTCGTAGAGTCAGGGTCGTGATATTGGGAATGTCGATGTCGGAGTTGGATTGTATTGTTGTGGTAAGCGCCTTGGCACTTGTAGGTCGTACGTCATCGGCATGCTCATTGTGCTTAAAGTGGATTTCGTTACCTTTATGCAACAGTTTGTTGTCTTCGCCATGTGTATTCTATCTTTCGCGTTTTACGTCCAAGAATTTTGGACAGACTCGTAAGAAATGTGATTCCTTGCATAATTGGCAACTAGTATTGGTTACATTTTGAGTTTTTTGTGCCTGATGCTCGCTGGATTGAAAAGTGTTCACGCGTTTGTCTTTGATTTCCGAGTATAATGGCCTACATAATTGGACTTTGGTGCCAATTGTTGGAGAGAGAGAGAGACACAATCGTTTGTTGAGACTTAGGGCAAATTGAATAAAACAAAAGAAATAACGACATAGTTATAAACTGGATACCAGGCCACCAAGGGTTCCCAGGCACCTTTAGGGCTGATGAACTGGCTAAACTACGAAGGAAATCCGACCAAAATACTCTGCAACTGTCTACACCTTTTCTAGAGACAAAAAATGAGTTGAGGGAACGGATGAAGACGACCCATGCCTTAAGGTGGCTAGAGGAACAGGTGGGAAGAACCAAAAAGGAAACCTCGATTATAAGAAAACAAAGAGAATACTCGGGTTTAACAAAAATAAACTGAGTAGGACAGGACACACTAGCCTAAGAGCACACCTATTTAGAATAGGATGTTCCCAGAGCGACGAATGTAGGGCATGCGGAGAGGACGCCGAGCGGGGGAAAACTTCCTGTGCCATTTAGTAGAGGACACCTTAGATGACCTATCGGCCGTCAAAGCAATACGCATAAGGAATTTAAGGAACTTCATAGAGGGGACCGAATTCCTAACGTAGAACGTAGGGGAAGGGAATTTGTAGAAGAAACCAGGAGCGCACAACAGGCCGAATTGCTGACCTATGTGTATGTCAGTGACATGAGACTGTCATGGTACAAGACCGATCATTCATTCAGTCTAACCTATCCTAAACTAGGGAAAATTTAAAATGATTTTGAGTTGCTCATTAATTTGCATTCCCTGCTTTTCTTAACTTGTACGCTTTTCATGCCAAATCAAACTCGTTATGTGTCAATGGTATGTGAGATATAATTTCCCGCGCTTCATCACCCGTCTTTTGATATTCTATGTCTGGGATTCTGTACATATATGGCGGAAAACAAATCTCGAAACGTGGGCCATTTTTTATAACTGCCATAGAATATGTCTGTGTCACAAGGTGGAAGTTTTATTGAATATTGTGTTCTGTTGTCCACCATGGTTTGTTGAAGCTCATTTGATCGGTCGGATTTTTCACTTGGAGTCTTTGCAGACGTTGGCGTATAATTTTGCATTCATGGAGCCAAGTGCTCTTTTATATGTTTTTTATGTTAACACTCAGGGGTCGTCCCCTATGAATGTAATGCATGTGTTAGTGATAGGACGTAAGGGTATTGGAGGGAGGAAAGATGGATTAGTGTTTGTTCACCGATAACTTGAATTTGAGAATGTCATAGCCGGCAGAAAACACTTGCTGGTAGAGTATTGCACATACGAACAGTAATGATAAGGAACGCCTTTTCTCTACAGTGCGTCGGCCGGTCAACCGGTCATTTGACAATGAACTTATTAGACTCCCTGGATAGCCGCGTATTCCGGCTAATTGTTCTAACGTCATGGACAAGACGACGGATATCTGAGGACCAGATACCGTTAAAATATCTATAGAACAGCGATACCCAATCCACATTACGGCGATGCTCTAGGGAGACAATATAGTTGGATATCCTACTATCCCATCATCACCACCGCTCTCCTCTGTTCACGGTCCAGAAGCTGCATGGATGTCTTTGGAGCCACTGCCCATATGTGGGCAATAAGTTTTGATATGACTGCTCCGTGCCAGACCCTATCGATAGCCGTGGAAATATCCAGAGCCACGACCTTACTTTCACCAAGGCGGTGAATGGATTGACTCCATCATCAGGTCTCCAGTAGATCGATTTCTACGGAAGCCATACTGCCGATCAGTCCGAAGGCCATTATACTCTGGATACCTTACCAGATGGTGTGGTTAACCACCTCTCCATATCCTTCGAGAGTGCAGAACATATTGCAACTAGACGGTAATTCGCAGGATTTGTGGCCTCACCTTTCTTGTGGATCGGCTGAACATTGGTTACTTTCCAACATAAAGGGTAAATACCACCACGGTACGACATGTTGAAAAGATTGCGCAAGGACGAGCTAGCGTGGATGAGCACTTACATAAAACAAGTGCCCGGATTTTTTTTACGTTGAGATCAGCTAGAACCCTTATTATTTTTTATTCATTATTTATAAATTTACTTCTTCAAATTCAAATCAATTTTATTGAACCGACACCACTCACGACGACATCGTCAGCATACATTACATTTTACAATTATTGAAAAGTTCTGGAAGGTCATTCATAAAAATTGAGAGTAGTAACGGATCCAGATGACTTCCCGTTGTAACAAATATTAGTTTCGATATGATGTGCCAAATAAGACAAGTTGCTCACGTGAAGGAAGATAAGAGGGAATGAAGTTTAATAATATTTCGGAAAACATATAGGGTTCAATTTCGTCATAAGAATTCTATGATCCACACGATCAAATGCTTTGCTAAAATCTGTATAGACACATCACTTTGTTTGCGATGCACAAACACACCAAAGACTTGAGTAGTAAATTCGAGTAGATTTGTTATAGTGGGCCTGCCCTTTAAGAAGCCATGCTGTCTAGGAGACATCAGAGGTAAAATCTGCCAAGAAAGATATTTCGTATATTCAGTAGTTGTTTGTCTACTGTCCGGCACACGCACTTTTCTTTTGTTCCAAAAAAGAAAAGAAAACCAACCACCAACTCCACAAACTAAAAACAATAACCTACTAAATAAATACAATATCAACACCAACAGCAGTCACACACATCGCAGCTAGCCAACGCCAACACGAAATGTTTTTTTTTAGTGATTTTTCTCTCCGTATCCCTTTTCGCTGAAGGCAAATTTTTTTGCGGTATACACGCACGTTCAGTTCCACAGGCCAGATGTATTCGCTCTATGTGAGACCCAGGTGTGTGGGGATTCTGATCCACAGAATTTTCATATTCCTGGTTATCACGCAGAGGACTTGTTGTATATATACGTAATGGTGTTGTTTTCCAGAGCCAGCAGCATTTGGACTCAAGATCCAGATTTGAACTCCCTTTGGGTTAAGTTCAGGATTGGATCGCACATATTACACTTCGGGTAACATTACAGAAGTCCAAATTTGGAAAGGGAGGCTACCCTAAACGACTTCGACGCCCTTTCCGATTCTATATCAGAAATTTTAGAAGATTGTCCGGACAGTGAAATTGTGGTTGCTGGCGATTTCAATGTCCATAATCATTCTTGGCTTTCCCATTCGAGCCATATATCTCCGGGCGCTGAGATTTTCGCCGCGTATAACAACTAGACGCAAATAGTGAATGAACCATAATATTCGTGGCCTTTATTAAAATAACATTATTGCACCTCTTTTTAACTCGGATCATTGCATCATTCTTTTTCGTTCTCCGATCTTCGATCCACTTCTAAACCAGTCACGAAGCGGACAATGTACTTATACGAAAAGGCACGTTGGGACGAGGTCAACAATTGCTATCAGCACTTTAATTGAAAATTATGTTTCCTAGACAATAATGTCGATGCTGCAGCTGAAGGTGTGCGAGAGTACTTAGGCGTGAAAAACTTCTTCAAGAACAGCGCCTTCGTGCTAAAGTTATTTCTTCTCCCACGGGAAGTAAGAGCTTTTGGGCATTTGTTAAAAGAGTAAGGGACAGTTCTTTGTCTTCTATTTCAACTCTTGTTAACGATGACCAAATATTCACTGACCCGGTTGACAAAGCTAACCTTCTGGCTGAAATATTTGCAAAGAATTCCAGACAGCAGTCAACCACTCCCCGTGATCGAAAACGTATTTAGTTCGATACCTCAGATATTTTTTCGATCACGTGGGGACAAAAAGGTTAGGCTACAAATCCTGCGAATTACCGCCCAATCGCAATATGTTCTGCGCTCTCAAAAGTTGGAGAGCATGGTTAACCACCATCTTGTTAAATATTGAGACTCTAATGACCTTATAAATGATCGACAGTATGGAAAGTAAGATCGTGGATCTGAATATTTGCAAGGCGTTCGATAGGGTCTGGAATGGAGCACTCATATCAAAAGTTATTGCATTTGGTGTCGGTAATATCGTCTCTCGATTCATATCGAGTTGTCTCAGAGATCGCTCTATACGAGTTGTTAGAGATGGGGTATCATCCAACGAGCATAGGCTTACCGCAGGAGTGCCACAAGGCTCTGTCCTCTCTCCTTCTCTATTTCTTACTTCCATTGACGACCTATTGTGGCAGACTGTCATTCGTAATCATTTGATCATCGGTCAAGTCCCTCGGAAATAGAGGACCAAAGGCGAACGATGAATGACTCACTTAACCGCGATTTGGCGACGATTTGTGAGTGGGGCCAAATGAAGAGTAGATTTTTAGATGCACAAAAGACCCAGTGGTGTTTGTTGTCACACAAACGTTCCGCTGGTCCAGCATCATCGTCAGTCTCTATGGGTGGTGTGGATATAGACGAATCAGATACTCTTGATGTTCTGGACATTAAGATACAGGGTGATGTTCGTTGGGCAATCCATATATTCGAAGTGTCGAAAGAAGCATTCAAGTGTTTAGGTTTTTGGAAGCGGTGCAAGATATACTTCACTCCATCTGATCTCGTAAATATTTACACCTCCTACATCCGTCCTAAAATGGAATATAACTCCCATATATGGGCAGGAGCTCTAAAGACATCTTTGCAGCTTCTGGACCGTGTACAGAGGAGAGCGGTGGTGATGATAGGGGATAGTAGGGTATCCAACTCTATTGTCTCCCTACAGCATCGCCGGAATGTGGGTTGTATATCGCTGTTCTATAGATATTTCAACGGTATCTGTTCGTCAGATATCCGTCATCTGGTCCATGATGTTAGAACATTTAGTCGGAATACGCGGCTATCCATGGTCTCTCATCTGTTCATTGTGAAATGGCCGTTTGACCGGACGACGCACTATAGAGCAAATGTTTTTCAAGACAAATGTCAACAAACACTACTCCCTCTTTCCTATACCCTAATTTCCTTCCGCTAACACAATGCATTGCATTTATAGAGGGCATACCATGAAGAAAGTCGGCAAACATTTCAGCAATTAATGCTTCATTTAGGAGTATGAAGCGTAGTAGGAAATGTATTTGATTTTCTCTTTTTATAAACAAAATAATAAAAACATTTAGGCTTTAATTTGAAATCGTTTTTTAATTTATCAAGATAAGATTTATTGGCGACATATTGAGTATGGAGCATAATCAGACAGTAAACCCGAGCGTTTATACTTTTTAAACAATTGTGATTTACAGGTTTTTAAACCAGACAACTCTTTAGTATTCCATGGAGGAGAATTACTCTTTCTTCGGGGATTTACAAGAGGAACAGAATCTCTTAGGCAGTTATTCAAAAATTCAGAGAAACACTGTAGAAAAAATCAATGTTATAAATAGATATATTACTCAGATCTAAAATTTCAAACCAATTTATATCTGACAAGAGAGCATTTAATTTATAATAATCTGTTTTCCGGAAACAAAAAACTTTTTCAGTACTTAAATCTGTAAGGAAAAATGGAAATGTTTACACAATAAACTCGACAATTTCAATTACCTCAACATCAATTAATTTAGATGTCAACTCAGAATTGACTGCAATAAGAACACCCACACCTAATTTATGTAGCATATCACTCGGAGCCAAGTTTCCGAAAATACAACTAAACTAAAATACAAACAAAAACTATTTACATATAAGTCTGAAAGTTTAGAATTTAATCCCCTAACATTTTGATAAACAATATTTAAGGAGGATTTATCGGACTTCAGTTTACGTTTTTTGAAGAATTATTCATAGATCGAACATTGG
This sequence comes from Hydrotaea cyrtoneurina, assembly GCA_958296145.1. Classification (NCBI taxonomy): domain Eukaryota; kingdom Metazoa; phylum Arthropoda; class Insecta; order Diptera; family Muscidae; genus Hydrotaea; species Hydrotaea cyrtoneurina. The sequence goes on from OY282513.1 coordinate 83,517,880, forward strand.
TAGGCAGAAATACCGGGCTAGTCCTAGGATTATCTCTAAAAACGAATTTACGAACAAAAATTCTGACTGGCCAAAATTCACTCACTCACTAATATTTCAAATGAGTTACCAGGAATCGTAATCATAGATGACGTGATGCAATATGATTCCTATACGATTCGAATTCATTTTAGAACAAAACATTTCAGCGTAACAGAGTTCTGATATTATACAAATATTATCTGTTGGTGTGTTCGAGGCCACACGAGATATAAACTCAATTTGTAACAAAATCTTAAGGGGCTGAGAATAGCACTCGTACCCACACTATTGAAGAATCATTCTACTTCCGATAGGGATAGGGTCATACGGAAGTATCACGACGATCCAATTTGGTTGGACACCCTGGATCGACCCGTTTATTAAGGAAAAATCGGCAGAGATACTATTGGAAGAATATGACAAGTAACATTTCCCGTTATGTGAGAAACTGCGATCAGTGCCAGAGGACTAAATCAGGGGTCATTGACAAGAAATCCTTTGTTATAATTCCGACCCGGCAAAGGCATTTGATATCGTGATAATTGACTCAATCGGACCGTTACCCAGGTCCGAATCTGGAAGCGAATACGGCGTCACCGTAATGTGTGATTTGATGAAGATTTTGATTACAATACCCATCTGCTAAATCAATAGCATGAGCTATTATGGAAGGATTTGTTTTGATATATGGAGCGATGACCAAAGTGGTTACCGAATACATTAATCCGGTGTTAGTAGAACTTTGTACTGTATTGAAGATCGAGAAAATAACCTCTACACCATACCTCCACGAGAGTGTTGAACGTTCTCATAGAACGTGTAATGCATATTTAAGAACTTATGTACATATCATCGGACAGGTCTGACTGGGACGTATGGATGCAATTTTTTGTATATTGCTACAATACTACACCATCGACCACACATGGCTATTGCCGATTTGAACTGTCTTTGGGAAAATTCCCCCAAGATTAGACTTTGTAGACGATAAGGTTGTAGAAACTCTTTATAATGTTAAAAGAGGTTAAATTTTGACTGCAGGTAGCTCAGCGACGAGCAGCGAGCATGCTGGAGAACACTAATTTTAAAAGAAAGGAGAATTCTGAATGATTGTCCAACCAAGTAGAGGTAACTATAGATTATAGATAGATAGATAATATATAAATATATAAGGATGATTGCATAGGAAAAGAAAAACAAAGCGATTTAATTAAACCTTATATTATAAATACAAATGTACTTAATTAATTTGTTATATATACCATTAGTTTGTAAATTAAAATTTTAAGTACAAGGGAGGGAAGAACTTTCATTAGGTACAAATATTTTAATTTTAATTAAAATTTAGAGAATTCATTTAAAGAATGATCAACTTAGGGTTGATCACCTTGTTGAGTATGTGTCCACACTCACTATAGCTGGCAGACATGTATTATGATTAGGCAGCAATTTCCCATAATATAATTAGTATTTATGTATTAAGATACCTTTATCATGGCACAATTAAAAAGGTAAAGTCATTTGCCCAACAACAAAATATCAGATGCAACCCTGCATTTGTTTTGCCATTTTGATTGTCTAACTCAGGTGACATATGCCGTCAAATTCATTTGTCATTTGTAGTGTGTGAAAAAAAAACGGGGTGCATTGCACGCAGATAAACTTATCTGTTTTTTTTTTTAATGTAAACCACTTATTTTCTTACCACTTATTTCTTGTATTGGAAATACAAAAGTCTGGGATTTGCATACATAGAACAAGCGGTAGCTGCTCATTAGAACCTACTCAGTAGGTAGATACAATTTTGTCTTAAAAAACGATAAATCAGTAATATATAAGTACAGTATAACCTCTCTAGTCCGGACACTCGCTAGTCCGGACTATCCAGTAGTCCGGACAGCTCAATTTTTCGGACACTTTTGAAATTTTTCCCTCTATAGTCCGGACAGTAATATTTGTTTGTTTGTGTCGCAGCAATTGTACGTTATTTTACCGTTTGTTTAGAAACGAAAACAATAGTAACAAAATGTGAGGGAGGGGGAATGTCAATTTGCGTGTTGTCACAGTGTTGTTAAATCTTTGTGAAGTCAAGACGTGAATTATGGCACCAATTAATAAACGGCAACATAAAACATTGACATTGGCTGAAAAATGTAAAATATTAGATGCAATTGAAAGTGGAAAATCCATCCGACAAGTGGGTGAACAATTCGAAGTTTCAAAATCGACTATATTTGATATAAAAGCTAAAAAAAATAAAATAAGAAAATATGTTTCCCAAACTATTAAAGGACCAGGTACGAATACATTACAGACAGAGATATGAATTTTAAAAAGTTGGTTATAACTGCTATATTTCTTGTAGGAAAAAGAAAAATTTTGAGACATGGTGATAATCCGCAGGTTGAAGAAGCATTAATGACGTGGTTCATTCAACAGCGTAATTACCATGTGCCAATTTCGTCGGATCTTATAAAAAGCAAAGCAAGGTACTTTCACAGAAAAATTGCGGGACATGATAATTTTTCTGCTAGCAATGGTTGGCTGCAAAAATTTAAATCTCGAAGTGGTATCAAATGCTTAAAAATATGCGGTGAACAATTATCAAGTGATCTTTCAGCTGTCGAGCCGTTTAAGGCAAAATTTTTGAAGACAGTCAAGGAAATGGGGGTTAGTGCAGATCAAATATATAATGCAGATGAATCTGCTCTCTTTTGGAGACTGCTCCCAACAAAAACATGGGTTCACCCAACGGAGACTTCAGCACCTGGAAGAAAAATATCAAAAGATAGATTCACTTTTATGCCATGCTCTAACGCAAGTGGGTTGCATAAGTTGCCCCTACTTGTAATTGGCAAGTCTGCAAAGCCCAGGGTTTTTAAAAATTTCGAGCTTCCTGTAACATATAAGGCAACTAAAAAAGGTTGGATGTCAACATTAGTTTTTGAAGATTGGTTCAAAAACGTTTTTATTAAAAAGGTGAAAGAGTTTTTGACCACCGCTGGCAAGCCATTAAAAGCGCTCTTGGTATTGGATAACGCACCATCACACCCAAAAGAAAAGGAAATCAATACTGACCCTAACTTTCGAGTCTTATTTTTGCCTCCAAATTGCACGGCAATACTACAACCAATGGACCAGAATTTAATTCAGAACATCAAGGTACGCTACAGAAAATATCTTCTAAGCCATATTCTCAAAGAAAATGATGCAAACATTGGAAGCGTCCTGAAATCGTTTAATTTACGGAATGCAGTTTCCTATTTAAACATTGCATGGCTTGATGTTACTAAAAATAATATAAACAAAAGTTGGTCGAAGCTGATGCCAGAGATTTGCTCAGGACGAGGTTGGGAGGATGAGGACGATATACCTCTCTCTCAGTTGAGAGAAAAAGATAGTACCTGTCAGGACATAAATAGCATTCATACAACCATTACAACTCTGAATCCCTCTGCTAACTTAACCAGTTCCGAAATTGACCAATGGGCTCGCGGCGAAAATGAGTATGCCCACGATTTTTCTGAAGAAGATATTATTCAGTCTGTCTTGTTAAACCAAAATGTTGAAGAAAATATGGACTCCGACAGCAGTATTGACCAACTTGAAGAAGTCGAAGATAAAGTATCGAATAAGGAGGCAGTTGAACTGTTTGGAAGAGCTATTTCGTGGACTGAACAAACAAATGCGACTGAAAAAGAAATATTATTTTTAAAGGAATTTAAAAGAAAGGCAGAAAAACTGCACAAAGACAAGTGTATTCAACCTAAAATAAATTCATATTTTATGCACTAAAATATAATTTTCTGTTAGTGGTTACTCTAAATCTTTACTATAAATGAATTAAATCTATGTAAATGAATTTGTTATGTTATTTATTTTTTGTTTCTTTTATTTGAACTGTCTTACTAAATATATATGTAAAAAACCCAACTGTAGTCCGGACAATTCAGTAATCCGGACAAAGGTCGAAACTATATCTGTCCGGATTAGGGAGGTTGCACTGTATATCTAAATAAATTATAATGAGTAAAATAAATATTCATTAAGTACAAAAGATTTAAAAAAAAAATTAAATTAAAATTAATTAAATAAAATACTAAAATGTTTGTGATTATTAAAGTTTGATTTTTAATAATTTTGAATGAACTAAAATTCGTTGTTTTGCTTTTTGTACTTTAATTCTGTTGTTTAAGTGTTTAATTCGAAAGTGCATACGACACTAAAAAAAAAATTTCTTTATCTTTTCAGGCAAATTAATTTCATTGCTCCTTTGAAAGAGCCGCTGCTGAAGGTTTTTGTTATGGTCGATTCCTGTTCCATTTAAGGCTCCAAAAACCACTTCAAGTTGTTTCACCGCATTAAGGAAATATGGCGATGGTTTCTTCAAAAATCCTTTAGAAACCTCGTCAACCCAAGAAAACGTATATTCATGACTTTGGTGTTCGTCAAGGTTCAGCTTGCCTGCTATGTACTCCAATGCATCATCTTGAAGAGCACCAAAGTCCTGAAAGTTTTCTGCTTCTAATTCTTGGAGGTCATTTGATCTATCTTCATCTTCCTGCTCATTCCCAGTAGTAACGATGTTGCAACTGCTTGTGGGAGCATCACCAGAATTCAGCCATTCTGTCGAATCAACTTCTACATTCCCGGTAGCTTGAAGGTGCTCCGTATTGCGAGCTGAAAAGCATCAAAAGAATATATTTGGAAAATCTTAAAAGAATTTTTTTAAAAGATTTTTAATAACATACCCAAGAAATATTTTCTTAATCGGTATTTGAACTGTTTAGGCGTAGGTCGGTCATCAAGGCCACCTTTGGAACGTATAGCACCAAAAAAGTTTTCCAAGATGTCCTGATTTAACCTGTACGTCAAAATGTATTTCATTTGGTACTTTTCTTTCAGGTATTCAAACAGCATTATTAGGGAGTTGTTTGAAAATATTCCAAGGATTTTTTTCTTGGTATTATGGGTTTGGACATAACTTCATTCATTTGGTTTAGAATGTTTTTTTGGTCTTCAAAATTCTTTCCAAACGGTTGCTTAAGAATTAAAAACTTTTTTTTATATGATTATGATACAAAAAGAAATTAAATACCTTGCCAGGGTAATTAAATGTACTCATATTCAGCGTTGCCGTTGACTTTTTTCAAAAAGTATCACAAAAAGTATCATTTTAAAAAAAAGTACCAAAAAAAAGGTATCATTTTTAAAAAAAAAGTATAAAACGTTTTAAAACGATTTTTTTATTTAAAAATTACTTCAAATTATGTAGGTACAAAGTTAGCACAACAATAAAACAAGGTAAAAAATACGAATTCACGTAAAGTAACAACAAATAATAATACAATAAAACATTAAAACTAAAAAACAACTGTCAGTGAAAATTTGGCACTTATGTACTTGATAATTATTTTTTGTAATTTTTTTTCGGAGTTTGTCAATTATTTCCGGGTTTGGCTTCCAATCTCCTAAATCAGTATCTACCAAATTAAGAGGCGATAGTCTCTCATTACAGGTCTGAACGTTGAGTCTATTTGTTAGCTTATTTTTCATAAGAGAAAGTTTTGAAAAAATACGCTTAGCGCAAGCACTGCTGTGTGGCAGTGTAAAAATATATGACACAAATTTATTTAATGTAGGGAACAAGGGCTCGTTGTAGGAATTTTTCATGTTTGCTACTTTCCCCCAAAACTCCTCAGCATCCCTAATTTGGAAAAGGCGCTCCCATGTTTTTTCTTTTGTTAAAGCCTCCAAAGATTGATATTCGCTCACAAATTCATCTGCATCTTTAATTTTATAATTAAATTCAGATATTAAATCGAAATAATCTATATCAACATTTGATTTGATCATAGAGGGATCTAAAAACAAAAAGTATCAAATTTAGTATCAAAAACAAAAAGTATCAAAAAAGTGGCAAGACCCAAATAAAGTATCATTTTGATACTTTAGTATCATCAACGGCAACGCTGCTCATATTGGAGTTCATAACGTCGAACCAATCGTTTACCAACTGAATAAATTCAGCAGTCTCAATTGGTTTATGTATTTCGAAGCCCAGGGAATAACAGCGTCTAATAGCACTGGCTGTAGTATTTGAAAACAGCTGTGCTGCCAACTTCACTTTTTGCCGACCTTAATAAAACCGTAGAATTACTTCCTGTCCCGATATTTAAGAAATATACGCTTACCAGTACCAGTCACTGAAATATGATCATTAGTCAATTTGTAAACAATGGACGTATCACTGCCAGACGTGAGCTTCAATACATCCGAAACTGTCGCAGTCGTTAATAATTGTTCGCCAATTACCAAGCCTGTATCTAGGAAATGGTTTCTAATTAATTTTAACAGATGGGGTGCATCGGCAAATACAAACACTTTTTCTTTTCTATTTGAAGGATTTGGAAACCAGGGTTGGTCTAAAAAATAAGTTAGTAATTACAAACTGCAGATATATACGTTATGTTAGTACAAGTATATAGTCATCTTACCTACGGACACGCCTAAAACTTTCGACAATGTTCGATTGGATGATCCCATATCAGAAGTTATTCCTACCACTGTATAACCTGCATCATGCAGTTGCGATATTATGGGAATCAAAATATCTTCCTTCATTGGACAGTCATATCCAAAAAAAAATGGGCTGCTTCCAGGACTTCCATAAACCACGTGCCATTACGACTTGGACTTGATTCGCCGGCTTTCTTACACAATCACCCATTGCATCGTGCTCCTACGTCTCCACTACCTTCAACTCATCGAAAGCTAGAACGCAGATTTTGTCTTCCTCGGACATATCTGTCTCATGCCTCATGAATGCGATGGCTGTAGTGATAATTCCTTCGTTTATATGAATCTTGCGACTCCATCTTTGTAAGGTGGCGATTGAAGGTAGTGGAAAGCCTTTTTTGTATAGGTGATTGTAAGCTCTGGGACCGGCTGCGTGTAAGCATATGGCATTTGAAATGTCTTCCCATGTCCAATGAACGGCTCCAGGGGTCATTATTTTTCTTATTTGCCCGCATGCAATCAACTACTTTATTGGCTTGAGCCAGTTGAATTTTCATTTCTTCAACTTGCATTTGTAGTTTTTTTATCAATGCTCTATTCGCTGATGCTTCATTCTGCATTTCACAATAAAGAGCTATAGGTCTGCAGTTTCAAATAATAATTTTCGAAATAAGAGAAATTTAAATTAAATCTTAACAGATTTTTTTTTTGTTAACTTACTCGGTCTGTGTTTCTTTATTAACCATATTTATTGTAAATTCAAAATCAATGAATCTGGTGGTAGTATTTAAAAATATTAAATAAAAAAGGAAATTTAGAGTAGTTTCTTGTTATTTATTTTATGGCACTAACCCAAAAGAGACCTCCATTTCTGCATCAGAAAGAATATCGGCCATTTCGATGGTCGTCCCGTATGCCACAGATACTGCAGTAACGCATATTTTTTTCTTTTTATCTCTTTTTTTCTTTATTTAAAAAACGCTACACAAGTTTTTAAAACAATATTTTTAAGTTTTTAGTTTAAATATATTTCACAATGTATTTCGTTATGAAATTCCCAGAATTGCCAATAAGAATGTAAACAAACATTTGAGTTGTCAACAAAGAGTTTGACAATCAAAATACTGTCATAACATAGCAAAATTAAAAAATTTTAATCAGCTGTTCGCATGATTCTACCTTTGTTATTGTGCCATGTACCTTTATGTAGTTTTAAGTAGCTTTAGTTTGTGTCAGATAAGAAATAAACGTGAAATGGAATAGTCGTTAGTCCCCTTTTCCACAGGCAAATTGTTATTTGGCAAATTTTTTGTTTTCTCTTTTGAAATTTTCGCTTGCTTTTCCACTAGCAAATTTTTCTTTGCCAAATTTGCGAATCAAAATACAAAAGAAAGAAAGAAACGTCAAAAGTGTTTACATTTTAAAGAATTTTTCGAAGAAGTGTATACATAATTTAAAATCGTCCATAATAATGGACAAGGAGTGTAAACATAATTTAATAAAAGAGATTTTGGATTGTACAAAATCCGCGTTTGATATGGAGTCAGCCGGCTGTGTGTCAGTAAAACGAATAGGTTAAAAAGGAAATGTCAACAAAATTGTTTGCAACGAACAGAGCAAAGCAGAATTTGCGTGTACCGCAAATTCTGAACAGGCAAAGTTTTGTTTCTCTTCCTCGCACCCCTCTCGCCTACAAACTCAGAATTTGCCAAATAAAAATTTGCCTGTGGAAAAGGGGACTTACTAAGTCCCCTTTTCCACAGGCAAATTGTTATTTGGCAAATTTTTTGTTTTCTCTTTTGAAATTTTCGCTTGCTTTTCCACTAGCAAATTTTTCTTTGCTAAATTTGCGAATCAAAATACAAAAGAAAGAAAGAAACGTCAAAAGTGTTTACATTTTAAAGAATTTTTCGAAGAAGTGTATACATAATTTAAAATCGTCCATAATAATGGACAAGGAGTGTAAACATAATTTAATAAAAGAGATTTTGGATTGTACAAAATCCGCGTTTGATATGGAGTCAGCCGGCTGTGTGTCAGTAAAACGAATAGGTTAAAAAGGAAATGTCAACAAAATTGTTTGCAACGAACAGAGCAAAGCAGAATTTGCGTGTACCGCAAATTCTGAACAGGTAAAGTTTTGTTTCTCTTCCTCGCACCCCTCTCGCCTACAAACTCAGAATTTGCCAAATAAAAATTTGCCTGTGGAAAAGGGGACTTACTAAGTCCCCTTTTCCACAGGCAAATTGTTATTTGGCAAATTTTTTGTTTTCTCTTTTGAAATTTTCGCTTGCTTTTCCACTAGCAAATTTTTCTTTGCTAAATTTGCGAATCAAAATACAAAAGAAAGAAAGAAACGTCAAAAGTGTTTACATTTTAAAGAATTTTTCGAAGAAGTGTATACATAATTTAAAATCGTCCATAATAATGGACAAGGAGTGTAAACATAATTTAATAAAAGAGATTTTGGATTGTACAAAATCCGCGTTTGATATGGAGTCAGCCGGCTGTGTGTCAGTAAAACGAATAGGTTAAAAAGGAAATGTCAACAAAATTGTTTGCAACGAACAGAGCAAAGCAGAATTTGCGTGTACCGCAAATTCTGAACAGGCAAAGTTTTGTTTCTCTTCCTCGCACCCCTCTCGCCTACAAACTCAGAATTTGCCAAATAAAAATTTGCCTGTGGAAAAGGGGACTTAAAGCGGCTATTCAAAAGTAAACGAAAGTGATATTTTTATTTATTAAGGTCCAATTAGTCTTGACGGCTGACGGTAGGCTCAATATTGTGCGATTAGTTATGACGGTAGACGACGGTAAGACAAAACAAAACAAAAACAGCTAATTGAATAGCATTTGTACAAAATATAACTTGACTTCGTTTATAAATACATTACTCATAACTTTAAACTATAAAATTTAATTTACTACTTATAAATAATTACCGCGCGCAAAATGTCGAAGTGAAATCAATAGCAATAAACATCTGATCGGACGTGACGGTTGACGGTTGATTCTTCAACCTGCAGAAGTCTACCGTCAATTTTAGTTGTCTCTCTCTAACACATGCAAAATGCAACCCCAACTCAAACAGCTGATCGTCTACCGTCAAGACTAATTGGGCCTTTACACCAGGAGCCACAGGCTTTGTGTACTCACACCATTTGGATCGTCTGGTCAATGTTGGCAAATATTCGACAATACATTTCTTCCACAAATGGCCCCGCAGTTGCCGGGTGATACGCCATTGCTTCCTCAGAACATCTGGTTTATCAATGTTAGTTCCAGATAGAGTTTGCGCGGTGTTGGATGACCCCAGCAAAAAATAATTCAGCGTCAACTAACTGGCAAATGAGTCAAAGGACGAGAATTCACGATATTTTCACCTTCAATCAACAGGCTATGTAATGTATGTTCTCTTGGGGCAACTTCTTTTAGTGCCACAGGTAGAATCTTTTTGACACACTGCACCATACGTTCCCATACACCACCTTCAGCTGGATTATGTGCGTAATTGTCAATTAATTGTCAAGTGCCAGTCAACTCCCTTTGTAGACAGTTCATCTTTTATTCCAGCCACATCGAATACTTCATCAAACCGCTTCGCATTTTGGTCAGCACCAACAAAATTCTTCCGTTATCACTTCGTATCTTTCACATTTGTAACACCATACAAATTTTTCCTCTTCTTGTTGACACCACTCACATGAAGATCGACGACCATGGCGACTTCCTGTGATGATTTACCACCATAGGGCATACGTTTCGACAAAACAATGGGATCCATATAGTGTCACTGACTTATGTTATGTTTTCGCTGGCAGCCGTCTATGGGAATACGACAATTTCTGCTTGAATGGCCACCACCAAGACACAAAAAACATAACCTGAATTTTTTCACTTCATTCCACCTGTTGAGCACACTCAGTGAAATAAATTTTCTGCACTCGAAAATTTTATGCTGTTCACTTCAATGAGGGGACACGCTTGTTGTTATTGCTGACCAGCTCTGTGTTTCATTCGTTCGGCGACGTGTACTGGTACACTATATTCTTCTTAACAAATCTGCTTTAGTCCAAAACTGTGGGCCACTCTTGCAATCTCGAAGAATATTGGGGCCAGTCCAAAATAGAATAAAGTCGCTGCCATATTGCTCCTTATGTTGGGTAACGGGGTAAGCTGCTAAGAATTGCGAAATAAAGTTTGTTGCTGGCTGCGACGCGAGTTTTTTCTGGAAGGAACAGCAAATTTAACATCCGCACACAATAAAAAATAAATTTACTATTTGCGGCGATCAGGCGGCGGTGGTGGCGTTTATTTCGCAGTCTTTGACGAAAATTTTAGGATGAAGTTAACAAAACGTACTGCAGCATGAGAGCCAATGCAGATCAAATAAAATAATAACACGTACATACATACATACGAAGTCGACAGAGACTAGACATAACAATGATATATATGTCCTGCTGGTACGCACGATAACTTTCGAAAGAGTTGAACAATCGCTTTGAAATTTGGCATTAGTTAATATTTTCCCAAAACTGCTTATGGGCTATATGGCCACACCCCTTCGGGCACCTCCCATACAAATCTGATATTTCGCCCACTTAAGAAATCGTGTAATAATATTAATATGAATAACGCGATCTTGTCCAAATTCTGTATTTAGTAAAGCTATACAGAAACAAACTTTAGGACAAAAACTTGGAAGTCTGGCAACACCCGTTCTGGTACCTCCCATACAAATGTACCATCCCGCTCCCTTAAAAATCATGTAATAATATCAATATGCCTAACGTGATCTTCCTTAAATTATGTATTTAGTAAAGCTATAACTGAACAATGTTTCTGACAAAAACTTGGAAGTTTGGTACCTCCCATACAAATGCACCATTACACCCATATAAGACATCGTGCAATAATATCATTATGACCAACGCGATCTTGCTCAAATTCTGTATTTAGTAAAGCTATAACTGGAGAAAGTTTTGAACAAAAACTTGGAAGTCTGACAACTTCCCTTCTGGTTCCTCCCAAACAAACTACCATTCCACCCACTTAAGAAATAGTGTAATAATATCAATACCACCAGAGCAATCTTGCCCAAATTCTGTAATTAGTAAAGCCATAACTACATACAGCTTTCGGGAAAAAAACTCTGGTAGCCACACTCACTTTTGACTTTCCGATACTTTGGAATATGAGACTTTACTGAGGGTATATATAAGTCGTTTTCTATAACATTCGGTATTTTGAATAAGCTATTACGACATTTCATCAGATCTTTGAACAACACGAACGTTGTTAACCCTATTTCATTTTGTTCTTTAAATTCTAGTTCTCTCTATAAACTCGTTCTGTAAAGTTCTGCGTGAATAAATACGCATAATTATTTTCTACTTGAATAAACATTAAATCACATAAAACACCAAAATTTATCAGGTTATGGGCCCAGGACTCTGCGGCATAATAGTGATTGATTGTTATTCTTCGTGTACAAAGTGCCTAGAGGACCGTTGCAGATGGTTTAACTGTACAAATGATTGATTAATCTGAAAATGCCAGAGAACGGTAACGTAGTTCATTGAGATTAAGGAGGAGCTATTAACCATAATGTTGATGTCAAGTCTTCCAAAGGAATACGTTTATTGCGAAAACGAAAAATGATCATAGAAGGCCTAACAACAGCAATAATAACAAATGTAATGGCAAATGTTACATCTGTGGCATAGCGGGACATTTCGATAACAAGTGTGAGAGAAGAAACGATAACAGCAATGCGCAGGCGCTGACGATGTTGGCTGTGGCAGAAACTTCAGCGTCAAATGACAAGAGATGGTATGTTCATAGTGGTCTACTTCACACATGTGCAACAGTCGCGACATGTTCATAAATTTTCACACACAAAGCGTAAGAATTACATTAACAGGCAACAAAAATATAAAAGCTGTTGGGAAAAGTGACGTATTGATATACGACAACAGTCATGAAATTACGCTCGAGAATGTATTGTACTCTCCGGAGTTACAGGCAAATTTTATTTCTGTCAGTAAGGTTTTTAGCAGAGGTTTGACGATGAAGTTCGATGGAAAGAGAGCATCAATAAGAAAACCAGATGGTAAGATTGTGCTGCAAGCAACAAAAAGAAAGAACATGGTCGTGTTTGAGAACATCGTGAAACATCGAGCGGCATACATTTTTCATTTTCAGCGCAGTAGGTGGTAAATTGTCAGTTAGGTAAATTCTAGATTTTATGTCGGTCGTTACAATATCTGAAAGTTTTAGATTTTTCTCAGCCATATATTTTTTCATAACCTCGTCCCTTTTGGCTGCAGAACAAAACTTTATCAACATAGTTTTCTTAAATTTACCAAGCCAAAAACAGCAATCAAAGTCTCTATGTTGAATTAATGCAAGACAGACATCTGGATCAAATATTTATGTGTGCAATATATTTATATATAAAGTTAAGTATATGTATATCTACAGCAAAAGTATTTTCGGAGGGATATGACTCAAACGATACGTATTTAAGAATGTAAATTTTTTGTTTTCTATGATAATACTTTTGACCTCCTGCAGACAATACGACGAAATAACTTCCAGTATATTCTCGTCTACAATTTATGCAGAATACACTGGAAGTACAAACATAAACCTTGCGCAAATAGAGGCTTAGAAATCCCTAATCAGATCTTCAACACACTGTTTTTGAGTCGAGCCATTCATAAAAAAAAACAGTTTGTTGTAGTATAACTTAATGTGATCCACTCGTTTCAAATAGGTCGGCGAAGTGAGTGGTAAACTGTTTAGAGACAATGAAATTTTACAGGAAACAGCCACAGGCTACGAGCAGCATATACAGGGAAGTCCTAATAAAAATCGAAGGTGATGAAGTAAGTTGCATTACTTGGCGCACATATGAATAAATCAAAAAATTTAACATTTATATAATATTCCATAAATGTGGGAGACATTAAACAATTTTACAATGAAATTTACATGCAGAAAATGACACCATATGACTGGAACTTTAGTAAAAAACAGAGATCGGTGAGTAAAACCGCAAGTAAATAAAATTCGATAATCACCACATCCAACGGAAAAGCAGCCCTTTCCACGCCAGCTGTCAAGTTTCGTTCATTCTATGGACAAAAATGAAGTCGACAAGTACACAGCGTCTCCGAACCAATTGACATTTGAATTCTGTCGCAGCCCTGGCAAGGTGATAGTTTAGGTTAGGAAGGATGGTACATCCTAAGATGCACCTCCACTCGGAGACCCATATGGTCCATTGTGAATCCGTTTTATTTACAGTATAGAAAATATATAGAAAAGAGAAACGTGTGAGAGTCCATGGTGTAATGTTAATGTAAGTCTGTTAGTCCATCGAGTACCCGCATTCCCGTCGTTCAACCATCTACTACCCCTTATATAACTAATAATGTTTTTAACACCTGTCTTCGAAATGTCCCCTAGTTCATCAAAAAATCTATGCCCTACACATTTTTGTCTATGGCGTTGCAAACAAAGGATGTGTTCTATTGTCTCCAATTCGTCCTCATCCTCGCACATCCTGCAGAAGTCTGGAGATCTACTGTCCCATCTGCTGGTAATAGCCCTAACTGAGCAGTGTCCTGTCATGACTCCTATTGCAATTCTGAGACTTCTTCTATCCAGTCCCATCAGTGCATTTGTTCTCGCTATATCTAACCTAGGCCACAAGACCTTCGATATATTGCAACCCATTCTTGTTTCCCAATTGGAAAGAGTTCGGGTTAGGATATGATCCTTCTGTTTTTTGAAAAAGTAGGTGATTGGCGGTTTAACCGATCTGAGCCCGTTCGAGCCAGCTCATCCGCGATTTCATTTCCTTCAATGTCACAGTGCCCTGGCACCCAGCATAAGCCCACGTTGTAGTCCCTTAGAAGTAGGCTTAGCATCTGCCTACAATCATTAACTACCCTAAACGAAACGTGATGGCTTGTTATGGCCCTCAGTGCTGCCTGACTGTCAACGTAGAAAGTAATGTTGTCTCCTTTCGGTATTATGCTACCGGAAATTTCCTCCGCAGCTCGCAATTCCGCTAAAATTTCAGCTTGGAAGACACTACATTCATCGGGTAGTCTGAATGATTTCCTAATGTCCGCCTTTTCTGTGTAGACACCAGCTCCCGTGCCTTTTTCCATTTTAGACCCGTCAGTGAAGACCGGCCAACCCTCGTTCAAGATGCGGACTCCTACCCACGAATCCCTTTCAGGGATTTCTAGCCCGGGCTGGGTCAGAAATTCTGTTTTCTTAATTATGTACTCCGATTGCTCATCTGGAACCCTGGACTGACACTGAAGACAGAACTCTGACAGTAGTCTGGAATGACCTGTTATTGTATGTCTGAGCAGCGATGACTCTTTAAGTCGAAAGATGCTTCTGGCTGCCTCACCCACTATAAAGTCCTTAAGGGGGAGAAGGTGTAGAATAATGTCTAATGCAGCCTGTGGTGTACTTCTGATGGCCCCCGTTATTCCTAAAGCCGCACACCTCTGTACCTTTTCTGTAACTGTCTACCCTTGCTGCCTCCCACAACACTGTACAGCCATACGAAAGAACCGGTCTAACTACCGCAGTGTAGATCCATTTCACTACCCTCGGCCGAAGTCCCCAGTTCTTACCTATGGAGTTCCTGCGTGCGTAGTAGGCATTAGGTCCCTTTCTGAGTCTTTCTTTTGTATTTCTTTTCCAGGAAAGTTTACTGTCCGGAAATAACCCTAGGTATTTAGCTTCCGTAGCTAGTTTAAGCTCCACTCCATCCAGCCACGGTAATATACATTTCTGTATATTGTACCTTCTGGTAAAGAGAACCAGTTCTGTTTTGTTTGGGTTCACTCCCAAACCCTTACTTTTTGCCCACGACGATAGCTCCACCAGAGCCGAATTCATGACCTCACTGATGGTCGGAAGAAATTTCTCGGATTCCCACGTCATCTGCATAAGCTACAATCTTCCTCCCTCTTAGCTCGAATTCCCTGAGAATAGTATTCACCGCTAGAAGCCACAGAAGTGGAGATACGACTCCCCCTTGTGGTGTTCCCCTGGTGGCTAGCTTCCTTAAATTCCCTGAGCCTAGGCTGGAATTGACAATTCTGCTGCCCAGCATGTTATCTATCCAGCTTACAAGGAAGTTTGGTACAAAGAGTTCCTATAAAGATTCCTTGATAGCTCTTCTTTCGATATTGTTGAAAGCTCCCTCTATATCTAAGAAAGCTGCGAGCGTGTATTCCTTGCTAGCCAAGTTTCTTTCTATACAACCCACAACTTCATGAAGTGCACTCTCAACAGGTTTACCCTTGAGGTAGGCATGTTGAGCCCCACTTATGAAGCGCGTATCAATTGTGTTCATAATATGCAGATCTATCAGTCGTTCCAGTGTTTTCAATAGAAAAGACGATAGACTGATAGGCCTGAAATCCTTGGGAGTAACGTGGCTAGCCTTGCCGGCCTTCGGTATGAAAACCACCTTTTTAGTCCATACCCAATCAGTAGGCACTCACTATAGATATCAATTAAAATTTATAGCACTACTTTTGGACAGTGCTGCAGAAATGCAGGGAAGATGCTATCTGGCCCTGCTGATTTGTACGGTTTGAAGGTACAAATTGCCCATGCTACTCTCTCCAATGAAACTATATCTCTAATTATATGCTTCTCTAGCTGCGTGGTGGATACCAAGATTCTGGTCTGGTCCGTGACCTCATCCTCAGTATCACTACACCCTGGAAAGTGAGTTTCCATAAGTAAAGAGAGTGTCTCAGAGCTGGACTCTGTCCATGTACCATCCGATTTCTGAATATATCCAGGTACCTTAGGGTCTTTGGATAAAATTCGACTAAATCTGGATGTTTCATTGACAGAATCGATGACCTCTACAAACGTGGTCCATGAGGTCCGTTTAGCCCTTTTGAGCTCTCTCTTATAGTTATTGAAGCTTACTTTGTATTTCTCCCAGTCTTCTGCGTTTTTTGTCTGATGTGCCCTGTTGTATAATCTCCTAGTGTTTTTTCTCAGATCTCTAAGATCAGTATTCCAACCAATTTGGTTGTTTTCTTTTACGAGGGAATATTGTTGGACACGCCCTATCATAACATTCCCTCATGCTTGAAGTAAGCTCTTCAACTTTTGTTTCTAGTTGTTTGTCCACTTCCAGGAACATATCTCCTCCCAGAGATGTGTTTGCCAACCTGGACTCTAAGTTCGCACTAAATTCATCCCAATTAGTTCGTCTCGGATTCTTGTATGGATCCCTCGCACTAGTAGTGAAGTTTAGATTGAAGATGATCCTTTTATGGTCTAAAAAGGAACAGACCGGGGACACCCTCCACTTTTCCACTATATGACTCTTGCTGTTAGTCAGTGTCAGATCTATAATCGTCTCCCTGTCCCTAGTCTGAAACGTCGGCGTGTTGCCCCTATTGCAGATCGTAAGGTCGTTGTTTATTATAAAATCAAAAACTGACTCACCTCTTTTATTTATATCCCTGACTATGATGTGCATTGCCTTCACAACCCAGTACCAGATCCAAATTCATCCATTTGGCGTACTCAGTGACTCTTCTTACATCCCGGCCAGGTGGGTCGGCAGCCTTATACGGTAGATAAGCTGAAGCCAACAGTAACTTAGATTTTTTTTTTTTTTGTGTCTAACACTCAGGGTATGCCCCCTATAAATGCAATGCACTGTGTTAGCGATGGGAAAGAAGGGTATTGGAGGGAGGAAAGTGGGAGTAGTGTTTGTTGATGTTTGCCTTGAATTTGATAATGTCATAGCAGGCAGGAAAAACACTTGTTGGAAGATTATTCCACATGCGAACAGTACGGCTGAAGAACGAATTTTCTCTATAGTGAGTCGTCCGGTCAACCGGCCACTTTACAATGAACGGATGAGAGACCCTGGATAGCCGCGTATTCCGGCTAAATGTTCTAACGTCAGGGACCAGACGACGGATATCTTGTGAACAGATACCATTAAAATATCTATAGAACAGCGATATACAACCTACATTCCGGCGATGCTGTAGGGAGACAATAGAGTTGGATACCCTACCATCCCCTATCATCACCACCGCTCTCCTCTGTACACGGTCCAGAAGCTGCAAAGATATCACTATAGCTCCTGCCCATATATGGGAGTTATATTCCATTTTAGGCCGGATGTAGGTGGTGTAAATATTTACGAGATCAGATGGAGTGAAGTATTTCTTGCACTGCTTCAAAAAACCCTAAACACTTGAATGCTTCTTTCGACACTTCGAATATATGGCTTGCCCAACGAGCATCGCCCTGTATCTTCATGCAACAAACAGCACAGGGTCTTTTGTGCATTAAAATCTACTCTAATCATTTGGCCCCACTCACAAATCGTCGCCAAGTCGCGGTTAAGTGAGTTATTCATCGTTCGCCATTTGTCCTCTATCTCCGGGGGACTTGGCCGATGATCAAATGAGTACGAATGACAGAGGTTGCTATCATCCGCAAAGGAGTAGATTGGGTTCACAGTCTGCCCCAACAGGTCGTCAATGAAAATAAGAAATAAAGAAGGAGAGAGGACAGAGCCTTGTGGCACTCCTGCGGTCAGTCTATGCTCGTTGGATGAGACTCCATCTATAACAACTCGTATAGAGCGATCTTTGAGAACACTCGATATGAATCGACAGAAGATATTACCGACACCAAATGCAATAAGTTTTGATATAAGTGCTCCGTGACAGACCCTATCGAACGCCTTCTATGGAAGCCATACTGTCGATCGTTTAGAAGGCTATTAGACTCTAAATACTTAACAAGATGGTGGTTAACCATGCTCTCCATAACCTTCGAGAGCGCAGAACATATTGCAATTGGAAGGTAATTTGTAGGATTAGTAGCCTCATCTTTCTTGGGGATCGGCTGAACATTGGCAACTTTCCAACGTGAAGGGTAAATACCAGCACGGTACGACATGTTGAAGAGATTACCCAATGGACGAGCTAGCGTCGAAGAACACTTACATAGGACAAGTGCTGAAATACCATCCGGGCCCGGAGTTTTATTTACGTTGAGATCCGCAAGAACCCTTTTAACACCACGTGTTCGAAAGAATATCTGGGACATCGAACTAGATACGTTTTCGATGGTTGACTGCTTTCTGGCAAAGATGAATTCTTTGCAAATATTTCAGCCAGGAGGTTAGCTTTGTCAACCGGGTCAGTGAATATCTGGTCACCGTTAACTAGGGTTGAAATAGAAGATGAAGAATTGTTCCTTACCCTTTTAACAAATGACCAAATGAAGTAGTCTTCGAGGGAATAAACGTGTTAATTCCAAGAAGAATTATTTTCTCAACCATTTCAGCAGCGGCATCGACATTATTGTCTAGGAAACATAACTTCCAATTAAATTGAATTAAAATCGAGTGGAACTGGTGATTGTCAATTGCTTTGTCAAAACAAGGAGATCCGTGTCCGTAATGTTTTATATGTACCGGAATTGGACGGAAGCTTGTTGTCCGTGAGGAAGTTGACTGGTGAAGGTTTCCATGTGAGTTTTGATTCAAAATGCTGTACAATCTCAATGAAGAGCATGCAACAGCTACGTTGAAACACAATCTATATGTACTTGATCAAAGCGCCAAGGCGCATAAAATATGTGAAGGCAAAAAAGATTGCATTCATATTTGGCATCGACGATTGGGACATAGAAATATTCAAGCAGTCAAGGCAAGTATCAATAAAGGTTTACTGACTGGTGTGAAAATTAAGAAATGTTCCTGTTCTGATGTTTGTGAGGTATGTCTAAAATCCAAGCTATGTAGAAAACCGTTTCCAAAGGTTTCGGAGTCTAGGTCAGAGTCCATTTTGGAATTGGTGCACGCTGATTTATGTGGTCCGATGCAGAATATAACTCCAGGTGGTAATCGCTATTTTTTGACAATGATAGATGATTACAGTCGTTATTGTCATATTTATTTTATCAAATCTAAAGACATGGCATTTGATAAAATAAAGGAATTTGTTGAATTGACAGAAAATCAATTCGGAAAACGATTGAAAGCAATTAGAACTGATCGTGGCGGAGAGTTTTGTAACAAGAAGATGGACAGCTACCTCAAATTGAAAGGCATACATCGTCAATTGACCGCACCATACACTTCAGAACAGAACGGGGTGGCAGAAAGGAAGAATCGAAGTTTGATGGAAATGGCGCGATGCATGCTGAATGATGCTGAAATAGACATCAAATTCTGGGCTGAAGCTGTGAACAATGCAACTTATTTGCAGAACCGTTTGTTATCTTCTGCTATGAATGTTACTCCATACGAATTATGGTTTAACAAAACTCCACATCTACATCACGTTCGCGTTTTCGGATCAACTGCATATGCACACATCGCTAAACAAAGGAGAAGAAAATTGGATAACGTTGCGGTGACATGTAAATTGGTTGGCTATTCTGATGAATCTAAGGCGTTTCGGCTATTAAATACAAATACCAATGAAATAATCATTAGCAGGGATGTGGTATTTGTGGAGCCGGATGTTCATATTATTGATGAAGATGCAAGCAATAACACGAACCATTCTGAGAGCGTCGTTAACTTATCCACAATTTCTGATGTTTATGCAACACCAACAACACAGGATGAAGAATATCCAACACTGTCGGAAGAGTTTTGTGGATTCGAATCTGCTGATGAACTATCATCATCATCGCCCGATAATGAACTGTATTTAACGGATGATGGTGGAGATATGATTGATTATGGTATGGATATGATTCAAGAATTTCAACAAAATAATGCGTTGGAACAAGCTGTCAATAGAAGAATTTCAACAAGAGCGAATAAAGGTGTTCCACCTAAGCGATATGGTCAGAAAGTCTGTTTTTCTGAGGATCCCGTGAGCTATAAGGAAGCTTTGTCAAGATCAGATAGCAAAGAATGGTTAAAAGCTATGAAGGAGGAAATGAAATCGATGTACGACAATCAAACCTGGGAGCTTATGGAAGTGCCTAAGAATTGTAAGCTTGTTGGTTTTAAATGGGTCTTCAAAATCAAGAAAACTATCGATGGTAATCGGAGGTACAAAGCAAGATTGGTGGCCAAGGGATTTTCCCAGAAATATGGAGAAGACTATGATCAAGTTTTATGTTTCAGTGGTGAAACAAACAGCATTAAAAACATTACTGGCAATAGCAAGTTACAAGAATATGCAAGTTCACCACGTTGATGTAAAGACAGCTTTTCTGAATGGAGAGATAGATACTGAAATATATATAAAACAACCAGAAGAAAAGGGCAAAGAAAATTTGGTATGCAAATTGAAGCGTAGTATCTATGGACTAAAACAGTCGGCTCGCTGTTGGAATCTGCGAATTAATGAAGTTTTGCTTAATTCTGGATTCAGAAGGGGAAAAGCCGAGTCTTGTCTTTATATAAAAGGACAAAATGAATACCTGGTTCTAATCTATGTAGACGATATAATTATAGCAAGTAAAAATAATAACGCTATTGATGATGTTATAAAAACTCTTAAGAACAATTTTGAAATTACTGACTTGGGTGATCTAAAATTATATTTGGGCATTGAAATTAATCGCAAAGAAGATGGCAAGTTCTATTTATCTCAAGAAAATTATATCGACAAACTGCTTAATGAATTTGGCCTTTCGGATGCAAAATGCTCATCAATTCCTATCGATCCCGGATACTTAAAGAATGTTGAAGACAATAAATTATTAAGTGATAATAATTTGTATAGAAAGGCAATTGGGTCATTGTTGTATCTCTCAAATAATACACGTCCAGATATATCTGTTGCTGTGTCAATTTTATCCCGGAAAGTGAACGAACCAAATGAAAGGGATTGGGTGGAAGTTAAACGGATTTTTAGATATCTCAAAGGCTCAAAGGATTTGACGCTATGCGTGGGATCTAAGATATCTTTAGAACTGAAAGGATACGCTGATGCTGACTGGGCTGGGGATACAAGTGATCGGAAATCTACAAGTGACTTTGTTTTAAAGCTTGGAGATGCTACTATAAGTTTTGCAAGTAGAAAACAATCAAATGTGACATTATCATCCACAGAGGCGGAATTAGTTGCTTTATCGGCAGCATCTCAAGAAATGTTATGGATTGAGCAATTACTGAAGAGAAGAACGCAGAACTATTTGTGATATGCGAACGGGAAAAAGTAGGGGGGAACACAAGTGCAAGACGGTACGGGGGGCATAGATAAGCCCTTAGTGTAGTCTTTTATGTGTTGATGAGTGGTGCTGGATGTTATTGTTGTTGTAGATGCGTGGTGGTTGTTATTTTTGTTGTTGATGTGAGAGCGCGTTTTTTTTTTTTTTTTTTTTTCTATTTCGTTATGTGGTGACAATTTATGTTGATATAGTTGTTGTTGTGAGGTATTGTTTCGTATTATTTTTATTTATTTCGTTTCGCATGTTAACTATTGCACTGATTTTATTTTGTTATCACGGTTCACTATTTATTTGCTATTTTGTGGAATATATATGTTTGTTGTGGAATATAATTGTGTTTTATTTTTTTTTAAAAGCACACGGAAAACACGAAAAACTCGACGGACGGACAAAATGTGCATGCACACTGAACAAAAGACAGACCCGGAAGGAGCAAAAAGGGTAAAACCATTGGCACTAAGTCCGCATACCTTGTTTCACAATGATGCAGGTTTATTTGCACCACTCAGCCTGAACCTGATGGTTCCTAAACCGAAATTCATAACACCCTCACTGAATCTCAATCGCGCAAGAGATTTCAGATTCAGAGCGAATACGAAATCCCTTCCCTGGTTCCCCTTACAAGCCATTGAAGCTAAGACCTTTAACTGTTTCGGTGAGAAATCTAGCCGACTTCTCATTTCCACAGTTGACGATCTTAACTCCCTTCGACCAGTCCGCACCCTTGAAGGAAATTTCATTCCTCTCGCCCTTAAAGACTGCAATGCGGTCGAACAGAATTCCCTCAATAAGCTGCCAGCGATCGACACTGATCTTACCATCCTGATCAGATCGATCGATGACAGCAAATTGACGGTGGTCTATCCGACCACTGCTGCTCCACTGCTTTGCCTTCTTACTTTTTGAAGAAGGTTCGTCCCAAGACCTTGCCCTCTTGGCTGTGGCCGTCATCGGTATCCGCGAATGAGTCCCTAGACAGCCCCTGAAGCTCTTCCAACTCGTCAAAGTCCATTCGTATCCGTCTGTCCTGTTCGAAAGGTCGTTCGTTTATTTCGTCCAGTTTACTGTCCAGGTTGTAGTACACACACCGCTGTCCGCTCAGGGGGGTGATTGTATTAAAAAATGGAAAAAAATTATCAACTGAGAATTTTCCAAACCAAAAATAATAAGTGATGCTCAAATATAACGGTAAACTATGTGGCATTTTTTTTACAACTTGCTTTGCCCGACTTTCGGTGTGAGTATATTCCTTCGGGTTTTTTCAAATAAGCTTTTGCAGTACAGTTACAAACAAAATTTGCAGCGCTATTTCTAGTAAAATTTGATGTACACTAAGTAACTTAATAAATGTATGCAAAGAATTTGCAAATATAGTTAATCAACACATTAAAACTAGGTAATAACTTGTTTATAGAAACTTGCCCGACATTCGGTGTGAGTTACTGTATATATACATTTTTAATGCATTTTTTTTTGTAACTTGGTTCGCTTATTAAGACCCATTATTATTTCTCCTAAATTATTAGAAAGTGAGATTTCTATCAAAAAAATTTCCATTGAGAATTGTTTGCACTCATAAATTATAATTTTTTTTTTATTATTTTTATTGTATCGAATAAATATTTATGAATATATTATTAGAATTACTTCCTCTTTCTAACCAATTAAAATATTATTATATAAAATATTAATTTCCTATAATAACATCAGATATACATATATATATATATATTTGAATTAACAACTCGTTGTTTTAGAATGAATTCCAATAAATATGTATACATGTATATTGTACAGTTCTGTAAGATTGATACTATTTGTATTTCCAACAATATGTTCGTCTTTTTTGTTATGAATGTTAAAGTTCGTAAATATTGTCATTTTATTACGAATGCATGCGGTATCAATCTTGTTTAATGCAGTTGTATGTTTACTTTCTCGGGCTCCAAGTTGTGGGGTAATCTAATTATAAATTCTGATTAGAAGATCAAACAATGTAATGTCAATGACAATGTGTGTATATAAATGGCATTATTTTTCTTCTTTAAATCCGCATAAGATTCATCGGAAAGGTTAGAACAGTTCTTGATATGACCAATACTCACAAATAAAACAGGAGACCCCACCAGACGATCTAGTAACGTTTTTAACACAGATAGGTCATGTTGATATTTCAGCAACCATTTTGTAAACAAAGCAGCGCAAAGAAGAATAATAAAAAACAGCAATAACAGCAAGTTGACGATACAATTTTTTTTTGTGTGTTCTTTATATTAAACTGTGAACTGTGAACAGACGTTCTTAATATTTGATTTCAATGTTTTGTAGAATTGTTTATGGTTTAAAACTTATAAAAATAAGGAAGTTTTAGCCGGCACACAAAAATTTACTGTTGCATTATTCTGCGAGAGATGCCAGAACGTAAAATTTGGTTATATTACC
Organism: Hydrotaea cyrtoneurina; assembly: GCA_958296145.1. Taxonomy (NCBI): domain Eukaryota; kingdom Metazoa; phylum Arthropoda; class Insecta; order Diptera; family Muscidae; genus Hydrotaea; species Hydrotaea cyrtoneurina. The sequence goes on from OY282513.1 coordinate 83,542,096, forward strand.
TATTAAAAATTTTCTAAAATAACAAAAATGTATTTATGTATTACATATATATATTTATCTCAAATGACCAAATATTGAATTTACGGTATTACCTTATATAATTTATTATCTTCTGAAAAAGATACAAATGTATATACATATGTACAAATGTAAGCACTAACAACTAAAATAAAAAAAGAGTATTCAAGAAAAATACCTTTAAATACAGTCTTAAATTTATTTATTTATTTATTATTAATTACAATACAAAGTAAATTTATATTCTAATTTTTGGGTCCAAGGGTAAACCGGGTGACACAGACCATATGTTTAGATTTTTGCAGCGACAGACCAAAGCCTCTGGTGGGAATCGAACCCACAACCCCCACGCTGATAGGCAAGCACGCTACCAACTCGCCTACCGGGGCGCTTTAGTCTTAAATTAATTCATACTCATATACTGCCCTCCTAACTAAGAAAGTCACATCTCCATTTTGATAGTTTCGAGATATTCAGGTTTTACGTTTCATATCTGTCGCGCCTTAAAATTTAATATTTTTATCTCAATTATGAAATTTTGGCGCTTGCGAGAAGAGTGTATAATTGGTAAGAGTTTACAGAATATGAAAGCAATTACCTATATTTTGTAACAAACCATTTGCTAGGTGAATCATCAAGAAAACTCAAGCCTCAACCACATTAGCGGCTGGTAAATTATGTCGACTTTACCTGTAAGAGAGTAATCTGCAAGCCATGTTAAACATCTCCATTAGCCGTTTGGAGCCAGCCATGGGTATACAAATTACATTGTGCATATCTAACGCTCGTATATTTTTTTGGACCAAAAACAGTACATTTCACTGACATTTTTAAAAAAAAAAATATTAATAATCATTTCCATCAGAAACAGTTTCTGTGGTTGTTTTGTATTTGTGGTTTTTAGGATTAGTACTTTCGTTGTGTAAAAAATGTTTGCTTGCCGGTAAGCCGCTGTCACTGTCGTTCATAAATCGTTGCAAACATTAAAGTTAACAGTGATGCATGCAGAAGTCTCAATATCGTTTGCAAATCCTAGTCGTATTATTTGAGTGTATCCATCGCAAGCGGTGTCACCACTAAGACGAATCACTATATCGCCCAAATAAACTGAATAAAATAAATAGAAATATTTTGTGTGTTGTTATATTGTCAGCCGTTTATTGAAAAACATATTTAATATAATATCTGTCCAGCATATAAATATCGGTACTATTCGTTAGATGTGTGTATTGAATTGTGTTATTCATAAAATTACTGATAAAAAGGGTGATATATATATACAGATATACATATATAGACGTATATACTGTGACAAAATTTACTTTCGTTATAACATATATTTTTTCATTTAATCATCTAGTTTTCGTCATACAATGGAGTAGAATCACCTAAATTCATAGAATGTGGTGAAGTATTTGTACGAGGCGTACTTCGAATAGACCTTGGACTTCTTTGATAATCTAACGATCTAACTCTATTTTCTTCTACGTATTGTGTTGTCGGATGGGAATAATCGTTGCTTGGGGGAGGCATACAATAATTTGTCGTTCTTCCAGATTCTGTTGTAACAGACCGTGTTGGAGGTATCACTGGATTGACTCGTTTGCGCCTTGCCCAGGAATCCGAAGCTATTTGCCACTCAAGGCTTTCATTGGTACGTTGGGTGCGGTGATTCTTATTATTAGAATTTACGTCATATCTTTGTGAATTTCCATGGTAAGCAGACTCTTTAGAATTTCTTATAGTGTGAGATTGCTGGCCATACGTCAAATGTGAAGTCGAAGAGCTTGGACTAGGTGTTGTAGTACCATATCGGGGAGTTTGGGATGAATGCGGAGTTGTATAAGGGGTCATAAACGGAGTTTGACCGCTAGGGGTATATGGTGTGTTAATATATCCACCGTGATATCCCGGGGTACTAGAAAAGTGTGGCGTGTGCACAGAAACACTTTGAGGCATTTGTTGTGAAGATCTTGATTCTGTAATTCGAGGTGTATCATATCCGCTGCTACTAATCCGTGATAATGAATTAACATGAGGGGAAGATACAGGCGTGTTCGTTGCAATGGGGTCGGAATAGTGATCTTTAAACCATTTTAGGAAACCATTTATTGAGTCAAATATTTGCCCTCTAAATCGAAATCCTTCTGGAACTACTGTAACATATTCATGGCGGCACTTACTTTTTGGCAAATAGGATAGTAAAAATTTTCCAGGGTAATTTGACGACGCTGAAATTAAATAATGTATCTTCCTAGGGTCTTTTAGTTTTTCTTCCTTTAGCAATTCTTCCATCTTGTCTTTAAGACCTCCTCCTGTATCTCGGTAGTACTTATAACTCAGCAATTCTCGAGCACATGCAGCCATTGGATTGACATGTCTCGCGATTATTTCATCCAAATCTTCGAATTCTTCATTTCCAATCAATAAGCTCTGACCTAGGCTAAAAGCGTTTTCTTTGCCTTCTTCACGAACATCTATATGCTGATAAATCTCTTTAGTAACCTTCCACGTGACTGTTAAATGGTCAGAACCTTTGCTAGATGGGCGAACAATAACCTCACCCTGGTCCATAGTTTCCATTATTTTTACAACCTCAGCATAAGATTTATTATGAAATGATGGATGTATTATGACACGTTTGACGTATTGTTGCTTCGATCGGACCTGTTTTTGGTCCTTTTCCTTAGTATTGTCTATTTCTTCTTGTTCATAGTCATAAAAAGGGTCTCGCCTTGGTCGCCATTCGTGGTTTTTATCCATTAGGTCGGAACTTTTAGAAGAGCAATCAACTGAGAAACGGTCAACATCTATTTTAGTAATTCTTACGTGAATAGCTTGTCCTGCTTGGACTCTCTCTTCAGGATTTTTAACATGTTTGTCGGATAAATTTTTTATGTGAATAAAGCCCGACAAGCCATTGTCCAAGCGTAGTTTTATACCAGTAGCCTGTCCGGGACATGCTCCAGCATCAAAATGATTCCACACTTCTGATAATTCTGGGAAATCATCCTTAAGACAGAATGGACATTGCCAATTACCGGTGTCATCATTTCTAACAGGGTTCGCTTGATCCAATTGTTCACCTTGTGGCTTCCGATGAGAAATTCCAGCAACAGTTGCCAACACCATTTTACCAACATAAAATGATTCGGGAGTTTCTTTAGTTAACATATCAAACAATTCCTCTGAGTTTGCAGAACGATATGGAACTCGAAAATCTTTGTATAAAGAGTTTAACTCTGATCTTATATCATATAGCGTTATACTTTTGTTTCCAAATCCCTGACGTTCTAGTTCAACAGCAAAGGCATCGAGATCAAGATCTTTTAGTCTTTCTGGGCTTTCCAAAATTTCTTCCAAAGCTCCAGCTGGATTAGTTTCTTCATCGTCATACTCCATCGCATCAATCGCCATTTTTCGAGCCCATTCATATGTTTCTGGGTGAACACGAGATCCATCGAGAACCTCCACATAAGCCTCAGTACTGTCTCCGAGGGAACTTGTATCAATTTTTATAAATCCAGAACAATTTATGAATACTTTAGGACCCAAATGACACAATGTTACTAATTGCGTTCTGTTTTCTAACCGTTGATTGGATTGTTTGAGAATTTTCACTAAGGCTAGACCTTTTCTTGGACCTAAACCACATATAAATTGTACCAAATTCAATGTATATGCATTTTGAACCGCCATGTTTATATCTACGCCTACTTCATTTGTTTGATTTATGAATTCAATATAAATGTGTTCTAATAATTCCTCTTTTGACAATTGATCTTGCAAGGAATGGTAGCGTAAACAAAGGATTTCTTCATCGGGCCCACAAAGTTGTGAATACTCTAGAAGTGGATCTTGAATTTTTCGGCTCAAGGATACTGCTTGCTTGAGTAACGTTGGATACTCCTTGAAATCAGATGCACCTTTTTTGGAGTTGGCATATATCTTGGAAAACTCATTATCTATAATTTCCACTGCAATATTTGGAAATTGATCTTCGTCCATTAACTCTTTGACAATTTCCTGTATATCGCTCTGAATCATTTGTGCCTCTTTGGATTCTCCTCCTATGGCAATCACGTGTGGTCTTTTACTTCTAATAAATTCCTTCAAATTACGCAAATCGTTTAGCTTTAAGGATTTTTCATCAAGTCTATAAGAAGATTTACGCTTCAGTATATGCGGTAAGCGTAAGTAGTCGCTAACGTCACCTTCTGGATTGGTAATTGCACAAAAAGCAGCCTGTGAATAATCTGGAACATATGCAATTCCAAGTGCTCGGATTCCCTTCGTTGCACCCCAATCATCAAATGTGAATTCATCGGAGAAATCTGGTTTGAATGGGGCCACTTTTAACCAGTTCGATAGCTTTTTGCAGCAAGACCTTAGAACGAATTCTTTTGCTTCTGCAAGAACAATACGTTTTAATTCTTTCTTCAAGTCAGGTATTATCATTTTTTTAAGAGCCAACTCTACACATTCGCCTCTAAGTGAATTCCATTCTTGAACTACTTTAGAAAATTCGTCACGTTGATATAGCTGTCTTGCCTCTTCGATGTAAGAACCAGTTGTGTTACCCTCAATTTCATCGCCTATATTTATAGTAATCAGATTATCTTCTTCGGCCATGACAAGCCTAAGAAACTGGTCTCCTAAGAGGTCGCGGATTGGTTTCTTATTTAGATACTTCATAGGGTAGCATGCATGGTTTTCATCAATTTCCTTTACTCCCTGTTTAGTTGGACATACACTAATTTTTGCTCTTTCAAAATAAACTTCTCGAATAGTTTTTCTTAATAACGGCTCTTTTGACAGCTGCCTTGCAACAACAAATTTGGCAGCATGGATAACTTCTTCAATTGTCATAAACTTTGGGCATAAGTACTGTTTTGCTAAATCAATTGGACTTATAACTTCTTGGTCAACTTCATGGCGTTGATAACCATCACGTATGTTTTCAGCAAATTGATCTGGTAACAATCCGAAATGTTTGGCAAATCCACAAATACCTGCTTTGCGGCACATCGCGTATGGGCCGGAGTCCTTTGCCTGTTTTAAGTGCTCCTCATGTATTTCTGAATCATCGTTGCTATCCTGATCGGAGTTGCAATCTATTACTTGATCATCATCATTGTATTCGTTATCATGGCGTCTTTTTTCTCTTAATTGCTGCTTTTTCAGCTCTTTAGATTTCTTTCGTTCATCATCCTGCATTTTTGGTATCTGGTGTGAATAATATAGAAGGAAATGTAAATGAACATCTTTCAGTTCCTCCACAGTCTGAACATCACGTAAACGTTCGAAATCATCGTCCTTAAGAACACGAATATCTTCCGGTAAATCGTTGTCAGTTTTTTTCATTATTTCACTAATCTGATAATTTCGCATTTTTTCAAAAAGAATTAAAAGTTTATTTTTCCTACTTAATAATTGACACCATCGTTCGTCAAAATAGTATATTTTCCACAAATCATCAGTGGTTAATTCCGGCTTTACGTACTCCTTACGGTAGAAGGATATGAAGGGAACCTCAAGTTGTTGATTTCTGATAAATTCTAATGCTTGCCTTATTTTTCCAACGGTGCTAGGAGGCTTTCTATGTTTATCACGATTGTCATCAGCTTTGTCATGCTGAGATACTGGTTGATTACAAAAAGCTTGCTTGTATATCCATTCAGCTTCATTATCTAATTCCGAAGAACCTTCAGGGACTGACACAACAGGAATTTGTCTTAACTGCATTCGTTCCGGAATGTCAGTTTTTCTAATTTCATTATCTAGATCAGTGAAATGACCTCTCTTTAATTCACTTGGCTCATATAAATCAAAAATGGTTTTTTTCGGTATTTTTTTAGTCGATTTTTTTTTTACTCTCCCACGATCATCCTCTCCCGCTTCTTCATCATATTCCTCTCCTTCAGAATCATCTTCATACTCATCTTCTTCATATTTAGAGAAATCGTCATAATCAAAATCAACTCCAAATATATCTTGACCCTCTTGAAGTGATCTGTAATACAAAAAAAAACATGTATTTAATTTTAGTAAATTATTTTAAAATCACACAATATAATAACATAAATACAACTTTCCGTTCGATATTTGTATTGCAGTTGTAAAAACCGCGTGGATAGTAAGTGGGAATAATGGTCTTGGTAGCAACCCCAGATTAGTATACTGGAAAGAATATCAAATATTTCAGCCGTCCGTTTCGACCTCTTTAACACCGTTAGGTAGTCTGTGCGACTACCACACAGCGTAACCCAGGTTCAGCGGCTGTTTCCACCTTGCAAATACTTGCAACTTTACAGGTAAAGGTGGTTTAACACGACATGTATTTTACATATGTCATGTCACTTTTGCATATAAAAAATGTATGCATGTCGTGTGAACCCTGTCAAGAACGCCATATGCACAATGCATCATGCAATACATATGTACATTTTTGAAATAGAGCGTGTTCTATTTTGGTATGTAAAACCGTATCGCATCAGCTGTTTTTTGATAAACAACAAAGCGTTTTTGGAAGGAGACCAATTTTAACGAGTGGTAAAATTTAATTAAAATGGAAAAACAATACGGAAAAGTAAGTAATTTATTAGCAATTCTAAATAAAAGTATTAATGAGTTTTTTATAATTCTGTTGCAGTTGCAGTGGCCTCAAGAAGCTATTTTGGAGCTCACAAAAATATTGTTTTTTATGCCTTCGCAAAGTGATGACTCGTTGTACACTGGTGCATCGTTCGCCCTGCCATTGCACCCAACATTTACATATATCCATTTCACAAAAATTATAAAATTCTGTTCTGTGACATTACAACATCAGCTGTTAATGACAAGCAGAGGTTATGCCATGTTGTTTACATGTGCACGTTTAAACACAAAAAATTAAAAGACGTGTTTTTCATAATTTTGACAGACATACGAAAAACAGACGGGTTAAAAATGTGACATGCGATATGTAAAATACATGTCGTGTAAAACCACCTTAAGCGAGTAATCTCTAAGTCATGTAAAAATGCTCTAGAAATGCATAAGGCGTTCGGAGCCAGCAGGGCAGTGAATATACAAATTATATCGTGCACAGGTCAATGATTCGAGAGATATCATTAATACATTTGTTATAAGTCCTACTTGAACAAAGTTAGGAACAATTTTAAAATTTACCCCTAATCGTTTTATTATTTTTTTTAATCTGAAATGTTGAACTTCATCTAATTCCTCATTACGATTTGGCTACTTTCCGATTTTGGCTAATTATTATAAATTAAGTTTTCACATAATGTCGCACCTATTTTGCACCCATATCTACACGGGGGTAATTTTAGTATAACTAATCTATTACGGGTTTCCTGTGAAGTTATAAAAGGGATTGTTTGTCGCGAACAAGTTGATGTTTCGAATTTAGTACGGTATTTGATAAAGTAAAGCACAAGCTCTTACTATTTAACATAAACTTAATTGACTTTAATCATAATTGTCTAAACTGGATTTCCTCCTACCAGGTCGGCAGGGGGCAGGAAGTATCATTTGAAAGCAGTTTTTCTAAAACAATTCCTATACCCTCCGGTGTTCCGCAGGGTAGTCACCTTGGAACAGTATCATTATGACTTGTCCAATTCCATTATTAACAGTCAGCGTTCTCTGTGTCTGTGTTTTTGTTTTTGTAAAAAAGGAAAAAAATATACAAATAGAAATAAAAACAGTTACACACATAAAAATTCCACACATTCAACTGCATACATTTTCCAACACAAACTACCAACAGCTCCAACTCTCCACAACATCAACAAGAACCAACAAATGCAACACGCAGGGCTTATTTATGCCCCTTTTTTCGACTAAGATGATCTAACACTGATCAGCAGACGGACATGACAGCCACATTAGGGGTATGCTGTCTTTTATTTGTATTTTTTTTTTATATAGTCTTGTTTTCGTTTGTGTCGCAATGTTAGGTAACTTTAAAATACACTTTGCTAACATACGGGGCTTGAGAGCAAATTTTTTTTGCGGTATACACTCACACTCATTTTTATAGGCCGGATGTGTTCGCTCTATGTGAGACCCAAGTGTGTAGGGATTCTGATCCTCAGAATTTCCACATTCCTGGCTATCACACTCTTTCTCTTCCCACAGAGGCCTTGTGTTGTATATACGTAATGGCGTTGTGTTCCAGAGCCAGCAGCATTTGGACTCACAAGATCCAGAATTTAACTCCCTTTGGGTTAAGTTCAGGATTGGATCGGGTTTCTTTACAGAAGTCCAAATTTGGAAAGGGGGGCTACCTTGAATGGCTTCGACGCCCTTTCCGACTCCATTTCGAAAATTTTAGAAGATTATCCGGACAGTGAAATTGTAGTTGCTGGGGATTTTAATGTCCATAATCATTTTTGGCTTTCCCATTCAAGCCATACATATCCGGAGGGCCAATACGCTGAGCTTTTCGCCGAAACTTGGCGCAACTACACATTCCGCGTGTTGAAGGGCAACACCAAAATATTCTTGACCTTTTCTTAACCTCACACCCTGAAAAGTACAAGGTTAATATTTTGGCACCTCTTGGCAATTCGGATCATTGTACCATTTCATCATCCTTTTTGTCCTCCGATCTTCGGTCCACTTCTAAACCAGTCACGAAGCGGACAATGTATATTTACGAAAAGGCACGCTGAGCTAAGCTCAACAATTTCTATCAGCATTTTAATTGGAAATTAGACAATAATGTCGATGCTGCTGCTGAAATGGTGGAGAAAATAATTTTTCTTGGAATTAACACGTTTATTCCCTCGAAGACTACTTCGATTAAACCTACAAAGAATTGTTGGTTTAATCAGACATGCAAAGAAGCTGTCAGATCCAAAGAGGAAGCGTTCAGAAATTGGCGTTTAAATAAAAATGTCACTACTGAGCTGCTACGCAGGCAGGCAAGATCAAGGTGTGCCGGAGTACTTAGACGTGAAAAAGTTCTTCACGAACAACGTCTTCGTCCTAAAGTTCTTTCTTCTCCTAGGGGAAGTAAGAGCTTTTGGGCATTTGTTAAAAGAGTAAGGGACAATTCTTCGTCTTCTATTCCAACTCTCGTTAACGATGACCAGATATTCACTGACCCGGTTGAAAAAGCTAATCTTCTGGCTGAAATATTTGCAAAGAATTCATCTTTGCCAGAAAGCAGTCAACCACTCCCCGTGATCGAAAACGTATCTAGTTCGATGCCCCAGATATTCTGTCGAACACGTGGTATTAAAAGTGTTCGTGCAGATCTCAACGTAAACAAAACTCCGGGCCCGGATGGTATTTCAGCACTTGCCCTATGTAAGTGCTCTTCGACGCTAGCTCGTCCATTGCGCAATCTTTTCAACATGTCGTACCGTGCTGGTATTTACCCTTCACGTTGGAAAGTTGCCAATGTTCAGCCGATCCCCAAGAAAGATGAGGCTACTAATCCTACAAATTACCTTCCAATTGCAATATGTTCTGCGCTCTCGAAGGTTATGGAGAGCATGGTTAACCACCATCTTGTTAAGTATTTAGAGTCTAACAGCCTTCTAAACGATCGACAGTATGGCTTCCATAGAAGGCGTTCGATAGGGTCTGTCACGGAGCACTTATATCAAAACTTATTGCATTTGGTGTCGGTAATATCTTCTGTCGATTCATATCGAGATTTCTCAAAGATCGCTCTATACGAGTTGTTATAGATGGGGTATCATCCAACGAGCATAGGCAGGAGTGCCATAAGGCTCTGTCCTCTCTCCTTCTCTATTTCTTATTTTAATTGACGACCTGCTGGGTCAGACTGTGAACCCGATCTACTCCTTTGCGGATGCAGCAACCTCTGTCATTCATACACATTTGATCATCGGCCAGGTCCTCTGGAGGTCGAGGACAAAAGGCGAACAATGAATTACTCACTTAACCGCGATTTGGCGACAATTTGCACAAAAGACCCAGTGCTGTTTGTTGTCACACAAACGTTCCGCTGGTCCAGCATCATCGTCAATCTCTATGAGTGGTCTGGATATCGACGAATCAGACACTCTTGATGTTCTGGGCATGAAGATACAGGGCGATGCTCGTTGGGCAAGCCATATATTCGAAGTGTCGAAAGAAGCATTCAAGTGTTTAGGCTTTTTGAAGCGGTGCAAGAAATACTTCACTCCATCTGATCTCGAAAATATTTACACCACCTACATCCGTCCTAAAATGGAATATAACTTCCATATATGGGCAGGAGCTCTAAAGACATCTTTGCAGCTTTTGGACCGTGTACAGAGGAGAGCGGTGGTGATGATTGGAGATAGTAGGGTATCCAACTCTATTGTCTCCCTTCAGCATCGCCGGAATGTGGGTCGTATATCGCTGTTCTATAGATATTTTAACGGTATCTGCTCCTCAGATATCCGTCGTCTTGTCTCTGATGTTAGAACATTTAGCCAGAATACGCGGCTTTCCAGGGACGCACTATAGAGAAAATTCGTTCTTCAGCCGAACTGTTCGTAAAGGGTGTTTTTTATTGGGGTATAGAACTTTAAGTTGGCATCACTTTTTTAACTGGCGGCCATTTTGTCAGCTGTCAAGTGATTAATATTTAGTTTGGTTTGCCATTTCATCATGAACAGGTTGACAAAAGAACAACGCTTGCAAATCGTCCAAATTTATTTCGAAAGTAATGGTTCAGTTCGTGAAGTTCACCGCAAGCTCCGTCCATTTTATGCCATTACATCCACAAAAACTGACTGTTTGGTGTGCTCTATGGGCTGGTGGAGTCATTGGGCCATACTTCTTCCGAAATAATGCTGGAGAGTCAGTTACCGTTAATGGAGACCGGTATAGAGCCATGATAACCGACTATTTTGTTCCCGAATTGGATGGCATGAATGTGGATGAGTTGTGGTTCCAACAAGTGGTTGAAAATTGGACCTGTAGAATTGGCTTTATTCGAGCCAGCCGCGGCGGCCACATGCCCGAAATCATATTTAAACATTAATGGCATAAAATTATCCTTCCAATAAAGCCAAATTGATGGACATTAAAACGATTTTCTTGTGTTTTATTTCAATTCGAAGTTCTATACCTCAATAAAAAACACCCTTTACATGCAAGAAACATAAATGCCGAGGTACAGTTACAAAGTTAAAAGGAGTTAAAACACTATAGGCCCTCCGACAACTCAAATGTGGAAACAAAGGGTATCTTTTGATGGCAAAATGGGTCTGTTCAATTAAACAATAGCTCATCTAGTAGTCCACCTAGAAAATAAACCAAGAAGACTCTGAAGACTTTGTCATGGCATCTATACAAATTGATAACGAACATTATCAGGTTTTAGCTAGTAAGCTGGAACGATTTCCCATAAAACATACAATGATAAAAGAGGAAACGGCAAATGAACAACATTTGTTCTCGGTAATACGTTTTTGTCAAAATGGATGGCCAAAGACATTTGAGCTTCAAGAATTCATATCGATGACGCAGGCCCACCCAATCTATGGATTTTATTTCTTGTAGTCGACGACCTTTCGAGTCAACGGTACAAAATCGATCAAAATGGTAGCAATTTGCAATATGCCGACGATGGATATCTAACGAACAGATACCGTTAAAATATCTATAGAATAGCCGTGTATTCCGGCTAAATGTTCTAACATCAGGGACCAGACGATGGATATCTAACGAACAGATACCGTTAAAATATCTATAGAATAGCTATACACAACCCACACTCCGGCGATGATGAAAGGATACAATAGAGTTGGACCAGTGGAACGTTTGTGTGATAACAAACAGCACTAGATACGTTTTTGATCACAGCGAGTGGTTGACTGCTTTCTGGCAAAGAGAGTTGGGATAGAAGATAAAGAAGTGTCCCTTACCCCTGGGAGAAGAAAGAACTTTAGCACGAAGACGCTGTTCGCGTCTAAATACTCTGGCACACCTTGATCTTGCCTGTTTGCGTTACAGCTCAGTATTGGCATTGTTTTTAAACTTCAATTTATGAACGCTACATCTTTAGATCTGACAGCTTCTTTGCTTGTCTGATTAAACCAACAATTCTTTGGGGGTTTCATCGAAGTAATCTTCGAGAGAATAAATGTGTTTATACCAAGAAGAATTATTTTCTCCACCATTTCAGCAGCAGCATCGACATTATTGTCTAATTTCCAATTAAAATGCTGATAGAAATTGTTGAGCTCAGCCCAACGTGCCGTTTCGTGAATGGTTTAGAAGTGGCTCGAAGATCGGAGAACGAAAAGGATGCTGAAATGTTGCAATGATCCGAGTTACCAAGAATGTTAACCTCGTACTTTTCAGGGTGTGAGGTTAAGAAAAGGTCAAGAATATTTTGTTGTTGCCCTTCAACACGCGGAATGTGTTGGTTCATTCACTGCGCGAAGTCGTTATGCGCGGCAAAAAGTTCAGCGTATTAACCCTCCGGAGATATATGGCTCGAATGGGAAAGACAAGATTTCGCATGTTTTATTTTTTTGAGAAACAGTTGAATTAAAAGCCACTAAACAGATGTGTGTCCCTAAAAGGCTGTTATTATGAACATTGAAATCCCCAGCAACTACAATTTCACTATCCGTATAACATTCTAATGGAGTCACAAAGGTTGTCGAAGCCATTCAGGGTAGCCAGGTTTTGGTTTCTGTATAGAAACACGAAATGCAATGTATGCGATATAGGATAAGGATGTTATACATACAACACTAACAGAACAGCGACAAGAAGAATGCAGAATTATTTGTGATATGCGAAAGGCAAGATAAAGGGGGAAACACAAGTGGGTGGTTGTTGTTGTTGACGAACGCGAGAGATGATCTGGTTTAATTTGTTGTTGGTGAATGCAGTTGTGGATTATTTATATTGTTTTCATATTATTTGTTGCACTATTTTGTTTGTTATATTTTGTAAATCGTAATTGTAATTATTTGGTATTTTTTTTTTATTATTGTTTTTTTTTTATATTTAAATCGATAACACAGAAGAACGCGACGGACGGACGAAATGTACGTGTACATAGAACCAGACATGGAATTACCATGCTTCGACCATGGGATCTGCGGCGTGGTAGTCGCACACACTACCTACCACTCCACGGCCGTTAGCGTTGCTCGATTCCGACTGCATTTTCGATTTACACGATTTTTCGAACAAACATTTCAAATTTCTATTTACACGATTTCCTCAGGAACGTATCTATCGTGAAAATCGAGCAACAGGTGTATTTTTTTTTAAATTTAAATTACTAAAATAACTCGTCTTTGCTGATTTTATTCCATGTTATTTCGACACAATAGCAATTTGACAATTTTAGAGTATAACAGTTGATTGTGAATGATTATGACTGTGTTGTTATATTCAGTTCGATTTTGTGCATTTACGTCAACTTTAATGCGGATTAATTGGGATAATGCCAAGTTAATTTGCATTAAGTCTGTCAATGCACAAGTTAATTTGCATTAAGTCTGCTAATGCACAATAACGCTGTCGTATGTATAGGCTATAAGGTTAAGAAACTACCTGGATCTGATATCGTATTATAAACTACGAAAATTAACGCGAAATATTAAATTTAGATCTGAATAAATTTTGTTAAATTTTTAATATGTTTATTTTTATTCTTAGTATTTGCGCTGGCAAATGTAAGTTAAAAAAACAAAAAATTAACAAACCCGTTAAGCCAAAAATCATCGCTGAAGATCATTATGTGCGCAATTAAAATATATAATCACTGCATTTATTTTTTTTCTTATCACGCTGATATTTTACGTTAACAGAATCGATTGTCGCTATTTCAACATATGTTATTTTTTCTAAAAGCCTTTTATACGCCTTATTTTTTTTGTTTGTTGCTTATAATATTCCAAATTTTTGAGAAACTTTCATATAACGACATCATAACACTTCAAGTGAAATTTTGTACTGTGCGTGTTAGCAGAGCTATTACATATTTTCTCTAAGTGTTTCTCTTTGCTGATCAATAGTTGTCGGCCTGATTTGGTCGCCCATGACGTAAAATAAATATAAGTAAAGTCCCAAATCAATTCAGATTTAACGACATCTCAGATTTAACAAGCTGATAATGTTTGGAATGGGTGACGAAGTCAAGTGGGCCACATGCTAGCACGAGTGGACTGCTGACCAGACAAAAGCAAGAAGAACATACACGCCTTGAGTATGTGTATTGAATACATTTTGTAATCTAATTTAAGTACATATGTATGTATATATACCTTTCTGAAATGAATTCTGGAGGAATTCGATTAATAAACTTTAGTATTGAACCTAAACACAAAAGAGTCGGTATTTTTTTTTACTGCGGATAACATTCGGAATAAATGCTATCCAAATGAACTCCGGAACTCAAAGTGTCCAGGAAAGATAGTAGAAGACTTTTTAATAAGGCAAAAAAATACACAAAAATGAATCTCGTATACTTCAATACGACGAATTTTTTGAAGCAAAAGCATGAAGCTGGAAGTTGTAGCGCTTTTTGTTAATTTTTAATTATTTGTTGTGGTACAAATCAGATTATATCAGCCACAACTTAAAAGAAATATAATTGTCTACTTTTTCGTGGAGATTCAATTAATATGAAATGTTGACTAATTACGATCCATGTAATTGTTTCGTAGCACACTTCAAATTGAAAGTGCCTATGTTAGCGTATAGGTGAATTAGGCCCCACGGTTTTTAGTGAGAATCGATGTAAAACTTATTTCCCGTTCGGATTCTTGAAACAGTAGGTCAGTATACTGTGCAGAGCTTACAGATTCGACAGAAGTTCCTCCTCTATTCCTTCATGGAATATTAGGGGAAATAAGTAAGTATTTTTGACGACACGAAACATTGTGCAACACCAATCTAAAGACCGGACTAGAGTTCGATAGAAAATCTGAGGACTTATCTGGAGAAAAAAAAAGAGAATACCATATTTAATCGGAGTATACGCTATAGCAAGTTTTATAAGAAGAATGGGACAAAATACAATGACAAGACGCTTATAAGCTGTCTTAGCAAACAATAGAATTTGGTTATATATCTTCTGTGTATAAAGTATAAAATGTATTTAAATAATAATGCAAAATACTTATGTGACCTAAAAATCTAATATTTTAACAAAATATTTTATGGTTTTTTAATGTTAATGTCCCATAATAGTTCTTGGCTTTCCCATTCGAGTCGGAGGGTCATTAAATTCATTAATGCCGATGTTGCTGCTAAAATGGTTGAGAAAATAATTCTTCTTGTTTATTCCTCGAAGAATACTTAGATCACACCGTCAAAGAATTTTTGGATTTATCAGACATGCAAAGAATCTGTCAGATTTAAGAGAAAGCGTTCAGAAATTGCCGTTTAAATGCCACCACTGAGCTGTTACGCTAGCAGGCGTCTTTGTGCTAAAGTTCTTTCTCGACCAGATTTTCCCGGTGGAGAAAGCTAACATTCTGACTGAAATATTTGCAAACAATCCGTCTTTGTCTGAAAGCAGCCAACCAATTCCTTGTTTTCAAAGAAGAGGTTCTTGCCGATATCAAAGTAAAAAAAACTCCGGTCCCGGGTGGTATTTCAGAACTCGTCCTGTGCTCTTCGACGCTAGCTCGTCCATTGCGCAATCTTTTCAACATGTCGTACCGTGCTGGTATTTACCCTTCACGTTGAAAAGTTGCCAATGTTCAGCAGATCCCCAAGAAAGGTGAGGCAAACAATCCTGCGAATTAACGTCCAATTGCGCTCTCGAAGGTTATGGAAAGCTTGGATAACCACAATCTTGTTAAATATCTAGAGTCTAATGGTCTACTGTATAATCAACAGATCCCTGGAAAAAGTTCTTCTGGAGACATGGACCCTAATCGCGGCATCCGTTATCGACAGTTTTCGATCGACAAATTATTTTCGAGAATTCTGTCGATAGCTCAGCTGGCATCGAAAACGACATTTTCTTGTTTTATTTGTACAAGTTATGTTGTTTGTAACAATACAAAATATTAGCTTATTGTGTTTGACATTAAATGTAGTATATTATTGATTGTAGGTCTTATGTGAATATGAGTAATGGATAGCAGAAAAAAACTTTCCGTTTTCATTTGGCAAATAACCCGCTAGACAGTTGCCTACAAACAAAGGCCACTTCACAAATCACGTGTATAACACTCAACTTCTGAATCCGAAGATGATGAGTAAAAAATAACATTGGAACTAATTTTATTTGTTTAAAAATATTTTTCTGATGTTTTTTCCGCTGCAAATCATCTTCTTTATCATTTAACATTCGCTATCCGACGTAAAATGATAACAAACTATGAAAAATATCGATCGGACGCCATGATCCAAAGAAGTCGAAGCACAATAATGTCGACACGAAACTGATTTCGACAACGGATGCCGTCATTAGGCCCCTGAGGGATAAAAAGATCCCAAAACATACTAACTCAAAAACATACTAACATTTTGAAACTTTTGCACAATAACATCGTGACTTCCCTAATTTGTGATATTCAATATTTTCTTTTCGCATTTATACTGTTATTTATTTATGACAGTTGCAACGGCCGATATTTTATTAATCTCAGGACCAGAGAAGACATTTTACAGATTTACTCAATTCATTAGATACATATTGCGTTTTGTTTATTAGCTGTGTTGGTACCAGTATAGACCTCAAGGCCCATATTGAACCCCGCGGGACACTGTGGTATATTGCACGGGTGTCAGACATGCGACCAATAGATACGACGAACAGGCATCTACTGGACAGGAACCAACAAATTAACATACAAGACGAGTAAGAGCAGCTGAATTGGGAGAACAGTTTATGTAACAGAATAGTGTGATCAACATAGTCTAATATTGTATGTATACCCGGATGCCTCGCATCAATAAAACGCCTTACTTCATCAGTTAGATTAACTAATTCGATATTGTATCTACATCTACTGCATTAGACTTAATTCTACATATTGCACGGTTATGTTGATTCTCATCAATATTCCTAAATCCGAGTTAATTTTCACGGTCAATATGAGATCAATTTTCAAAATTAGACGTGGAAGAAGACGAAACAGAGGTAAATAGTCATTTAAGTCTTTAGTGTTAATATCACAGTAGTAATTATAACATCTGGTAGCAACGAACCGCAGCATACGAGACCAAAAATCGCGACGACAATTAATCCCAGAAAACAGACGGATGCTGTACAGTTCCGAACACATTGTAAGACTGGTTCTATTTGTAGTCCCAAAAATATGTCCACTAATTGTACAGGTCGTAAATATTGTCATTTTATTATGTATGCTTACTTTCTCGGGCTCCAAGTTTGTGGGGTAATCTAATCAGAAATTCTGATAAATTCAGGGTTGGTGGGGCTATAATGTTTATTTGGTAGAATCTAAATATACTCCACTATTTGTGTATTTATTTGATTACCATTCTGTCGGCGTTTTATGAAGCGGCTTATTATATAAGAATGAATGTTCATCATTCAGAAAAGATATTTGTAAGTCAGTATTGTTGGTAGTGTATAATGTCGAGAATTCCTAACTGAAAATATCCATAGCCAAAGAATCTATATTAACTGCATTATATATCTAAATGTCTCATAAGATATACCGAAGTCGAAATGTAAGCCATATTGAACTAGAAAAAAGGCGTGGTATGAAAATAAAAACTAAATAATTACAATGTATTTATTGACAAAACACAATTTAACAATTTTAAGTTTAAAACTTAACAAAAGAGTTAATGAGAGAAAAATGAAATCTCAAATCGAAATCTAACAAAATTAGATTATGTATCAACAGAGTAGTTCGATACATTTTTTCTCTTAGACGGTTTGACCATGTTACCCCATACGTAAATCAATTCTTGGGTTGCTCCTTTCGTGATTTCGTAAATTATCGGTCTCTTCTGTTATTTTACAACATTTATAAAAATCAAACTCCGGCTTTTCTTGTTGACTCATTTACGTTTTGTCGTTCATCGCATGCTAACCAACTAATCATTCCCAGAGCGGATGGTCATATGGATAAGTCCTTTCGAGTTAGAATATCCAGATTGTTCAATTCACTCCCCGGTACATTGAAAATATTTTCACAGACTAATAATACATTCCGAAAAAAGCTTCTTCAATATTTTTCCTTAATTTCCATTTCGTAATTTGGGAACTGTAAAATTTGATTGTTTCATTCCTCATTTTCCAATACTGATGTACGCTTTACTGATTTTTGAATTTGATATGTAAATTGCTTTTTTATATTTTATTTTGTATAGCTATATTATTTTTAATTCCACTGTATTTTTAATTGTTTTTAAATTAACTGAGCAGTAGTATTCAACATGGAGTAGTTTTTATTGTAATTTGTTACAATTGGCCGTAAGGCTTTAAATTACAAAATCTGTGCAAATAAATGAAAAATGAAGAAACTAGAAACCAGCATATTCACGGTATGTATTTTTGTATGAATATTTCAGTTCAGATTTTGCTAAATACTTTTTGGGAAAGAATTGTAGATGAACCTTAAATATTGAATTTTTTATTTAATTCTGTGTTGAAGGTTGTTGTCTACTAATTATATAAGTTTAATATATTAATATTAACCCCTTCATGCCCGAATTAAAATGTTAGTGTTAAGTCAAATATGAAGTGACGAAAAATTCAAAGTCCTTGGTATCCTGGTTCGTCAGTTACAGGGTGTGGCGTGTAGACAGTAGAGCTACATTTTTCAAACAAAACGAAACGATTTTGACAAGTTAACTTGACTGAGAAAAGATACTGATAACGGCTACTGAAAGAATGCGTGCACAGATTACAATAGTGGCGGCGTAACATTAAAAAAATGTTTTGGAGCAATTCATTGTGATGAAATTGGTTATGACCGAAATTTTAACAAGCAAGATGATTGTCTAAAAAACCGATGTAGTAAAGAAGTAGAAGTAGTAAAATTAATTAATTAATGTGTATTTTTTTTACTTTTAGTCGACTTTTAGGTTTTTAGACAACATAAAAAGTCTTGCAGTACTTCATTTACTTGCAAGCAATCTTAGCACCCTTTATTCTGTTCTCTATTCATGTGCCCATATTTTTCAACCGTGGTGTATGCGACTATCACACAAGTAAACCCAGGTTAAAAACCGGGTAAGACATCAAACATTTTTCAACGGCTGTTTTCCACATCGTAAATGCTGGCGACTTTACGGCTAAGAGAGAGATTACCATGTAAAACTTCTCTAGAAAAGCATTAGCCGAAAGGAGACGGCTGTAAACAGTAGGTCAGTAGTGAGTATACACAATTATATCGCACACAGCTCACTGATTCGAGAGGAATTTCCCGTCTGGTTCTTCATGGAATGTTAAGGGAAAAATTTAAAGTCCATCTAACGTTTAATCCTGGATAAGGATATGGATTTTAACTCCTCAGGTTGGGGCAAATCGTATGAGCTTTTTATTATAAATATTATCATGGATGTGATGGCACACCGACCGTAAGATGGGTTTCTGGACTCAGATACATATGTGGAAGGAAACAAATGGAAATCTAGCTTGTTGCAGATACATACAAATCCGAAAAACAACTCCTCGCCAGTCTTCTGGAATGGGTACATGATCGGCGGAGGTTTTCCGATATTTACTGTTACCATTGAATTCCGGCAATACTGATACACCAGTAGCATGCCTCCCTTTTCGTATTTTATACATCAATATTGATTGAAACATTTAGAGGAATTATCATAATAACTTACGCATCGGTGAAGATTGGTCTTCTTTTCCTTTTTTTTTCTGCAATTGGTCGTCCTTCATCATCAACAATGAAGTCGTCGGCATCGGAATCGGTTTCCTCCTCATCTTCTTCAAAATGCTCAGGTTCTCTATTGCTTCTCTCGGATTGTCGTTCGGCATTCTATTGGAACATTTTCACTATTTAAACTTTTTTACGTAGACAAAATTAAAGCATATATACCTCGTCATCATCGAATAATTGTTCAGCGATAGCTTCTCTGGCTAAACCTTCATCAACGTGTTCATCTTCTCCATCGCTTTCTTCCTCTTGAATCCTTCGCAACCGTTTGAAGCGCTTCTATTAAAAAAAAAATGTTTAATCCCATTTTAAACTGCAAGGAAATGAGTGAGTAGCAAAAATATTAACTTTATTTTATTTTTAATCAAGTAAACTGCCAAATGTCCTTCTCGTATTAACGTATCAATTAATATTTGCCTTTTTCTTTTGAATACCCTGAGAATCGATACCCTAAGAGGAGTTAATTGTTCAATTCTACGTTGATACAGCAGTAAAGTCAAGGATATATTTTGTACAAATGATAGTGTCAAATGTCCCGACAATAACGTGATTGACAAATCACAAGCGATTGAACATACAGTGGGGAGCAAAACCGAGTGTATGTTTACCACTTTTGCAGTTTATATTAAATAAAAACCGTATCGTTAGTCCAAATGTTACAATATTTGCAGCAAATATAAAGGGTTATCCATTTTGCTTTTTAAAAGTAAACGTAAATAAAACACATAAAATTTTTTTTTCATGATATTTCTTTTTTATTATAAAGTTTTAACGTTGACATTTCGTGTGAAACACTACATCATTTAAATGACCACCACGCGAAGTGATGCAAGCATTGATTCTTTTGAGGTAATTTTTGGCAATTTGACAATTGGGTGGTATCTCAGCCATAACTTGACTAATGTTGGTTCTTAAGTGCTCAAGAGTTAAAGGTTTATCTGCATAAACACGGTCTTTCGCGTAGTCCCACAAAAAAGCCTAATGGTGTCAAATCGCATGATCTTGGTGGCCAGTTGATGTCGTCACGACGAGAAATTACGCGGCCAGGAAATGTCTTTTGCAATAAAGCTATATTGGCTCGAGTTGTGTGGCATGTATTCTTCGTCGTATTCCAAGTCGTATTCTTCAATAGCAGGCAAAAAAGTCGGTTATCATACGAAGGTCCAATCACACCTAAGGACCAAAGAGCGCACCAAACAGTGACTTTGTGTGGATGTAATGGCGTCTCTTCAAGTAGTTGAGGATTCTCAGAACCCCAAATACGACAATTTTGTTTATTAACATAACCACCACCAAAAAAATGGTTTAACAACTTAGTTTGACAGATGTCGAATTCCAGCCCTATAATTTTGAAACCTCGAAATGGATAACCCTACACTTTATTTATTGTCAAATAAAAACATAAATTCAAAAAAGATATACACTTATTGTAGTGTATACAAAATGTTAAAAAATATTGATGACTGGATGCAATAAGTTTTGCTCTTTATTGATAATACATTCAGGAGCAGGTATTTCAGTATTTAGTCCATAGTTCTTTGTTTTTAATAACACTTTTTACTCGTCTGGGCATACTTTCTACCATGTTTTCGATAACTTCATTTTGAATATTCGCCCATTCGTCCTATACTCGGCTCCATAGCTCGTCAATAATTTTTGGTGCACGTTGATTTAATTCCAGACGCCTTTTAACCATTCTAGAAGATTTAATGTTGTTCGACAACCATTTTGTCACTATTTTAGAAGTGTGCTTGTGATCGCCGTCTTGCTGAAAGACAACCTCCTCCTCAGGGTAACCACTCATCTCTACAAAATCCGTCAAATTTGTCTTCAAAATATAAAGGTAGTCTTCTTTTTTCATTATGCCATCAAATTTTACCAGCGCCACCCATACCATTGAGCTTCCTAATCCATGTTTAACAGTTTACTTTAGTTTTTTTTATTGCTGCGTTTTCTTATTTGCTTCGCCAACATTTTCTGAAACTTTTTGGCGGTGTTCTGTTCGTAAATCAATAAGGTATATTTGTTCTAAAATAACAAAAGTCTATAAATAACAAAAGTGATTAACATGTTCTTCACTATATGGATGTTTTGTGTGTCAAACACATGTAGTTAGTTGGATTTTGCGGTTCTCGAATATGCGGTCAAACAAATATTAAATACTCCTAATACTAACACTTTGTTCAGCAAACCATACAACACCGATTTAAAAAATATTTGGAAGAATTTTTCCCGCCAATTTTGCTCTTTTTACTTTAAGTATACAATTACTTACAATTAAGAGCAAGCGTTCAGAAATTGACGTTTAAATAAAAATACAGTTACTGAGCTGCTACGCCAGCAGACAAGATCCTATTGTGCCAGTGTGCTCAGTCGCGAAAAACTTCTCCTCGCGCCTTCGTGGTAACGTTCTTTAGTTCTTTCTTCTCACTTTTTTTATTTGTTAAAAAAAGTGAAGGACAATTCTGGGTCCTCTATTCCAACTCTTGTTAACTAGGACGATATATTCACTGACCCACTTGATAAAGCTAACCTTCTGGTTGAAATATTTGTAAATAATTCAACTTTGCCACTCCCCGTGATCGAAAACGTATCTAGTTCTCAGATATTTTTCGAACACGTAGAGTTAAGTGTTCTTACAGATCTGAAAGTAAATAAAACTCCGGGCGCAGATGGTAGTTCAGCACTTGTCCTATGCAAGTTCTCTTCGACATGTCGTACCGTGCTGGTATTTACCCTTCATTACCGCCCAATAGCAATATGTTCTGCGCTCTCGAAGGTTATGGTTAATTACCATCTGGTTGAATTTCTAGAGTCGTAGAGACCTGATGGCGTTACTTTCGGAAAGCATCGTCGTGGCTCTGGATATTTTCAAGGCGTTCGATAAGGTCTGACACGGAGCACTCATATCAAAACCTATTGCATTTGGTGTCGGCAATACCTTCACTAGATTCATATCGAGTTTTCTCAGGGATCGCACTATACGAGTTGTTATAGATGGAGTCCAATGAGCATAAGCTGACCGCAGGAGTGCCACAAGGTTCTGTCCTCTGTCCTCTGTCCTCTCTCCTTCTCTATATCTTATTTTCACTATTTTCAAGATGACAGCAATCTCTGTCATTTATACTCATTTGACCATCAGCCAAGTTTTCGAGAGGTCGGGGACAAAAAGCATCGATAAATGACACACTCAACCGCGATTTGGCGACGATTTATGAGTGGGGTCAAATGAACATAGTAGATGTGAATGCACAAAATACTCAGAGCTGTTTGTTGTAACACAAACGTTCGACTGATCCAGCATCGTCGTCATCTCTATGGGTGCTGTGCATATCGACGAATCAGACACTGTTGACGTTCTGGGCATGGTGCTCGCTGGGCTAGCACGTTCAATACCACTGAAGACATGTTTTTTTTCGACCGTCGTTTGACGGGCTTTTCAACTAGTTTATTATAACAGGCGCCACCGTATGTTTTCATTTAATTTAAACCTGCTGCATTCTTAATCCTCTACTATAAACTTGTTGTTTGTAATGATGTTATGACAATTTGTTTACGATAACTCGAGACTATGTCGCTTAATAAAAACTTTATTTAAAAAAAAAATAACATTTGTATAATCTTTAATGCCTGGACTTTGACGGCTTACATCATCGCGCATATAATATAACTTTATTTTTTGTGGAATTTCCTCAGAAATTGCGTTGGCTTTTTTTCTCAGTAGCTTCAATTACTTTTGATACCACTGGAGGCAGTATTTCCGTAGCAATTTCGAATAACACTGCTCTTTTTTTGATGAGCTTGCCCGATTTTTTTTTTAATTTTTTGTCACAGCTTTCTTTATGGCCTTTTCTCATATATAAAACATATATCCCGGGATGACAAACGAAACTGGGTCAAGAATATAGCTAGAGGCGCAGGTCGCTGCCGAAATCCTAAATATAATAACACCGTGTTACAAAAAATAGATTTTTTTCTGTCCTATGAACCAAATGCACATATTCGGAAAGAGGGGAAAAAATAAAAATACACGTGTATCGGCGATTTTCATGTACACGTCAGAATTTTTTTTTTTTTAAGTTTGAAGTATGAAGCTCGTTGTGGCCTGTGTGAAAGCCTTTGGACCGATTTTTAACCCTTTTTCAGTGATCCAATCGAGCTGATTTTCCGCAGGCAGACTCGTGGAAATGTCTGTATCACGTCAAATTTTTTCAAAAATAGTTTTTTTTATCAATTCTCACTGGTCTGGTCCATGCAGAAGTCTACTACTATAAAAATATACACAACTAAGAGTTACTCACGCTTGTCATGAGTCTTATGGGAGGTCAGTAAATCTTATTGAAAACATTTACGGCTCCACCAAGGACCTCCTGAAGGCTGACTCTCCCGAAACAGTCGGTACAGGACAAGCAGTAGCATCCAGGTCGAGCAGAAGTTGTCGGATAGACCATCGACAATTTGCTGTCATCGATCGATCTGATCAGGATGGTAAGATCAGTGTTGATTACTGGCTGCTTGTAGAGGGAATGCTGATCGAGGGAATTGCAGCCTTTATGCGCGAGAGGAACGAAATTTCCTTCGAGGGTGCGGACTGGTCGAAGGAAGTTAAGATCGTCAACTGTTGAAATGAGAAGTCGGCTAGATTTCAAAACGAAACAATAGAAGGTCTTAGCGAACTTTGGCCAGGAGCAAAATCGGATCCAATACCGTACTCTTGCTTAGTTCAATGGTGACAGTGTGGATTCCACCACCCATAAGGCCGGTGGAAACCATACTGTCAGTATTGGAGAAGTAAAACGAGAGCTGCTTACAAGTCAATGGAAATTGGTAGCTTTAATTGCTTGTAAGTGGAACCAGGGAAGGTATTTCAGATTCGTTGTGGATCTGAAAAATCTTGCTCGATTAAGATTTAGTGAGGGTGTAGCGAAACCTTAAAGGCCCTACGAGGCTGCGAGTGGTGTAAATAAACCTGCATAATTGTGAAGCAGCCCCGGCCGACCTCACAACATTACTCACTGAATCCAATACCGACGTGTCGCTGGTCCAGGAGCCTTGGATTAATAAAAACTAGGTATGCGAACTTATTGCCAATGGTTTTACCCTTTTCGCTCCTTCAGGGGATGAAAAGGTTAGGACCTGTATTGGATCTTAATCTAATTACGTCTCTCAAATTTAGTAAGCAGGGAGATCAATGGTAAATCTATGTTACTGTTGGCCTCAGCTTATCTACCGACTCACCTGGCCCGGATGTACGAAGAGTCACGAAGTACGCCAAATTTTGTGATTTTGCGTTGATGTTGTCTTGTTTTTTGGTTGTGTCATGGTAGGTAAGTATAAAATTCACTTTGCGAATATTTTTGGGCTTAGGACGATTTTTTTGCGGTATACTCGCAGATTAACTTCCATAGGCCGGATGTCCTCGCTCTATGTGAGACCCAGATGTGTGAGGATTCTGATCCACATTCTTGGCTATCACACTCTGTCCCCTTTCTTTTCTCACAGAGGTCTTTTGGTGTATATACAGGGTGGCTGATGAATATTGCTACAGTTGTATTGTTACGGTCAATAGAAATTTGTTTTGTACAGAACTCTGCCGAAAGAGAATACCTTGCAATACCGTGTGCCGTGAGGCGTGTGGTTTCAGCAAGATTGTGCAACTTGTCACATAGCTAGTCCTGTGATGACAGAATTGCAGCGAAAATTCTCTAGTAAAGAAACTCGCCATTGCGTTGGCCCCAAGGTATCCTGACCTTACTGCACCTGACTTTTTCATGTGCGATTATTGCAAAAGGAAGTTTACTAAACAAACCCATAGAATTTGAAGGAAGTTTATTAAACAAACCCATAGAATTTGAATGATTTAAAGCAATGTATTCGAACAAAAATTCAGACAATTCCCGCTGCAACTCTCCAGGGTGAATGCATTTTTTTTACCAAGTAGTATTAGAAAAAAAAAACATTTAAAAGATTTAATAACTATGTATTAGTTTTTAAATGAACAAAGTTCAAATAATTTATATGAGTTAAAAAAAAGTTGTTTGAGTTTCTTAATGTACATAAATTCATCAGCCACCCTGTACGTAATGGTGTGGTGTTTAAGAGTCAGAAACATTTAAACTCACAAGATCCAGAATTTAAATCCCTTTGGGTTAAATTCAGGATTGGATCACACACTTTGCATTTCGGGATTCTGTAAATAAGCCCAAGTTTGAAAAGGGAGGCTATGGCTTCGACGCCCTTTCCGATTCCATTTAAAATTTTTTAGAAGATTCTCCGGACAGTGAAATTTTATTTGCTGGTGATTTCAATGTCCATAATAATTCTTGGCTTTCCCATTCGAGCCATACATATCCGGAGGGTCAGTACGCTGAGTTATTTGCCGCGCACAATGACTTTTCGCAATTAGTGAATGAACCAACACACATTCCGCGTATTGAAGGGCAACAACAAAATATTATTGACCTTTTCTTAACCTCTCATCCTAAAAAGTATGAGGTTAACATTCTTGCGCCTATTGGAAACTCGGATCATTGCATAATCTCAGCATCTTTTTCGTTCTCCCATATTCGAGGCTTTTCAAAACCAGTCACGAAGAGGACAATGTACATGTACGAAAAGGCACGTTGGGCAGAGCTCAACAGTTTTATTATGTTTATTATGTTTCCTAGACAACCATGTCGATGCTGCTGCTAAATGGTCGACCAAACAATTCTTCTTGGAATAAACATGTTTATTCTCTCGAAGACTACTTCGATACAGAAATACAAAGTCAGCTTCAATAACTATAAGAGAGAGCTCAAAAGGGCTAAACAGACCTCATGGACTACGTTTGTAGAGGCCATCGATTCTGTCAATTAAACATCCAGATTTAGGCGAATTTTATCCAAGGACCCTAAGGAACCTGGATATATTCAGAAATCGGATGGTACATGGACAGAGTCCAGCTCTGAGACACTCTCTCTACTTATGGAAATCCCCTTTCCAGGGTGTAGTGATACAGGGGATGATGCCACGGACCGGACCAGCGTCTTGGTATCCAAAACACAGCTAGAGAAGCATTTGATCAGAGATATAGTTTCATTGGACAGAATAGCATGGACAATTTGTACCTTCAAACCGTACCGTACTTTCAAACTGCAGCACTGTCCAAAAGTAGTGCTATCAATTTTAATTGATATTTATAGTGAGTGCCTACTGATGTGGAGGGAAGTCAAGGTGAAGGTGAGGAAGGAAGATTGTAGCTTAAGCCGATGACGTGGTAACACTGGTATCCGGGAAATTTCTCCCGACCATCAGTGAGGTCATGAATTCGGCTTTGAAGGAGTGGTATCCGGGAAATTTCACCCGGTCAGGCATTCGGCTTTGAAGGAGCTATCTTCGTGGGCAAAAAGCGGAGTTCAGAAAATACACACAATATACTGTTGGAAATCAACAGACACACATTTTTATTTTCGTATCAATTATGTTTGTTTCCAAATTTTGCACAATTTTGCAGCCAGAAGCATCTTTCGATTCAATGAGTCATCACTAACGTATGCGAAATGAAATCGCAACAAAAAAAAACATTTTTTTTCTTTTAAACAAAAATTTTATTTAAATTTTTTTTAAGATAATACATTGTACTATTTTAATGTAAAAAAATATTTGGTCCCATTCGAGCTGCTTTGCGGCAATTTTGAGGAACTTTTTCCATGGCTGTTGGCTTTCGAATTTTTTAAATCAAATTTTTGGTAGTTTTGGGTCTGAAGTTATTTGCATATACTTTTCGTTTTAAATTTGCCCAATAATCCTCAATTGGTCGTAATTGGGTGGATTTTCTTCTTTACATACATATGGAATTTGACGGGTGTCCATGGCTTCCAATGTCTTCTTGGCGTAATGACTTGATGCTAAGTCGGGCCAGAAGGTTACATTTAAGTTTCTATGCTTCTTATTGATAAATTCTTCAACTTTTGGTAAGCAGAATTTAATATATCTTTCAGAATTGACTTTATTTTATCGTCTAAGTGTTTTTTTCCTTCAAAAAAATGTTTGCCTTGCCATTCGATTCCATCCCATGTGAAATATGACTCAACGTCCATGATGCATACAATGTCGATCTTGGCTTTGAATGTATTTTTGACCAAACTTCTATGTCGAGACTTTTGGGTAACTTCTTGAGCTCCTGACGCTTTTGGCTTGTTTTTTCTGGACTTTCTCTGAATTCCCATATCACTCAGATACTTTTTCACTATTTTTCCGTCTCAATGGAACTTTTTCCCAAGCTCCCTATAGGATTTAGCGACTTTACCATCGGTAATTTTTCAAAGTCGGCTTCTCATAGAAGAGTCGTTCAAACTACACATTTTTCCAGAACCACGTTTTCTTTCTGTTGTTTGTCTTTTCTCATATATCGCCAGTGTTCTATATACAGAACTTCGATTTTCTCCTTGCTCTACAAAATGAGAAACGATATCGGATTTCTTCCAATCAGGATGATGGTCGAAAAAATTACAAACGGTTTTTCGACGTTGTACTTCTTTTGAAGACATTGCAAACAAAATAAATGATCAACTTCAGCAAAAATCAAATAGCAATATCACAAAACATGTGGTAAATGAAAAAAAAACGGTACTTTTACATTTTTAATTTTGCTTTGTACCCAGCGTTGTAAAAGTTGTTGCTATTTCATTCCGCAAACGTTCTTGTAAGCTGAAATTCTAGCGGTATTGCGGGCTGCGGAGGAAATTTTCGCTAGCCTAATACCGAAAGGAGGTAATATTACTTTCTACGTTGACAGTCAGGCAGCATTGATGACTATAACAAGCCATCAAGTTTTGTCTAGCGTAGTTAATGAATGTATGCAGGCGCTAATCCTACTTCCAAGGGACTAAGACGTAGGGCTTATGATGGGTGCCAGGCCACTGTGACATTGAAGGGAATGAAATCGCGGATGAGCTGGCTACTTACCAATTGGGAAACGAGAGATATAGCGCGAACAAGTGCACTGATAGGACTGGACAGAAGAAGTCTCATAATTGCAACAGGAGTCATCACAGGTCACTGCTCAGCAGAGCTGGGCGCTAAGAATTACATGTGTAATGGATTGCGGTTTGAATTACGATTATTTTAATTGCAATTTAACATTTTTTAAAATTAGGATTATTGTAATCCTTCATCGGAGTCATTATGATTACGATTGCAGTAATCGTAATTTCGAAAAATTTGAAATTACAATTACAGTAATCGTAATCCTAATGTCTTCGATGAAGGATTACAATAATCCTAATTTAATTTTTTTTAAATAACGATTTTTTGAGTAATCGTAATCTTAGTTATTTAAAGAAGTTAGCGAAAGCTAATGTAGTAAGCAAAAGGTTTTTTTTTTAAATAAAATAAAAAAGTAATCCATGCCTTAGGATTACTTATTCCTTATAAAAAAACACGTGATTACAATTACAGTAATCCTTCATCGAAGACATTATCATTACGATTACTGTAATTGCAATTTCGACTTTTTCAGAATTACGATTGCTGCAATCGTAATCTTAATGCCTTCGATGAAGGATTACTTTAATCGTAATCGGATTTTTGTTTGTTTTAGGATTACTGCAATCGTAATCGTGTGGTAATCGTAATCCTTATTGCCCAGCTCTGCTGCTCAGTTAGGGCTAGGACTAGCAGATGGGATAGCAGATCTCCAGACTTCTGCAGGATGTGCTAGGATGAGGAGGAATTGGTTATAATAGAACACATCCTTTGTCATTGTCCAAGTCTGCAACGCCATAGACAAAAATGTCTAGGGGATAGATTTTTGGCTGAACTAGGGGACATCTCGAGGACAATTGTAGAAAACCTAATTAGTTATATAAGGGGTATTAGATGGATGAACGACAGGGGATGCGGGTACCCGATAGACTGAACAGACTGCTTACTTAACACAAAACAGTACTCCAGTGACTCTCACAAATTTTTCGACTTATAGTCTTTATATATCTTCAATCTATTTTTCACAGCTCTAATTTTCTTTAACTATACAGAAGGAATTCACAATGGACCCTATGGGTCTTCGTGTGGAGGTGCATCTTAGGATGTACCACCCTTCCTAACCTAACAGATACAGTGGTGTGAAATTAAATAAAGTGACCTAATTTTCAAAACTATTAACGTGTTTAAAGCACAGTGCACGTTGCACAGTGTATGTTGTCACTTATTGCTTTATTTTATTCATACGTTCTCCCGTAAATATATACCCGTTATTTGTCAGACAATGTTAGTGTCGCTGTTGCAATGATCAGTTTTAGTATATAGATGGGCGGGCATGCAAAAAGGTGAGCAATAAAACAGTCAATTTAAAAGAGAAAAGAAGAACTAAGCGCTGTAAATATTTAAGTTGTAAATTTTAATCAAAAGGTAAGTTTATTCTCTCGCGGGAGTAACCATCACGACACGATGCGAGGGCTTAAGTGTTTCTTGTGGTTTTTAGGCTTGCGCAAGGACTTTAAATCACTTAATTGGTCTGGTCCATTTAGAAGCCTAATGCTATCAAAAGATACACTACCAAGAGTTACTGGTATCTACATGGATCAATTTACAAACAAAACAAACACAAACAAACGCACTAATACAAATACACAGGAAAAAACGGTACAACAAACACCTAACACAGACACGGATACCGGATACCGATGACGCCGTCAATAGACTGGAGTAGCTCGCCCTGCTCTCTGATGAGTTTGAACATGATGTCACCATGATTCATGGCCCTGGTCAGAGAGTAGGGAGATCTTCTCCAGACTCTGACGACTCGGAGAAACGGATGGGTCCCGCAACGCCTAGCGAAGGTCTCCCAACTGGCTCTGAAAGGAGCAAAGTAGTTCGGCAACAGGCTGTGGATTCACCGGGTATGGATCCGGAAGGTACCGCGCCTACAGACAGATCAGGGGAGGTGTCTGGTTTAGACATCTCCAGATCGTCACAAGTCGCAATCACTGGAAGGTCCATACCCATGGATGAAGAGGGGCCACAGCCAAGAGGGCAAGGTCTGGCGAAGAACCTTCTTCAAAAAGTAAGATAGACCACCGTCAATTTGCTGTTATCGATCAATCTGATCAGGATGGTAAGATCAGTGTCGATCGCTGGCAGTCTTTAAGGGCGAGAGGAATGAAATGAAAGTCGGCTAGATTTCTCACCGAAACAGTTGAAGGTCTTAGCGAACTTTGGCCAGGAGCAAAAGTGGAGGTAATTCCGTCCTCTTGCCTCCCGCTTCGATCAATGGTGACAGTATGGATTCCACCACCGATAAGGCCGGTGGAAACCATACTGTCGGTATTAGAGAAGCAGAATGAGGAGCTACTTACGAGTCAATGGAAGCTGGTAGCTTCAATGGCTTGTAAGGGGAACCAGGGAAGGGATTTCAGATTCGCTGTGAATCTGAAATCTCTTGCGCGATTGAGATTCAGTGAGGGTGAGGGGTGTTATGAATTTCGGTTTAGGCACCATCAGGTTCAGGCTGAATGGTGCAAATAAACCTGCATCATTGTAAAGCAGCCTCGGCCGACCTCATAACATTCCTCACTGAATCCAACACCGACGTGGCGCTGGTCCAGGAGCCTTGGACAAATAAAAACAAGGTATGCGGACTTAGTGCCAATGGTTTTACCCTTTTCGCTCGTTCAGGGGACGAACATGTTAGGACCTGTATTGTAGCTAAAAATGAGCTTAATCTAATTATGTCCCACAATGTTAGCTCTGGTGACATCACGGTCCAGGGAGGTCCACGGTAAATCTAAGTTACTGTTGGACTCAGCTTAACCGTATGAGGCTGCCGACCCACCCGGCCCGGATTTAAGAACAGTCACTGAGTACGCCAAAAGGATGAATTTGGATCTGGTACTGGGTTGTGACGCCAATGCACATCATAGTCAATGGGGAAGCAGGGATATAAATAAGAGGTGTCAGTTTTTGATTTTATAATAAAAAACGACCTTACGATCTGCAACACGGGCAACACGCCGACGTTTCAGACTAGGGACAGGGAGACGATTATAGATCTGACACTGACTAACAGCAAGAGTCATATAGTGGAAAAGTGGAGGGTGTCCCCGGTCTGTTCCTTTTCAGACCATAAAAGGATCATCTTCAATCTAAACTTCACTAGTAGTGCGAGGGATCCATACAAGAATCCGAGACGAACTAATTGGGATGAATTTAGTGCGAACTTAGAGTCCAGGTTGACGAACACATCTCTGGGAAGAGATATGTTCCTGGAAGTGGACAAACAACTAGAAACACAAGTTGAAGAGCTTACTTCAAGCATGAGGGAATGTTATGATAGGGCGTGTCCAACAATATTCTATGGTAAAAGAAAACAACCAAATTGGTGGAATACTGATCTTAGAGATCTGAGACAAAACACTAGGAGGTTATACAACAGGGCACATCAGACCAAAAACGCAGAAGACTGGGAGAAATACAAAGTAAGCTTCAATACCTATAAGGCAGAGCTCAAAAGGGCTAAACGGACCTCATGGACCACGTTTGTAGAGGGCATCGATTCTGTCGTTTCATTGACACATCTAAATTGACACAGATTTAAGTGGGGCTCAACATGCCTACCTCAAGGGTAAATCTGTTGAGAGTGCACTTCATGAGGTTGTGGGTGCCAGGGCACTGTGACATTGAAGGAAATGAAATCGGGGATGAGCTGGCTCGAAGGGGCTCAGATCGGTTAAACCGCCTATCAGCTACTTTTTCAAAAAACAGAAGGATCATATCCTAACCAGAACTCTTTCCAATTGGGAAACAAGAATGGGTTGCAATATATCGAAGGTCTTGTAGCCTAGGTTAGATATAGCGAGAACAAATGCACTGATGGGACTGGATAGAAGAAGTCTCAGAATTGCAATAGGAGTAATTACAGGACACTGCTCAGTTAGGGCTATGACCAGCAGATGGGACAGTAGATCTCCAGACATCTGCAGGATGTGCGAGGATGAGGACGAATTGGAGACAATAGAACACATCCTTTGTCATTGTCCAACGCCATAGACAAAAATGTCTAGGGCATAGGTTTTTTTTTGCTGAACTAGGGGACATTTCGAAGAAAGGTGTTGAAAACATTATTAGTTACATAAGGGGTATAAGATGGTTGAACGACGGGGGATGCGGGTACTCGATGGACTAACAGACTTACCTTAACATTACACCATGGACTATCACACGTTTCTCTTTTCTATATATTTTCTATGCTGTAAATAGAAGGGATTCACAATGAACCCTATGGGTCTCCGAGTGGAGGTGCATCTTAGGATGTACCACCCTTCCTAACCTAACCAAACCTAACCAAACCTAACCTGTAAGTTTATTATTATTCTGAAGTAACCTGAGCGAGTAATTATTATTTGGGCTTCAGAATGGGTAGAACAAAGCATTGCAGTAATGAGCGCCGAGAATCAATAAAAAAAAACGCCATAAAGAAGGTAAAAGCTATAATCAAATAGCCAAAATAGTTGGATGATCAAAGAAAATGGTGGAAAATGCTGTAAAGTATGAAAATAAATCAGAAACCAAAGGATAAAAATATCGATATTTCGAAGCGAACAATTTTGCGTCGTTTAAAAAGGCGTAGGAACTGGACGTTGAAACCTCTACAATAACCAAAATGCAAATTAAAAACAATTTAAAAGCAAAAAGTGTACATGCAGATTGGCCAGTAACCAAATAGCGCAATATTTTGCGGTCATATGAAACTAAAGTGAATTTGTTAACTCTGACCACTGCTGCGGAGTTCTTGTGCGGAGACCTCCCACCGAATATTTTCCCCAATACACCATCAAGACCATAAAACATGGCGGCGGGAACATACTGATATGGAGCTGCTTTTCCTACTATGGTACAGGGCATCTATTTCTGAGACGAACAGAAACGTCTGTAACCGAAACGAAACTGAATTGTGTTTCTATAACTCCAACGAATCCAATTAGACAATACACAAAAATACATAAGAAAAAAAATTTCAATTTGAATTTATTTGAGACTTTCGTGTTACAAAAACCCAAACTGACTAAACAGAATTTCTGTTCGTTATTTTAACGAAACGAAAACCCCATTCGTTTTTTAAAAACAGGCTGTAAGTTTTTGGTGAAATAACATGTGTATTTTCAAAAACTATAACGTATTGTTTTAGTGACGGTGTATAATTTTACCGACTTGAATAAAATAAATATTCGCGCTTGCTTCCGGCATAGTTTGAGAGCACGTCTCATATAAAGAAATATGCTTAGGACTAAAAACAAAACAAAAAATTACCCTGTATGGGTCCATAGCATAGCTGTCCAAAATAAAATGAGGTTGTATTTGTGTGAGAGAGAGCGACCGCACTCAGGCGCACTGAAAGAAATGTGTATTTACACTATTCAAACATGATGCGGATAATTGAAAAACACAATTGGAATAAAATGTTTGCAAATCATGATG
This sequence comes from Hydrotaea cyrtoneurina, assembly GCA_958296145.1. Taxonomy (NCBI): domain Eukaryota; kingdom Metazoa; phylum Arthropoda; class Insecta; order Diptera; family Muscidae; genus Hydrotaea; species Hydrotaea cyrtoneurina. Next base: position 83,576,376 of record OY282513.1, read on the forward strand.
CGATGATTTATAATGGCGTTTCAATGGAAATAACTTTTTCCCTTGAAATGTGGCATAACATATTAGGCATTGAAAGCCACCAAAAGCGTTTTCAAACACAAACATTTTTTCGTACAATTGCTCCGTAATTTTTTTTCTCTGTACATTCGACTCTTTTGATGGCAACTCAACGACTGAAACTGAGAGAGTAACAATACGTGTGAATTGAGCGAGCACAATTGTGCCACTGGTGGACAGCTATGGTCCATAGACATGTTGATAAGAATTGGTAATAACTACTTTTGCCAGCTTTGTGTCAATTATTCGTTATATAAGTTATATAGAGCCGATTTTCATCCTGAGACAGTGATTGGGATTACTTGTGCAGTCTCATATTAAAATTTGTTTGAGTAACGCTTTTTGAAACTTTGGAATTTCTTACCAACACAAAACCGTAGAACTTTCATTTCCATATTTACGTTAATTCCCCACCGGTATAAAATGAATTCACCAAACACAAATGCTTTCATACAATTCTCAAAGCTTCGATTGGCGATTAACCTTGAGCGTATAAGAAACAATCATTTGCGTACAATACACCCAAAACATTTCCATTGTCGTGAGGAGAGTCATACATATAAATACTAAATAGGTGTGGAGCCAAAATTGAACCCTGGGGAACTCCACAAGATACGGAATGCAGAGATAAATATTTGTTTCCGGTTTGAAATTTTCTATCCTCAAAAAGGCTCTTAAATATTTTTATTATATGTGGCTCGAAACCAATTAGAGTAAATTGTAAGTAACTCTATTGTAAGTCCTGTCAATGGGTTTTTCCACATCCAATGAAATACACACGGTATACTTTAAAAACTTGTTACAACATTGCTATGCAATTTTGTAAGTGCATCAACAGTAGACTGTCCTTTCCTAAACCAGAATTGAAATTGGGGAATGTAATTTTTGTCCAATCCTAAATCCATTTTCTCCCTTAAACTTTCTCAAATAGTTTTTCCAAATAAGATGATAGGGATATAGGCTTCTCTTTGTAATTTCAGTAGAATTCCCCTTTTTCGGAATAGGAAAAATTTGGTATTTGCCATTTGAGAGCGAAATAAGAGTTGATTTATTCGGCCTAAAGCCACACTGATACGATGGATCAGTTTGTTTTTGGGCTTCAATCATTCACAAAATACAAATGATAATATCTTGTATGCGATGGATAAGAGACTTATTCCGCAGTAGTTGGCGCAAACGGTTTTATCTCCTTTCTTATGAATTGAGCATAGAACGCTGAGGTTCCATTCATCAGGCATGCTTTCATACTTCCAGATGGTAGAGACTAGCTAATGCATGCACCTTATAAGAACCTCTCCTCCGGTCTTATACAGCTCTGCTGGAATTCCGTTAGCACATGCGGCCTTGTTGTTCTTAAGCCGGACCTTATCTGGGTTAGGGGGTGGACATTCAACACCATCATCTATGATTGGTTGCGGGATGTTTTCTTAGCCAGATTCTTGAGCCGTTAACCAGCTGGAGAAATGCTTCTTCCAAATCCTCAGCACACTCGACGTGTCTGTCAACAGGTTCCCATTCTCATCTCTATACCTCGGCTCCGCCATTAATAGAAATAATAATGTCAGAATCGAAAAAAAAGCGAAGGATAGTGATCGAAAATATATGTTATTTCGTGCTCAAACAATTTAAGAAGAGGTCCTTTCTCGTCGAACTAAAACACCACTTATTCGACCAGTGCTTCTTTATGGCGCCGAAGCCTGGGTACTAGCAAAAGCGGATGAGGCTCTGCTGGTTGTTTTTGAGAGAAAAATCCTTCGAAAAATCTATGGCCCGATCTGTGTTAAGCACATCAAAATACAGCGTTTGCGCTGGCTGGGCCATGTCGGTCGAATGAATACAAACGCTCCAGCCAGAAAGGCGTTGACAGCAACTACCACGGAAGGCGCAGACAGGGAAGACCGAGACTCCGGTAGAGGGACCAAGTGGACCCTCCCAACACTAACAACAGGTTGAAGAGCCAAATTAAGTAAAGGTGGGTTTACACGACATGTATTTTGCATATGTAATGTCACTTTTTTAACCCGTCTGTTTTTCGTATGTCTGTCAAAATTATGAAAAAAAACACGGCTTTTAATTTTTTGTGTAAACTACATGGCATAACCTCTGCTTGTCATTAACAGCTGATGTTGTAATGTCACAGAACAGCATTTTATAATTTTTGTGAAATGGATTCAAGAAGAAAGACCATAATTACAGCGTGCAGTGTTATTATAATAGTTTCAGCTATTAAAAAAAGGAGGAAGCGGCAAGAGAGGGCAAGAAGAAGCCGTGCTATTTGGAGCCACAATTGGTTGCTTCGAAGGGACTCCGCTTTGTTGTTTATCAAAAACAGCTGATGCGATACGGTTTACATACCAAAATAGAACACGCTCTATTATATGTATTACATGATGCATTGTGCATTAGGGTGGGGCGAAAAGCGGAAAAAAAATTTTTTCGAAAATTTTGAAACGCTCTACCCACTAAAAGTTGCATATTAATATTAGTAATTTTCCTGTGAAATCTCATCGAATTTGGAAAATGTCTTCTGCCTCCAACCTAGCCCCAAAAATTTGATTTGATTCCACAAACGATACTAATGTTACATACCAGTAAATTCTTATTTAATTGAATATAGTTGAGGTTTTCTAGTATATTTTATTATTTTTACACAAAATAAACTAAAAAATATTTAATTATATCAAAACGCCCAGCAGTTGGCATAACTTCTAGACCACTTGGAAGTGTGATTTGGTCTCAAAACTTGGTAGATCCTGTCGTGACTTTATTGTAGCCCGGATGTAGACTCTTTGGTTGAAGTTCCGGGCTGATTGAAGGATTCACCAATATCAAGCCGCTTCCGTTTTTGTGTTGGCTCAGATACATTTATTTGATCCGTGATTTGATCCAATCATTGTCGTTGTCCGATGATGATTCCTGATTAAAGTTGGATTCATCCGGTGACATTTCCTTGCTTTTTCAAAACAGTCCTGATCCTCCAGCCTCACAACGTGCCGTAACCGTAGTATTATCCTTACGCTTCCTTTCCTCTCGTAGAGCTAATTTTTTGGTCGTCACAAAGTCAACGTTGCCAATAAACATTTTTCTATGACTTCTTTGATCTGTGAGAAAAGTTCGTTCAGTTATGGGTACTTTTCGTATTTTCTCACACTTGCACGAAGTAAATTCGCATTTGCAAGCGGCAATATCAAATAACTGAATTTTAGCATTTTCTCGAAAGTTTCTTAAATTTTCCTTGTATGTGTCACTATTTAACTTGGCTTTAGGTTGCTTCATTAAATTCATATAATTACTATGATAGTTTTTAATTAGTAACTTGATACGAGGGTCAGAAAGTGTTGGTATTGAAGCTCTTTGCCATATTTCCTTCAATTTTAAAGTTACAGCGTTCGATACTTCGAAAACAGTCGGTTCCTTTTTTGAGTCATGTTTGAGTTCATGCCTCAACCACAAATAACACTTAAGAACATGTTCGTGAGTCGGTAATAAATTACCACTGAAGTCTTTTGGCACACCAATAATTGCATCAATTATTTGACGTCTAGTAGTAGTAGTATGTGACGACATAGTTTTCATCTGCGAAATATGGAAATAAATTCGCAGATTACTAATATCTTCTTCTTCCTTCCGTCCTCTGACCAGCTCAATCTACTAATATATTACTAATATATACTATAATATTAAGATAAAAATTTACCTAGTGTTGAGAATCACTGAACCACGTTACTATTCTTAACAAAACTCACAATTTAAACTTCAAACTCACTGTGTGAACTATCATTGTACCACACAAACTATTACAGTCAGAACGCAAGAATAACGGAAGAATGAATCACGGAATTTTCCTACGAATAACAAACCTATGGTGTCCACTACGTCAACTGTCGTTTTATTTTATGGAAACGGTTAATGTTTCACAATATATCCTCTAAATGGCGCAAGATATCGATATTTGAATCTAATGCTATAATTTAGAACGCTAAATATTTGGAATGGAATAATGTATAATTCAAGGTCAAGTTGGAGGCAGAAAATGATGTTCTAAAAATCTTAAAAAATTTGTAGTTAACCACCACCTGCAAAGACAAGTTTCGGCGGGTAGTGCAATTTGAATTTTCGAATTTCATTTTTTCGCCCCACCCTATTGTGCATATGGCGTTCTTGACAGGGTTCACACGACATGCATAAATTTTTCATATGCAAAAGTGACATTACATATGCAAAATACATGTCGTGTAAACCCACCTTAAGTAAATAAATTTGGTGTCTTAGCTGCAAATTTTGTTTACGACCAATTTGTTGTTGATTTTGTTTTGATTTTTATTGCGCTACGGAACCATATCGCTGTAATAGCGCATTTCAAATGTGAAATGAAAAAAGCGATATTTTCAAAACGCTCCAGCCACCCGCATCTACCGATGCATAAAACTGTTTGAGGACACTGGACATGTAAAAGATCGCCACCAGTCGGGCCGCCCACGCTCTGTTCGAACACAGCATGTCATCAAAGCCGTTAAATCAAGAATTCACAGAAATCCGCTCCGAAAACAGAAAATCATGGCCCGTGAGATGAATATCACGCAAAAGTCCATGAGTCGAAATGAATGTTGATCTGATTCCGGCTTCCAATTAACATGCTAAAGGGTGTTTTTTATTGGGGTATAGAACTTTAAGTTGGCATCACTTTTTTAACTGGCGGCCATTTTGTCAGCTGTCAAGTGATTAATATTTAGTTTGGTTTGCCATTTCATCATGAACAGGTTGACAAAAGAACAACGCTTGCAAATCGTGCAAATTTATTTCGAAAGTAATGGTTCAGTTCGTGAAGTTCACCGCAAGCTCCGTCCATTTTATGCCATTACATCCACAAAAACTGACTGTTTGGTGTGCTCTATGGGCTGGTGGAGTCATTGGGCCATACTTCTTCCGAAATAATGCTGGAGAGTCAGTTACCGTTAATGGAGACCGGTATAGAGCCATGATAACCGACTATTTTGTTCCCGAATTGGATGGCATGAATGTGGATGAGTTGTGGTTCCAACAAGTGGTTGAAAATTGGACCTGTAGAATTGGCTTTATTCGAGCCAGCCGCGGCGGCCACATGCCCGAAATCATATTTAAACATTAATGGCATAAAATTATCCTTCCAATAAAGCCAAATTGATGGACATTAAAACGATTTTCTTGTGTTTTATTTCAATTCGAAGTTCTATACCTCAATAAAAAACACCCTTTATAACTCTCAACCAATTTATTTATTCGATTTATCGATAAACAGTCGTCGGCGTCGTCGCATTCATTCAAAATGTCACGTTTGGATTGAATTGATGTCGACGACGACAAAAATTGACGTTGACTCAAAAACCAAGGCGACGACGACTCTCGCAATAGGGTCGAAAAGACGAATTTTGGTTGCAACTATATAACCCTAGTTTCATTTACTCGACAATACGTATATAATTATGTTGGTATTTATTTATGAGTAGTATGAAATAAATTGGCGTATTTAAAGAGGCACGAAGAATTATTTTTTTTTTCAATAATAAAGATTTGGTAAATATTTATGATAAAAAAAGTTAATTTAATTTTTTTACTTGAATAACAATGCCAATATATAATGTTCGGCAGAAGAACAAATTTTCTCTATATTGCGTATCCGATGAAAACAGCCTCAAAGTCCTAACATCAGGGACAAGACGACAGATATCCGAAGAGCAGATACCAATCAAATATATAGAGATAAGCGATATACAATTTAAAAATAATAATTAAGTGTTTCAATTTTACGCCGAAGCGTTGTATAAACAACACTAACCGCAGCTGATCGATTTGTTGACTAATAGTGTGAATATATCGTTTTTATTTAGGTTTCTTGGTAAGAAAGATTATATGTGAGTTGATTTATATTCATAATGTAACAAAATGTTGTACATTTTTATATTATATTTATATTTTTTTTATCCCTGAGGAAGTTGGAAAAAATCCCAACGAAACGTCGTAAAGAATGAAATAATAGTGACCTTGAAAGCCCGATTAGGTAGAACCTAAGAAAATCCCTAAATAAGTTAAAAATGTTTTATTATAAAATTTATTTCAGAAAGTACATAAGGTTTCCCATTTACAGGTCTTCCGTGTTTAAAATCGGAAATCAATAAGATGAAGAATGGGAATGGCTTAAAAAATATGTTGCTTGTTGATGACTTCACGCACAATAATAAATTCCTGCATGTGTTTGTTTTTGGATTTTTTACTAAACATGGTTTTTTTACTAAACAGTAAAAAATAATTGGAGCAGAAGTAATTGCAAATAGGCGACGATGAAGAAGCGTGGTAGCTTCTGCAACGGATCTGTATTCCTTGACTCTAATCAAAACAAACACATAGGAAGAACATATTCTGCAAAAACTATACGAATGACTGATTTCGAACCTGGTACTCTGATCGTTTTCAAAAAAAAGTTAACAGCCGACCGAATAATTTTGGAGGGGCACGGAAAATCTGCCTAAAACAGTTCTACATTCTCTTACCCGTCTTTCCACTTTTACGCCCAAGTTCTCTTCAATTAAATCATAATCATCATCTTCTAGTCGATCATCCAAGTCGTCATCATCTTCATGTTTTTTCCGCTTTTTTGAAGCAGTTGAAGCATCTGTATCTTCGCCATCGCTTCCCTCTTCTATAGGATTATCATCAATTAAATCCTTTAACTCTTCGCGAATCCGTTCTTCGTCATCTGGAGAGAAATAACATATGATAAATTTAGATTTATATTGTTACGAAGGAAGAGTTAGTATTAGTTAAATTAAGAAAAACATTATTATATGTTATAAGTGCTGATTTTCGTAAAACGAATTCGATCGGTCGTTATGAATCGTTCAATTTGGAGGCGCTATAAAGCAAATATTTCTCAGTAAGGAAACCTTGTGTTTTTGGACGTACGTTCTGTATGTCATTCTCTAATATATCTAACATCCACAATTGAATAATTTCAAAAATTTGTAACGAACTAAAGAATTCGTTTCATGGAAACAGACAGTTAAACTATGACATAAAATTAGTGTTAGTTTAGTTAAATAAAGAAAAGCATGATATATGTAATTTATACTATGATTTGAAAATACGATTTCTGTTAAATTAAGTTTGGGATACGAATTTATACTTTGGTATAAAACAACTCAAAATCATCTAGAAGGTTATGGTTGAAATCTGTAGAATACTATCACGTTCTGTAAGGTTATGGAAAGCAGTAGGTCGTTCAGGAAAGTTCTAGGTGGTATTTGAAGCAGTATCAAGCAATATCATTATTATTTTTTTGTTATCTAATCTGTAAAGACTTTTTCCCCAAAGACTCAAATGAATATATACATTCAAATGAAAATGTCCGCAGAAATAGCATTTTGATTTTATATTCATTTCTGTACCAATAGCAAATATTTAGGTTACCTAGGTCCACCCCGGGTATACAGTTACATTCTGCAAAAATTTCAAGAAGACAACGCAGTACGCCTTTCCAATATGGAATGTGCCAACAATTTAGCAAAATGTGATTTTTGCTACAGAGAAAATTTCTGGTGGAATTACTCTGTAATTTTGACAAATTTTTAAAATAAGGTTCAAAAACACAATTAATTTTTTTTTTTGTGAAAATAATTAACTCGTGGTTGGTTTACAGCTCTGCTACCAGCAAGTAGTGTTTACAAATAATTAGCAACACGAATGTAAAGTAAACGTAATATGAATATAACAAACCTTCTTCGTCTTCTTCGCTACTATCAGCCATAGCCTTCAGTTTTTTATTCTTTTTTTTTTCATGTACTTCCAGTTCCTCTTCTTCCTGAAAGATAATATGGAAAATATGGTATTTTATCAGTAAAACAAAGGTGGTATGTTGTCACTTATCCCATAACTGGGTAAGGATCGTTAATAGCAAACAATCTGTACAGAATCAGAAAAAAAATATATTCTTCGCATATACAAACATGTATCTTCGAATTAGAGGAAACTCTGCTTTTTACCTTACATGCAAGTACTTTATGTTATGTTTCTTGCGGTTCCAGACTTGTACATTCATAAGGATATACATATAAAGAGATTCAGAAGTATAAGTTACTCACGCTACCATGAGTCAAATGATACGATTTAATACTTGCTTCGCTCCTATTCATTTGTGACTATACCACTGGTAGTGACGTCTAAAACGCACTTTTAAGGTCAAGATGAATGGTAGTAGTGTCAATTGGACCGCTATTTGCAGTTGTAATAGTGTTCTGGAACAAAGTTAGGGACAATTTTAAAATTAACACCATATAGACTTCTTCGGTTAATCAGACAGTCTGTCCTATCTTAGATTCCACACAAATTCAATTAAATGGTATACCCAATTTCCACTTAAGCGTTGCTCAGCATCTTTTTTATTTCCGGTTACCCTATTACTTTTCATTCTAATATAACTAATCGACTACAGTTTTTCTCTGAAGTTTATAAAGGGGTTGGATGTTATACAGGGTGGCTGATGAATATTGCTACAGTTGTATTGTTACGGTCAAAGGAAGTTTACTAAACAAACCCATAGAATTTGAAGGAAGTTTACTAAACAAACCCATAGAATTTGAATGATTTAAAGCAATGTATTCGAACAACAATTCAGACAATTCCCGCTGCAACTCTCCAGGGTGAATGCATTTTTTTACCAAGTAGTATTACAAAAAAAAAACATTTAAAAGATTTAATAACTATGTATTAGTTTTTAAATGAACAAAGTTCAAATAATTTATATGAGTTAATATATAATTATATGTACATAAATTCATCAGCCACCCTGTATATACCGATTATAGCAAGTTTCTCGATAAAGTAAGGCCTTTGTTTTTAACTATTTGGTGTTTGTATTTAATTAGTTGTTTTACAAACAGATTTTGGTCCTTTGAAGTGTGAGTAGCTCTACTCAATATGTTATTTGTTTCCTATCATTCACGTATAATGTTTTTTTTTAAATAAATGACATAAAATCTGCCATTTTGTAATATCATTCCAACAATATTACCGTTTTATATTATCATTTTAAGTTCTCAAGCTCTTAAAAAACACATTATAGGTGTATGATTTTATTGGTATAATCGAGTACTAACCATGCGAGCATACAAAAAATATAAAGCGAGTTACAGATCGGTTCAACTTGTCCAACCCAGTGCGATCCTTATCGACTGCATCTCAAGTCGTCTAACCGTGACATTAGACGTTATTGCCAACATCATAAAGTTTTCGAACAACCAATAATATTTGATTTCATGATTTCGATTTTAATAGTACACTACTTCAGTGGACACTACGTCAAGATAACTACGACACTACTTCGATAAAAATAAAATCTTCCTTCATATCCCTGGTTATAATAATTTCAACTTCAATCAAAATTACCAGCATGCTAAATCTGGAATTGCACTACTTGTTAAAAACTATATTCACGTGACTCAGCACAGAACTTCGACTACTGATTCAAACAATTACAATAGAAGGTAATAAAAACCTGCACATCACAAACATTGATTGAATTGGATTGATGGAATTAAAATGTTCCAGAATGGCCATAATATGTTTTATTGGCCCAATCTCGCTCACCAGGTGGGTTGATCTGGGAGGATTTCGCATATGACTTGAAATTGATAGTATTAAAAGATGGTTCTCCAAATCTGTTAATCACTAGAAATACATATACCTCCGTTGATGCAGGAATGGTTAACTCGGACCAGCTGCTAATCTAACTTGGTCCACACTAGAAGGAGGTAATTTTCCTTTAATATTATCAAATAACGAAGAAATTGCATTCCGCGGTTTATTGTTAACAATGCAAATTGGGCAGATTTGTCTAAAAAACATTTCATTCCACGGTTTATTGTTAACAACGCAAATTGGGCAGATTTGTCTAAAAAAAGTTTCTACGCTTTCAACAGTATACACAGATAAAAAGAATTATTAGGAGATCTACCAAAGAAACGATTCGACAAACCAAAAAAAATTGATGGTTATAGACCAATTTCGTTGTTGCCAGTGTTTTTTAAATTTTTTGAAAAATAATTGCTTCAAGATTTTGAAACACTGGCCAATTTATTTCTGGAACTCAACATGCTTTCAAAGCATAACACTGAGTTCATAGCATATGCCATCAATTGGAACACACACTTCGCGTAAACCATTTACAACGCAAGCATAGAGTCGTTTCAATTCATGTTCTCAACTAATTAAAAAGCTTTGATGTTCTTACAAAAATCATTAAATTAAAATTTTTTCCTATCCAACAGGAAGATTATAGTTAAAGTCGATGAGTACCTATCCAAATTGTTACCACTCGATAATGGTGTACCACAAGGTTCACCGGATTCGTGGGCTACTTTTGACGAAAACACTAACATGGACCAATCACATGAATTCCCTTATTGCAAAATCAATAACCTCTTAAAACTCATTTGCACTAAAAGAGATAGCTGTTAATATTTACTGTACGTTGTTATACGACACTATTCTCCATGGCATAACCATATATACATAGACTACAAAATTAAATATAAAAAAATTTAACACTGCCCTAAATAACTGTTTCAGAACTACTACCGGGTTTTTGAAGTCAACTCCGATTAATTCATTCATTAAATCTAATTTTACAGCATTGTTACAGAAACGTTCCGTCTGTATAGTATCCCAATCATTTACAGATTTTAATGATGGACTACACAAATTATTCTGGCATGTTATGGATTCAAAACTCTGGAAGTCATTTTTTCATAGGCAAAATAATCTTTCTCTTATAGATAATTAACATTTTACTACCACAAACCGCATTAAAAAATACTAAATCTAGAACAAACATTACTATCGATACTATGTCAAATCCAAAAATTTTCGTCAGAGTAGCCAGACTGTATAATAAATTGCCTACCTCGCTCAGAACATTCAATACACTGCAGATACCTTCAAGAAGAAGCTGTATGGTCATGTGGAAACGGCTAGATAGCGGAATTATAGATATATTTTTTTTACACTATGCGTAATTGTAGACTTTTGAGAGTAGTATGACCCAATGTCTTTTATTTACTCATTTTTTTATACAGTAATTTTAAAATTCATTACATTTAGGAAGATCATTGACCATGGTGATTCTTAGTTTTGATTATTAAATGCGTATTTGCATTATTTGTGGATAGTACAAATGTAAGTGAAATATTTGTATTGTTTTCTTTTTTTTTGCGCACAGTTGGGATATATAGGGCCAATAATTTGTCAACGTTTTTTTAATTAATTTTGTTATATATTGTTTTATTACATTTTACTTTTAATTTATTTATATTAATAATTTTATTTGAAATATTCTGTAACTATATATGGCCTAAGAAGCTCAGTCACCAACTGAATTTAAGTAAATGAAATGATATTAATAAAGAATTTCACACTATTTCTCCTGACATACTATACTGCGACGGATCCTTTCGTATGTTGTAGTAAAACAAACTATTAATCGCGAATTTGTAAAAAATTAAGAAAACACTTTTACCACCTTCTTTCAGGTACATATTTAGCAGAAATTTCTGCGTTCATTTTGCAATCGCATACGCATTAAAAAAAAACTCAAAAAGTATCTGTACAGCAGACAGTCTTAGTGCTGCCAATGCTCTACATCTTTATAAAAGGGACAGATACAGCTGTGTTCTAGAGAACAATTGTATCAAACCCGTTATAATTCTTCGGGTCCCATCACATATCGGAGCAATGAATTTGCCGACAGAGCCGCCAAAGAGGCTGTCAAGCTGTCAAGCTACCACTAACAACTAAAGTACAATGCATTTAACCCTATTACAAACTTCTTGAACTGTAAGCTACAACGAGAGGGGGAGAACTGTGGTAGTTTCTTAAGTCGACACAGCCCTACTCTTACCAGACCTCGATACCACGACCAATATACAGGGCGTACAGTACCCGTTCTGTGTCGTTTATTAACAACATGAACAACGATTTCAAACAGTAACTGTCATTGGTTTCTGCGCGATATAAAAAGCGTCATTTTGTTAACTAATCTAAGCAAAAGCGTCACTGCATATTATTCGTTACACTTATTTCGTTGTTAATACAGCTGAAAGAAATTTCTTAGCAAATTTGTTATTATTATTTTTGGAATTGTTGAACTATCAACATTTTCCCTTACACAACGTAAGGATATGCGAATAAAAAGACTAGAGACGTTGGGTCACAGAAAGTCGTCTCATCATTGAGAATTTGGGAATACAATGACTGGTGTTTTAAACCGACATACTTTCGGTTCGCATCAAAGTTCAGTTACTGCATGACCCACGACGTCGAACGAAAATCAATGCGAACATCACAATTGTTCGCATAGGATTATGTTTTGTAAATAAGTAAAAATATTGCCAATTTCAAAAATAATCATAAATGTGTCACATATGTGTATATTGGATTTGCATTTTAATACGAAGCTTAGATCCCGAGATGAACGTCCGGTTGTAATGGCAGTTGTTGGAGGAACACGCCAAGTCGACACAGCCCTACTCTTACCAGACCTCGATACCACGACATTTGACAAATTGAAACTATGCCATTACAAGAAATGGAACGATGGAAAAGCATTGAAATTATTAAAACTCTCTACAAAAATGGTAAAAATCTTGCAGTCACAGTTCGCAAAACTAAAGTTTCCGCACCGTGTTATCTCTCGAAGAGATGATCACAATTGGCCACCGATATCTTGATTTTACACCTTGCGACTACTTCCTTTTGGGCCAAGTGAAAGATAAAGTATACGTCAACAGCCCAGCGTCGATTCAAGACCTCAAAGATAGAATTCGTGAGGCTATCGAGGAAATAGGTCAGCCACTTTGCGATTTGGTTATGGAAAATTTCATGAAAAGGATATGGTCCTGTAAGCGTGGTCGTGGTGGCCATTTGGCCCTGTACAGGACAGCAATGTATTATGCTTGCACGCCTTAGAATGGGCAAAATTTTTAATACACAACATTACTATAATCACACCCACAAACCATTACAAACGCTCTTAAATTGCTGTGAACCCAAAAAATTGATTGAAATTAACCAAAGTCTTAATAAACATGGTATTTACACTAATCAAATATTATACTTAAGTACTTAAATTGCAATATGGTCTCGTTACCCTGCTTTTTTTCAAATTAAGTTTGTAAAACATGGCACAATAATAGAAGCTAGTGGCAATTGCCCAACAACAAAAACTCAGATACAACCCACGATTTTTAGTGGGTTCTGCACAAGTTGCAACAACAAATCAAAAAGAATATATTGAATATTTCACATTGAACATAGGTCTAATAAGACCATGGCTTCTGGGACACATTGAAAACTCAGAACGACCTTTGTTGGTATAGGTATAGCATGCAACTATCTTGAATACACCCTTAACTGACAACAAAACATAGAGATCAATGTTTATCTGATGAAAAAAATCGCAATAGTTCTAGATATTTAAAATTTTCTACAAAATCCTTTTCTGCAGTACGAGAAAACAATTTGTTTATTATTTTTAAACGAAGTTAGGCTCAAACGATGTAAAAGTCGAAAAAGAATCTGGACCACTTGAAAAAAGACCGCGAATGTCGCAAGAAAAATGGTGGGTTTCTTGAAAAGTCACGGGTATAATGTAGTCCGTTACGAGTGATTTTCAAAGCTCTTATAAAAGCTACAAATACAAATGACATATCCCAAATCGTAAGTAGTGAGTTTTACAATACCCTGTATTCAATTGTCCATTGGAACGAACGTTATAAATCCTTTTTTGGACTATAATAAAATTTTACCGGCGCTCTGTACATTATTTTCTTCGATCAAAGTCCTGTAGCAATAATTCTAGTCTCAAGATTTTTTACTAGTTCTTCAAGCATGTTCAGAAGCATTTTTTAAGAATTTTCAACGTTGAAGGTTAAAGAATTCGCGAAAAATTTAAAATATAGACAAAGATGTAATGTAGTATATTAAATTTTCAATTTCAATCTGTTGTAAAATATCGGTGGTTAAAGATTGAATTCAAAGATCTTCAAAATAAATTGATTTATAAAAAAATTGACTTTACAAGCAACCACGGCTTTGAAGATTGTTAAAGATTGAATTGAAAGTTCTTCAAAATAAAATGATTTATAAAAAAATGACTTTACAAGCGACCACGGCTTGTGTTAGCTGTTATTTTCACGTGCTTGTTGTTTCAAAAGCAACAGTCTAGCAACAGTCTAGTCGAATTTTTGTTTGTTGGCAAATTATTATATTTGTAAATATATTTGCCATAGGCGAACCTATAAAAATACAAAACGACTCGGAGTTGAGTTACTAAATGAGCCGGCTAAACAATTTGACTCCAACTCCGGACAAAATACCTAAACTAAGACTCCAACTCCACAGCCCTGATTCTCTGGCAACTCAGTTGTGTAGAACTTCATGTACAATTTATGCCATTCTATGTAAAAGTTTACTTTTATTTGACTTGTGAGCTAACTTATGTACGAAATGAGACAAAATAGTAGGACAGATTCGAGAAGAAAAAGGTAATTTGGCTAAATTTTAGTGTTTTTTGTGTGGGTAGGGATTTTGGCCCAAAAAACTGTAGTTTTGCCGGTAATTTTGCGATTGATTTTCTGTAAATACAAGAGTATGTAAATTATTATCGCAGGAGCTTAAGGAATTAATAGCCGCATAGACATAAATTGAAGCTATAGCAACTTCCAACCTGTCATGTCTACCCAATTATAAATCCAGGCTTTCAAGGCAAGTAACACGAATAATATGTGTTTGGGGACACTCTTGTTTTTATTGAGGTATCATCAACAAACAAACTTCAGCAAGGCCGTAACAATTGCAGTATTAATCGTTGAACGTTTCACTCGCAAATGGATCTGACCTGCTTTCTGTGTTTACATATCATGTAAAGCCCACAAATAATTTACCTCAGATTCCTCGGCTTCAGAGTCTATGAAGTCGGCCATATCCAAAAGATGTGGTTCACTCCAAAATACGTATACCAAAAAATATCGCTTTTATCGTAAAATTTTCAGACACAGACAACTAAAACAACTAAAAGAGAAATTCACGTTGTAAATAACTGGTATCCGTTACTCGGTATCCTAATGACGAAACTTATTCATCTTCATGTTAAGCAATACAGCGGAACAGCGGAATGAAACATGATATGTTGTGTACAGTACCCGTTGCGTGGTTTCCACTCGATATAAAAAGCGTAATTTTTTTAACTAATCTAAGCAAAAGCGTCACTGAATATTATTCGTTACACTTATTTCGTTGTTAATACAGCTGAAAGAAATTTCTTGGCAAATTTGTGATTATTTTTGGAATTGTTGAACTATCAACATTTTCCCTTACACAACGTAAGGATATGCGAATGAAAAGACTAGAGACGTTGGGTCACTAGTCTTTCATCTCATCATTGAGAATTTCTTAATACAATGACTGGGGTTTTACACCGACATACTTTCGGATCGAATCAAAGTTCATTTACGGCATGACCCACGACGTCGAACGAAAATCATAATTGAAAAACCGAATTTGCATATTAAAGCGACCCACAATTGTTCGCATTATGTTTTGTAAATAAATGAAAATATTGCCAATTTCAAAAATAATCATAAATGTGCCACATATGTGTCCTCTATCGTTATGTATATTGGATTTGCATGTTAATACGAAGCTTAGATCCTGAGATGAACGTCCGGTTGTAATGGCAGTTGTTGGAGGAACGCCATTAAGAATCGACCTCGATTATTTTATATGAAACGAGAGACATTTTTGTACACTAAGATGACAGAAAAATGTTAGTTGAAACTGAAATAAATTATCGTTCGCTTTGTCTTTCTGGTACCTGTTTGTCACATATAAAGCAATCGAATCTTAACGTTCGACATCGTGGTTCAGCCTGTTAGTTTATGTCCTCTTCGTTCCATGGTTCTGGAATGACGTCACCGACGCATTGGGAGTGATCACGTTAACCATCTAACATGAAGCAAATGAAAATATTTGTTCGTGCATATCGGATTATGTTCTTATTTCAATTGAGAAAGTCTTTAAGCCCTGCTGAATGCCGGATATGCAGAAAGATTTTAATACGTGAAGGGAATTATTAAGCCTGGCTAAAGGCAAGCTTCAGGATGTTTTCGTTGATAAAATGTAATGATGGAATGCATATAAAAAGTTGGATCTACGATCTGTTGGTATCGGTCTGTTTAATAAATAATTCCCATTCACTTCGATCTTATGTGTGCTTCTTCCAGGTCCTTATATCATGGATTTGCATGTCCTTCCACTTGGTCAGTCCACCGGAGTCTTGATCTTCGCTGTCTGAGCCAAACTCATGTCATTTGACACAAACTAGGCAGCAATCTGATACCGCTCTGACAAAGTTTAATATTGACATTTATTTTGTAAAGATCATGCTAACTTAATACAGAAAGGTTAGGATAGGTTAGTGGTATATCCTAAGATGTAACTTCACTCGGAGACCCATAGAGTCCATAGTGTATCCCTCTATATAGTTGAAGAAATTAGAGCTGTAAAAAGTACATTGAAGATATATAAAGATTAAAAGTTGAAAGATTATGTGAGAGTCACTGGAGTACTGTTTTGTGTCATTCATCCATCTAATGCCCGTAAAAAAACTAATTAGATTTTCAACACTAATGTACCCTAGTTCAGCCAAAAATCTATTCCCTAGACATTTAAGTCTGTTTCATTGCAGACTTTGACATTGACGAAAGATGTGTTCTATTTTCTCCAATTCCTACTCACATTCTGCTGGCACATTCTGCAGAAGTTTGGAGATCTACTATCCCATCTGCTGGTTCTAGACCTAACTGAGCAGTGACCTGTGATGACTCCTATTGCAATTCTGGGACTTATTCTATCCAGTTCCATCGGTGCACTTGTGTAACCTAGGCCACAAGATCATCGATATATTGCAACCCACTATCGTTTCCCAATTGGTAGGTATTCTGTTTAGGATACGATCCTTCTACTTTTGGAAAAAGTAAATGATTGGCGGTATAACCGATCGCTTCCTCAATATACATAGCTTTACCTGTCAGCTCATCCGCGATGTCCTTTCCTTCGATGTCACAGTACCCTGACACTCAGCATAAGCCTACGTTGTAGTCCCTTAGAAGTAGACTTAGCGCCTGCCTACGTTCATTAACTACCATACCCTCATGCTACAGAAATTTCCTCCCTAGCCCTCAATACCGCTAGAATTTCTGCTTGCATATGCTTGAATGGGGAGAATGTGCAGAATGATGTCTAATGCAGCCTGTGGTGTACTTCTGATGGCCCCCTATATACCTATTGCCACACACCTCTGTACATTTTCTAGTTGTTTGTAGTAACTATCTACACTTGTTGCCTCCCACCACACTGTACAACCATATGTAACAACGGGTCGTACTACCGCCATGTAGATCCATGTCACTACCCTTGACCGAAGTCTCCAGTTCTTACCTATGGAGTTAAGTCCATTTCTGAGTCTTTCTTCTGTATTTATTTTCCAGGAAAGTTTATTGTCCAGAAATAATCCTAGGTATTCGGCTTCCGTCGCTAGTTTGAGCTCCACTCCATCCAGCTATGGTCATCTAAATTTCTCTATCGTGTATCTTTTGGTAAAAAGTACCAGTTCTATTTGGTTTGGGTTAACTCCCAAACCCTTACTTTTTGCCCATGACGATAGCTCCTCCATAGCTGAATTCATGATCTCACTAATGGTCGGGAGAAATTTCCCGGATACCTAATTCTTAGCTCGAATTCCCTAAGCATGGTATTCACCGCTAGAAGCCACAGAAATGGCTAGAAGCCATATAAATGAGCCCATTTATTCTAAAAAAAAACGCCATACTGTCATGGTCTTGTAGCTGGTGAACACGTGTTAATTTCAGATATTGAAAAGGCAAATGCATTTGCTGTCACCATCAGTTCTAATCATAATCATATAGTACTCCAAATTCAGAATTTATGTAAATTTCTGAAGTAGAGATATTAGTGCTAAAAATGAAATAGAGAAAATCTTGTGGTCTAGATGAGTTAGGCAATAAAGTGTTGAAAAACCTTCCACGTAACGCGAATAAATATTTAACTTGCATTTTCAACGCATGTTTTAAATTACACTACTTTTCAGACTTTTGGAAAACAGCCAAAGTGATACCAATTCTCAAACCCGGCATACCACCCAACAAACCCGAGAGTTATAGGCCAATTAGTCTCCTAAGTTCATTTGGGAAATTATTTGAGAAGATTTTGAATACCAAAATTTCAAAATTTATCGAAATTGATAATATTCTACCCAATGAGCAATTCGGCTTCAGAAGCTCTCAGTACTGTTCACCAGGTAAAGAGAATTTGTAAGGATGTGAAAGAAGGGTTAAATTCCGGAAGATCTACCGCATTGGTTTTGCTGGACGTCGAGAACGCTTTCGATTCGGTTTGGCACCGCGGCTTTATTTGTAAGTTAATAAGTTTTCAATTTCCTTTGTACCTGATTCGCCTTTCTGAGTAACAGATATTTCTGTGTGTCAATAAATAACACATTCTCTGAACCTGCTGGAGTTCCTCATGGTTTGTGTTAGGACCCATACTATATAATATATTTTGTGCAGATATGCCCACAATAAATCTATGCAAATTCGCAGCTTATGCAGACGATGTAGGGATTTATTGTACATAAGAACTCAGTAGGATATTCTGACCGAACTTTATTGTGCAATCGATAGTTTAGTTGAGTATTACTTCAAATGGAAGATAAAACTCAAGCTATCTTTTTCACGCGAAAAGATAGAGCTGTTATTTACCCGATAGTTCTCTAAGCATTTCTGGCAAAAATATTCCATGGTTATTCAAAGGTTAAATATCTAGGCATATACATAACATAAACTAACATTTAGCTCTCATGTTACCCATACTAATGACAAAGTTAATTTATATAAGAATATTTTGTATCCACTAATTAATAGAAATTCTTTACTAATTAATACAAACAAAATAATAATAGTAAAGGTTATTTTACAAGCAATTCTCTATGGTTGCCCAGTTTGGGGCAACAGTGCAAAAAAACATTTAAAACGTTTGCAAATCGCTGAAAATAAAGTACTCAAAAGGCCTCTAAAATTACCATGGCATTTCCCAACTGACATGCTACATATTATTAGTTGTGTCAATACTGTATACGACTCTATTGAACGGATTAACAATCGATTTCAGTCCAACTGTCTATATTCAGATAATCATTTGATCTCAAACTTATTCATCTAAGGTTGATATATAAAATTAAGTGCATTTTATTGTACATTATTATTACATTTTAAATTTAAGGTTTTTGCTAATAATTTTCCTTTAGAATTGGAATTGTAATTATAATCATAAAAAATACTTAGATTCTCTAATTTATAATACTCTAGATATAAGGCTAGGCAAAATCTGTGCAATAACGTCTAGCTTGTAAACAGAATATAATAATTACTATTTAATAAAGAATTGAATTGAGCCCGCTTATAAAGCGCGTATCAATTGTGTTCCTAATATGCAGATCCAGTAGTCGTTCCAGTCTTTTCAATGAACCCTACACAAATTCATACGTCGCCCTTTGTCACTGTCAGTCCACCTCGTCCTCCGCCTTGAGACCAACCACTCATCAAGGAGACGAATTACTTCCAGGTATTACACCCAGCAAGGCAAGTGACCATAATCTCAATTGGATTATTATCAAATGCTGTCATTGTCGCCCCATTTGCGACTGTTACGTCAATGTCACTAGTACCCACTGGATCATCAAACGTATACAGATCACTCGGATCATTGAGAACAATGAGACACTCCAGTCATTCACTAAGTATAACTCCTCGTATGTAGTTCTGATGACCAGGTGCTGTCCTGGGCATATTACTGAACCACATTTGAGCCTAAGCCAAGAATAACCAGATCATTTCACGCAAGGAGTAATACCGTATCTAAGTATACCATAAACGGATCCAGTGGCGCACTAAACCTTCAAAAGATACTACACCACGGACCAAGTCTCAACTGGGTTGGGGGCAACTACAGGAACAGCAGATGGACGGGCAGCCACCGTTTACAGCTTAATTCCCCCGTTTGCAATACCTATTACTCCGCTCAGATCACGACTTCATACTTTTAGACAGCGTCGCCAAGTTTTACGTGAGTACCTGCCACGAAGGCCCAAAGTCACGATGGTCTTAGCAACGGGTGAAACACACTTCGTCTACCGACTTCCCCATATGCAGCAAAGCTGTACATGAGTACCAGTCGAAAAACCATGTATTTACATGGGATCCCCCTGGTTAGAGGTGGAACGTATCTAACACTCCTACGTTCTATAGGTGACGGCACCCGGTTGAAAAATTGAACTCCATATTGAGCTTAAGCTCTTCCCGCGATTTGGGTTTAAACAACAGCCACCACGATACTCCCCGAGGGGCCGCATCAACAGCCAGGCTGGACAAAGTCCAGGGGCTCCTGGCTCCCGTGGTACCAGAATTAAGTCTCGGGTCAGACTTCGTAGCCGAAACTACAACCAGTTGTACTCCAAACAGTTCAGAACTGGTGGCCATCGTCTGCTCCATGTCAATAAATTGACAACAAATAAACAACAGTAACAATTAACTATAACCCTAACGGGTTATGCATTTAACCCTGGCCCTGCTGGACAGGACGCATAAAAACAAGGACATAGTCCACGTCACGGTTGACTAGGACAAAAAACAAGCAACAAAAACGGATAACACTAGTTTGGCGACTGTCGTACTGTCTACTAGACGGTTGTGTAGACAACTACCTCCACTATGTTTCCTCCTATTCAAAATTCGGCGGGTAAATTCGTCCAACCACCCATAAGTCCGATCTGATGAAAAAATACTGAGAGTTATACTCAAATCGGTGTGTTTTACGAACTCGTGAGTGATCTCTACTTTTTGGGACATCGTGTCGAATCCTACCAGAATACGATCGAACTTAAAAAAAACAGATATTGTGAACCCTACACAAATTGCAAAAAATTAGGTAGGCGTCACGTATGAATTCATACGTCACCCGCCCTTTGTCACTGTCAGTCCACCTCGTCCTCCGCCTCGAGACAAACCACTCATCAAGGAGACGAATTACTTCCAGGTATTACACCCAGCAAGACAAGTGACCATAAGCTCAATTAGATTATCATCAAATGCTGTCATTGTCGCCCCATTTGCGACTGTTACGTCAATGTCACTAGTACCCACTGGACCATCAAACAGATCACTCGGATCATTGAGAACAATGAGACACTCCAGTCATTCACTAAGCATAACTCCTCGTATGTAGTT
Source organism: Hydrotaea cyrtoneurina (assembly GCA_958296145.1). Taxonomy (NCBI): domain Eukaryota; kingdom Metazoa; phylum Arthropoda; class Insecta; order Diptera; family Muscidae; genus Hydrotaea; species Hydrotaea cyrtoneurina. The sequence goes on from OY282513.1 coordinate 83,597,819, forward strand.
CTGATGACCAGGTGCTGTCCTGGGCATATTACTGAACCACATACGCGAGTATGCATTTGAGCCTAAGCCAAGAATAACCAGATTATTACTCGCAAGGAGTAATACCGTATCTAAGTATACCATAAACGGATCCAGTGGCGCACTAAACCTTCAAAAGATACTTGCCAAAAGTGTCCTCCCAAACCGCCCTTCTGCTGCGATGGAGACCGCCATTGGCTCGTGCGACATACAGCACAGTCCACGTCACTGTCATCCACCACTATTGCCGAGTTTGGCCCAAAGTCCGTAAAATCTCTCATTCCCCCCGGTAATCCCCTAACACAACCGCTCGTAGTGTACGGCTCCTTCAGAAGTGCAAAAGAAGCTCCCTGATACCGCATTACCTGCCTAAACTCCCAAATCATAGTATACCCATTCAATTGGAGTATTTTGAACTCCATCCTGGTTAATGACGTGCGTCAACGTCGCATAAATATAAATATGATTGGCCTGAATCCTGATATGATCGGCATCCTGCGCTGTCACTCTCAGGCGGAACCGGTTGACGTACACTCCACTGGCCACCAGTTGATCCACCACCTTCATTGTGTACTCCAGAACGAAGTTTATTTTCGCACTTCCAACTTTCCATGGCCCGTAACCAGGAGAAAGCTTCTCACGTACTGCTCAGGGGGCATCAGCATCCACACATTTTTAGAGTAGAGCTCCTCCATAAACTGTTCCGTCGACATATGCGTGGCAGTCCCTGCACCTCCACCCGTTGGCCCAACTTCTCCTTAACGGACACCTCCAAGCCCACTTCAGTGAACATGGGGTTTCCTGCCACCTTCTGCCGCTCAGCTACTGATGTGCCCTGCATTTCTCCAGTATTGTAGTAGAGCTTTCTGTTGGAAAAATAGCTCGAAGTAATGTTCAATACTTACGTATTTACTAGTGATGTTACAAGTTAATGGCATCGACTGCATTTCTAGCTTTACGGAAGCCGAATTGCCGGTCAGACAAACAATGGAGCTGCTTCACCACAGAAAACAATCTGATTTATAGAATTTTCTGTAATATTTTTCCCTTTGAATCAAAAAGAAAGAAGGCTTATATGATGACTGGTCAGCTAAATGTTTTTAAGGCTTTGGGATAAGTTCTTCGTATTCCAGGGGTCTGGAAATGTACCCTGTTCCGAACACTGATTGAAAATTTCAGTATTTGTTTGTCGTCTCCCATATTCCTGACGATATCAACAATCCCAGTTGATGTAACCTTTGTCGAGTAAACGGGCCTCAGTGCGTAGTAGTCTCTCTATGTTGGAAGTGCTATGGGAACATGGTTGACACAATTAGCCGAATCATTAAAGGGCAGCAAAGTTCCGGGGAACTCGCGCCATCACTACTCTAGATTAACCTCTGCCTCATTGCAGTCCACCATTTGGGTTTAGATTTTCCCTTCCTTGCGGTTTACTAACAGGATTTATCCGTAGCTAGATGTTAGTGAGAATCTCCACTGTGGATTGTATCTCTGTTATTGTTATCTCTGTATTCCGGGCACATTCGCATATAGCTCAGCAAGAGTGGTTTTTTGAAATCCCGGGCAATAAGGCCGTCAATTCCACAACGTTTGTATGTTTTAAAACGGTAATGGTTGTTGGTATACATATTAACTAAGTGACCAGTGGTTTTCTCTAGCTCCTCGTAGACGATTTCAAGGTCGTCCAATATTATTTCGATTAGTAATTCATCTTTTCATTCACCTGTGGACGGTCGTAGAGTGTGCGACTGACGATTTTTTTTAGAATTCATTCTTTATTGAAATAAAGTCAATAAAAAAGTCTAGTAGAATTGCAAGGTTATATAATATTAAACTATTATATATTGGAAGTATTCTCACTAATTCAGTTCGCTTATAGCTTATATTGTATTTAGGGATTCTTTCATTATGAAAATAACAATAACTAGTCGAATCTTAGTGTAGTTTCCTATCTAATGGTATTTGCTAGAGCAAATGCCAAGGATAAAATTTAACATTCTAAAAATTTACAAATATATTCAGTTCTTAATTTAATATTTCACGTTAATATTTGTTATTTTGGTTCGTAATACTATGTATATCAGATACAGGGTGTTTCTTCTCCTTGCACGCCAGTGATTTTTATTGTTTAGCACCTCCCGAGCGAGTGTATTAGGATGAATATCTGGAATATTCTCTTATCTCTTCATTGACGGTAGCAATGTTTAGATCTTTATGTATGTTAGCGTTTCAAATGCACCATGGATCACCGGTAATCAGTCGTAGTATTGAATTGTCTTCTGTGTAGCTTATTCACATTCGATGCACATGCAGTACCATGGACTTAATCCATGGGGTTTAATCTCAGTCTTGTATACCAGTATTTTGTATTCTAAATCTAGGGTAGAACGGCGGCCGATAAGCCATTGGAGTTGAACATTATCTAACTTACTTTGAATTCAATATGACTCGAACATGTACGACTTCGATCTAAATGATCGATAATGTCCATGGTCCTAGACAGGCAAGAAACAACATCCAATTTGCAGGAAAATGCACTGAAAAACTTGAGAGAGTGGAAACAACGATGAGCCTGCATCTCAACAATGTACGTCCAGCTCAAGGGCTTTTGAAACGTCTTTGCGTAGTAGCAACATCTGTTCCATGTGAGAGGATTTTTTCTGCCACAGGACAAATTATAAGAGACCGACGAACTCTTGTAAAATCTCGAAAAGTCTCAAGTCTCGTTTTTTTCCACGGCAACATGTATATATTCCTGCTATATATTCTAAAAGACTGAATTACTAAATTTTTATTTTTTTTTTATTATTTAATATGTGAATATTTTTTTTTTTTGCAATATTGAATTAGTTTTCCCATACTATAGTTTAATAATGTAAATATTCTTTATTTTTAATATTGAATTCATTTTCCCTAATTATAATTTAATCGTAAACTTTTCTCCTTTTTTGACTTTAGTCTGGTTTGGAAACCTAACTCAGTTTTTTTTTTCGAAAAAACGCATATAAAAAGCAAGTAAATTGTTTTTGCAAAGACGAGATCAGCGTTTTTCTACTCTGGAAAAAGTCCAACTCTGGCTATCTGCAATTAAGATGTCGGTTATCAAAAATCATAGTGTGATTTTAATTAAGTGCAAGGGCAATATAGGTCCTGAGAACTTAAGAACACATTCTAGTTGAACGTAATATACTATGAAAACTTCATGACGATAGTTTCATTATTTTGCCAGATATAAAGAACCCGAACCCGAATTTTATGTATTTTAAAACAATTTGAAAGGGTTTTATTCTTCGAATAAAAATAAAATTTGGAAGAATCTGCAATTGAACGAGAATGAAATATAAACAACATGTCAAATGATCGTACGAACGATGAACGAAAATGATGCGATGGGTCAGTGATCTAACATGAACTAGTAAAACTAAAAGAGCGAACTAGTTCATTCAACTGAGCTCAACTAAAAAGAGCGATCATTTCAGTAAATGAAAAAGACCAACTCTAATAGTTATCCACCAATTTAATAAAAGTATCTCACTTGTCATTATCAGAAGTTGGGTGAATTTTGTATTTTGGAGACAATCTTTTTATCATGGAGTTTGATATTTATGCTACATTTAGTAGCAGTAGTTTAATATACAACAGTTTAGTTTTTGTTGCGTTGATTATTAAGCCGTTTTCATGACATCACTTAGTGATTAAGTCACTTTCCGATATCTGTACAGCAGTTTCCAGATTTTCGCATATTCGAAAGTTGTGCTCTAATTGATTCAGCATTCCATTTACGTATATGAGATAAAGTATTGGGCCAAGCTTTGATGGTAATCCTGTATTCAAATCCATTTCTTAACTCTGACTGAAGCAACCAAAAAGTTGCAAAGGGCGCTTAAAAACGAGGACGGAAGACAACAAGCAAACTTTGTTGCGAGTCTCATCACAACATCGTCTACAAATTCTTTCTTATGGAAAACAATGCGAAACACGAGTATGCCAACAGAGGTATACTTTCCTATACGTAACGAGAACGACGGGTGGGCAACGTCTGAAGATGATAAAGCTAATGTATACGCCAACCATCTTGATCACGTATTTCGTTTAAATCCCGCTAGAAATAACTTTCAACCATCAGACGATAAAGAATCTGCCGAAATTCCATTGTTTACAAACGCAACCGAATTCGTGCATGTTATAAGAGAAACCGTAAAAAGATACCGGATTTGACCTTGTTAAGCAAAAAATGATCCTTGAACTTCCATATATTGCTGTAATATTCCTGGCATGTTTATTTAACTCGATACTGAGATTAAATGACTTTAAAACTAGGAAAGTATAAATTAATCCCTCCTGTTGAAAAAAGTAATACCGGACCACCAGCTTGGTTTCCGGGAAGGCCTTAACACTGTAGAACAGGTCAACCGCCCGACCCAGATATCCCCACCATCTCAACCATACTCACATCCAATTTTGCTGATGACACTGAATAGAATCATAGCTATCTGACTGGAGGATAAAAGTTAACGAGACAATATGCAAACGTGAATTTTAACACGTGTCGGCCATTGAAATGAAATAATATTTCTATTACACAATCCAATACTGGTTAGTCTCCGCTACTCTACTGTAGCGGAGACTAACCTGGAGAAGACCCAATCGAAGTTGAAAATACACAACTCCACTGGCTGCTCTATGCGAACTCGTAACTCGGTCTGAAATACAAGCTCCATCTCTACAATACCATTATCAAACCAATATAGTTATACAGCGCTCAGCTATGGGGCAAAGCAAGTTCAAGCAACATCGTCAAAATCCAAAGAGTTCAGTCGAAATCATTGCGGTTTATTTCCAGCGCACCCTGGTATATGATAAATGAAAACATCCATAAAGATCTGAATGTACCTCTAGTTTAAAATACAATTCAAGACATTGGGATAAAGCATTACAAACTTGAGCGTCATCAAAATTTGCCTAGACAAATACTAAGAATATCAAGCACTTCAAGACTCTGGAGAAATGAATGTAATATATCAGACTATAGAGGTGCCGCCTCTATTTCACGAGGTTTAAACCAAATTTGTTTTAAAATTGTCTATTGTGTGAACATTGTCTATATATTGTAAAATATTTAACGTCTAATATCAGGCTGTAGAGGTCCTTGCCTCTATTTCAAGAGGTTTAAACGAAACTTCGTTTAAAATTTTCTAATTTTGAATATGTGACCATAGTCTATCAAGTCGTGAAACTATCTCCCAATACCACGATCATCATGTGATACAACAGTCAAAACTACGAATACATCAATATACAACTGTCGAGGTCCACTGCTTCTATATCACGATGCGAACAAAAATGTATCACCAAAGTTGTCATTCCTGCCCACACGATGCAGAGAACCGCTGAATACAAACATACATCCCCGGATTCATTACTGAATTAAATTTAAAATGCATAAACTTATTGTTAGGCTCCTAAGGAGCAGATCCAATAATAACCAATAAAGCAAAAAAAAACTGTTGACAGCGATGAATATTCACCATGGAAAAGGTGTAGGCAATAAACATAGTTTTCCCCCAATTTATTAATCAATCAATTAAATCAATGCAATTCGTAGAATTCGGATAAAGAAAAATTATGTTTTCGAAATAAAAATTACGTATTTCAAGTTTCATCTGAAAACTATACTGACCTATTACCTTCATCCCGCCTTGGAATTTCTCACCCCTGACAATAACTCCAAAAATTGTTCGAAGTTGAAAACTTTCTTCGACAAAAAGAAAACGCATTAGCTAACTGAAAAATAAAGACATCGATCACGTGGTTATCGCATTACCTGGCGATAAAATACAGATTATGAATTACATGGCGATAGCATGACCTAGCGATAATATAAAGACTATGAATCAGGGGTCGGTCGAATCCAATAGCGGAAAAATAAAAACATGTGGCGATTCGGCTGAAGAACGAATTTTCTAAATAGTGCGTCGTCCGGTCAACCGGCCATTTGACTATGAACGGATGAGACTCCCTGGACAGCCGATAATTTCCGGCTAAATGTTCTAAATGCTGAAGGGAGACAATAGAGTTGGATACCCGACTATCCCCAATCATCACCACCAATCATCATCCTCTGTACACAGTCCAAAAGCTACAAAGATGTCTTTGGAGCTCCTGCCCATGTATGGGAGTTATATGCTATTTTAGGACGGATGTAGGTGGTGTAAATATTTACGAGATCAGATGGAGTGAAGTATTTCTTGCACCGCTTCAAAAAGCCAATACACTTGAATGCTTCTTTCGACACTTCGAATATATGGCTTGCCCAACGAGCATCACCCTGTATCTTCATACCCACCACCCATAGTGATTGACAATGATGCTGGACCAGCAGAACGTTTGTGTGACAATTTGGCCCCGCTCACAAATCGTAGCCAAATCACGGTTAAGTGAGTCATTCTTCGTTCGCCTTTTGTCCTCGACCTCCAGAGGACCTGGCCGATGATCAAAGTGTATGAATGACAGAGGTTGCTGTCATCCACAAAGGAGTAGATCGGGTTCACAGTCTGACCCAGCAGGTCGTCAATTAAAATAAGAAATAGAGAAGGAGAGAGGACAGAGGACAGAGCCTTGTGGCACTCCTGCGGTCAGCCCATCTATAACATCTATCGAACGCCTTGGAAATATCCAGAGCCACGACCTTTCTTTCACCAAGGGCGTGAATAGATCGACTCCATCGCTCCGAAAGGAACGCCATCAGGTCTCCGGTATATCGATTTCTACGGAAGCCATACTGTCGATCGTTTAGAAGGCCGTTAGACTATAAATACTTAACAAGATGGTGGTTAACCATGCTCTCCATAACCTTCTAGAGCGCAGAATATATTGAAATTGGACGGTAATTCGCTGGATTAGTAGCCTCACCTTTCTGGGGATCGGCTGAACATTGGCAACTTTCCAACGTGAAGGGTAAATACCAGCACGGTACGACATGTTGAAAAGATTGCGCAATGGACGAGCTAGCGTCGAAGAGAACTTACATAGGACAAGTGCTGAAATTGCATCCAAGTCCGGAGTTTTGTTTACATTGAGATCTGCAAGAACTCTTTTGACTCCACGTGTTCGAAAAAATATCTGAGGCATCGAACTAGATACGTTTTCGATGACGGGAAGTGGTTGACTGCTGTCTGGCAAAGATGAATTCTTTGCAAATATTTCAGCCAGAAGGTTAGCTTTTTCAAACGGGTCCGTGAATATCTGGTCATCGATAACGAGAGTTGGAATAGAAGACGAAGAATTTTCCCGTACTCTTTTAACAAATGCCCAAAAGCTCTTACTTCCCCTGGGAGAAGAAAGAACTTTAGCACGAAGACGCTGTTCGTGAAGAAGTTTTTCGCGCCTAAGTATCATGGCACACGATGATCTTGCCAGTTTGTGTAGCAGCTCAGTATTGGCATTTTGATTCAAACGCCAATTTCTGAACGCATCCTCTTTAGATCTGACAGCTTCTTTGCATGTCTGATTAAACCAGCAATTCTTCGGAGGTTTGATCGAAGTAGTCTTCGAGTGGATAAACGTGCTTATTCCAAGAAGAATGATTTTCACGACCATTCTATGGCCTTTGAAATAACAAGAAATTGTTTGTCTGTTTTCGTTTGCTTGGTTGGGTTTATTCTCTAGAATGAGACACACACACAAATAACATATATAAATGACATTAAATGAAATAAATAAATTACATGGGCTTGGGATATTTTTTTGTCGGATGACATTTGCTCAATCCTAAGTAATATTATGGTTCCATTACCAACATCCCCGACTCCGTGAACTGACCCAGTGGGGTCACCTGTAACTCCTTGGCTATCCCGACGAAATTGGTGCCATTATCGCTGCGAGTGGTCACTGGTACACCTCTCCGATTGATGAAATTCCTGATGCAGAGCAGACAGGCGTCACTAGACAAGTCGGTAGCTATTTCCAGTTGGACGTCTGGGACTGAAAGGCAGGTAATGATTGCTACCCATCTATTCTCACGTTTTCGGCGAACAGATATAGTCACTGGGCCGAAATAGTCCAATCCAGTATACGTAAATGCTCGTATGTATGGGGTAACTCTCTCCTCAGTTAAGGCATCCAGTTGGGGCTGGCGCGGTTTGGCTCGTTGGATTCTGCTAGCTTGGCAACTCGCTTGTACGCTGCTTAACAATTGGCGAAGACGAATTTCGCTCATTATTGTTGCTGTATTGATGTGACAATATTTACGATGACACGAATCCATCAGAAGTCGTGTGAAGGGATGCTTTTTCGGCAAAATGATGGGCTGTCTCGCCTCGATAGACAAACATTTTGCGTTCTCGATCCTACCGCGCACACGTAGCACATTGTTGTCAATGTTCGTTGTTCACTATTTGTCGTTATGAAACCATGTTTACGCAAGTCAGCGAATTCATCGGCAAATAATTGTTGTACATGGCGACAAAGAAAAAGCTCAGCATATGTCTCCTCTTCTGCGGTGAGTTCCCGTCTCACAACTGCTTTGCCTCGTATTTTACGCAGCAAATTTTGTATATAACGCCACATTCACGCCGTGGCCCGTTTGATTGTACAATAATTTGAGAACCGATTAAATTCTGGTATATCAGCACATACCTGTCGAGTCAACAATACTCTATGTTTTGATCGGAGTTCCGAATCACTACGATCAACCTTCTTTTCCATCTGGGCCTCTTTCGGCCACTGTGATTCGTCCAGCAACAAGAAATTGGGTCAATTTTTCCAACGCTTATTTGCATTATAATTTTGCGACAAGTTGGTTCTTGTAGTTTCGTCCGCCGGATTCTCAGTGACTGAACTTATTGGTCCAGCATTTACATTTGGCACTGAAGAAATATACTTAGATATCTTGAACTTCAGTCCCGCCTCTTGCAAGCCCTGTTATGTTCCCTTTGATCGGTCCCAAATCTCCTCCAATTTAAATATATTTTGGGTAGATTACCTCACCTGGGATTGTGCTAAGAATTCCGTCCATTATACGCTGAAAAATGCTTGGAGCAGTTGAAATTCCAAAAGGTAACCTTGTTACTTTGAAACGACCTGAATCGTTATCTAATATCACCTAGGTATACGCTTTTTCTAAATCCAATCTGGTGAATGTTCGCTGAATCGTTATCCACTATCACCTAGGTATACGCTTTTTCTAAATCAAATCTGGAGAACCACTTGAAATTTGCTAATGTTGCCTATACTACCGTATTTGTTGGAAGTGGGTGTGTCCCCTTGCATATCATTTGGTTAACCGTGCGTTTGCAATCGCCACAGACTTTAATACTGCAATCCGATTTTACCACCGGAACAAGTGGTGCCGCCTATTATTTTTTCTGTTGGAAGACGAATCCGTGTTTTTTTTTTACTTTTTAATTTTGTAGTCTCCAAGTATTCCATCAAAAACGTTAAAAGTGCTCAACACGCTTATACCCAAATCGTGAAACCAATTTCGTCCTATTACCATCACCTGATATCAATAACAATTTTAATTGTCCAGAAAATTTCCCTGTGACATGAATTCTCCACGACTGGCTAACTGCTTGACACTTCCCCATATACGCAGTTCTATCTGGCTATTTTCCAGCGCCACTTTCCTAAATTCTTTGTCTGTCATATTTACCAGGGTCGGTAGAAACTTGATTCACATTTGACCGATGGTTTTTCGCATTGGTGATAAATGTACTTTGGATATGATCCCGTTTTTTGAAAAATGACATTCACCTTCATTGAAACGCCAAATATCTGATCCATGACTTCCATGACACCTAAAACACCATTGACCTTGTTCTTATTTCAATATGACCTGGCTTCTTACGAAAATGACATTCTATGACTTCCATGACACCTACAACACCTTTGACCTTATTCTTTCCCATACTTCTCTTTCTGGTATGAAATTCTTTTGAGATATGGTGCGCTGGTAAGACCTTGCAATGTCATCACAAAACAATGTCTGCAAAACTATCGGTAGTATCGATACAAACACAGAGATACCTTTTTGAAATTTCGTTCATTTAATTATTAAAATATTCTTTAAAGAACTGAAATGTCTACATTATTTTTTCGTCAACAGGTTTAAGATTCCCAAGTTCCACTTACCGGGTGTACGGACGAAATATGTAAAGACGACACGCACGGATGAATGTTTGTAAGACACTCACTCATTGAGGATTTACAGAAATCTGAACACCGGGAATATGTTTTCAAATGGGTTGCACTCATAAAGCGGCATACATGTATGATGGCAGACTTTTCGTTTTGCTATCACACTGTCGGAGCTGACGGCATACTTCAGAACGCAGACATTTTTGAAGCGAAAGCACAAAATGAAGGGGAATTTTAATATTTAATTGTTTGTTCTTACCACAACAAGCAATTAAAAATTAACCTTCCTTTTATATTCTTCTATAAACTCTTCCCAGAAATTCAAGTTATTAAAAGTATGACAGGCACGCTATAAGACGAGAATGTTAGTCAGACACCAGAAAATCATTATTATCATCAAAATTAAACCCAACGTACTTGTCTTTCGTACACGACATACATGTTATTAGACGGGCGTACATGACATGGGGGTTGTATTTGTAAGGAATTAAGTATTATGGCAAAATACCTTTAAAGTAATCAACAAGTATATTTTTGTATGTAAAATTGGAAAACGAAAAAGAGTTTAAATATGTTCGGTAAGTGGTTCCAAATATGATATACTGTTACTAAAAACGAATGTTTCAAAACAGCAAGATGAACCATAGGGATATCAATCTGGATATTACGTGTTGAATTTATGAAAGAAAACCCATTTACCAGAATTTCCGGTTGCCTTGATTAAATGATATTATAAAAATGGAGTAATATACGTGTGTTTAGATAATCATGAAACGAACATCCAAGAAATTCTGGAGTAAGTTCAGTAACACGGTCATCTTCCAGTGCTCTCACATTGAAAACATAACGAACAATCATTCTTAGAATCCTTTGAATTGTATCCAAGTTGTAGGACCAAGTTCCAGAAAAAACTTCAATGCCATAACTTAGCTGAGACATTAACAACGAGCTAGGTGATTACGAACATACCTTGGTGATTGGTTTCACAACAACAGAGCTGTCTTAGTCGTATTGTTTATATTTAAAACAGACATGTATGTAAGACATAGAATTACGAATTTCTACACCTACTTACTACTTTCTAACTATACAGATTTCTATTTCTTATTTTTAAAAAAGATAATTAATTTTAAATAAAATGATTTGTGGATTTAAAATCAAGTTTTTCCCATTGATGAAGGTATAAGGGCGAGTGTGGCAGAGGAGAAAAATAAGATGAGGCAGTTGGATTTAGATTTATTTATTTGCTTAACCACACATACTACATAAATTACAGTGCGGGCTTATACAATCCAAAAATTATAAATATATATATGTATATAAAACAAAAAATATTAGATTTTAGTAATAAAAAAAATATGAATTAACAAAATATTTATTAACAAAAAAATAATAAACATTATCTAAAAAATTTAAATATCTTCGTTTTGAAGTTTATTGCGTTGCTTTACGAATTCTTGGGGTTATCAGCTTCATGCCTCGGTTTGATCGTGCAAAAGATAATCAGGCTCCTTACAGTATATGATTTTATGAATTTATGTCAGGCATTTGATTTTAAGCAGCTTATCAAACATTAAATATTCTGTATGTATGTATACTGGAAACTTCTGTCATGTCGCTATTTGTTGAAAATGTATCTTGCAATATCATTGTAGGCCACGTTAAGTTTTCGGGTGTCTTCGGAGTCACAGCTAGCAAATATTTCTGATCCATAAAGAAGTGTGGGGATAATATATGATTTCGCTAGTAGCATTCGGATATTAAACGAAGTTGAAGTTCGGACTGCCCACAAATTTCGTAGCATTGCTCGTCCTTTCCCAACAGATCCATTTATATGTTTGGTCCACGTAAGTTTAGAGTTAAAAGTCAAGCCAAGTTGTTTTTTTATTTAGTGTTATTTCATAAATAAGGAATGTAAAATTTCCCCCCAAAAACCTCTGCTGCCGATCAACTTAATCGAAAAAAACTTGTAGCAATTTTAAATTAATTAGGACTTCTGGAGAACGACAAGTCGAAGGAATATGTGTGCGAAATAACGCACATAAGCATTTCAGTTTAAAATCGGTAGCCACTAATTATTTTCCCTTTCCCACAAGTCAAAAACACTCACTTTTGTTTCTGTATTTCCTGAACATTACTCCTGCCACGTGATAATCTCTGAGAAATTTCGTCTTAGAACTACTGGATTAATTCCTAAAAATGTAAATAGACAAATAGGTCGTTGTCAAAACACCGATGCAGATGTAAAATTGGCTTTGGATAAAGCTGCCAATTACGGCACTGGTCTAATATTGGTGTCCCGGGTAAGTCTGTGCTAGATGTAGACCACGTCAATTTCCTGTTAAGCCAGACTAACAGCTGAGAAAAACCTAATAAGGCCAAAGAAATTTAATGTCATCGGTGTCAACGTTGGGGTCAATTTAATTGTGTCAAATTGCGACCAAACACATTTGCCGGGCGAATGTCTTCGAACAAAATTGGATTCATCAAAACCGCATTGCGTAAATTTGCTGAGAGTTGGGACATCCAGCAAGTTGTTTATAAAAAATACAGTGCAAAGAGAAAATAAGACATCCTGAGAGCGCGCGAACTAAAAGAAGCAGCTGCATTCAACGTAAAACGTATAATAACATTACTTCATGTTTGAAAATACTCGATGTACAACGTGAAGTGAACATCATACTTGTATAACCTCTTTTTGTTGTACACATATCTATATGAACACATTTTTCGGAACACATTCTGCTTCTGATACTTAAGGTCCAATTAGTCTTGACGGTTGCCGGTTGACGTTAGACTCAATATTGTGCGATTAGTTATAACGGTAGACGACGGTAAGACAAAACAAAAACAGGTGATCGAAGAGCATTTGTATAAAATATAATTTGTCTTTGTTTACAAGTATATTACTCATAACTTTAAAATTTAATTACAACTTATAAACAATTTCCGCGCGTAAAATGTCGAAGTGAAAGCAATAACAATAAACAGCTGATCGGTCTTGACGGTTGACGGTAGATTCTGCAATCTGCAGAAGTCTGCCGTCAATTTTAGTTGTATCTTTCTAACACATGCAAAATGCAACCCCAACTCAAACAGCTGATCGTCTACCGTTAAGACTAATTGGGCCTTTACTCTTCGGTATTTGACAAACAACGTAATTTTTTTCGTAATTTTTCTTTTATTCGAGACTTTCTTTTCATTCACAATGACATCTGAATATTTTACAAAGACAATTATATTGTTATTCTACTTAGAACTATAGGCGTCTTGCTCTAATAAACGCTAATATGGATATCGCTACATGCGAAACAAATTAACAAAGAATAGCACAATGTGCTTAAGAGTAATGAGAAAGTAATGCTTGCTCTCGGCATTCACAGTGACGTACAGAGCGGAGTCTGTCAAAACAAAACAGATAAACAAAACAAAAAAGTAAAACTAAATAAACAGAAAGTATGGATATACTTAACAATGAGAACATGGGATTAAAATTTAAACATGTTGTAAACAGAGTGACTAGAATTAAAAATGACATTTTTCTAATCGTTATTTTTTTTTTTTCATGGTAAGTAAAAAAAGGAATTTTTGAAATGGAATATTAATTTATATCTAATGTCTGTATTTCAATCGGCAGGCTGGCATCCCCTCCCGCCCCCACCCAGTGGTTTGGGTAAGATAATGGGATGTTGGGCCATCGGAATCAATACGAAGGTGTTTGTGTTACACTGGTATCTTAAAATTAATTATTGTTAATATCACAGGTGGTTAAGAAGCTAGCCCCTATGGGAGCCTGGTACAGTTTTGGTGTAGAAATTTGGTGGTGCAAAGGGTAAGCTAATAGCCTCAGTATTTTCGTTCAATATACCAATTGGAGATAGGTATATCGAAGTTGTCCAGTTTTGGTTTTTTTCAGATTGGTATGCCTCAATCATAAGTGGATTCTCGTGGTGTTCTAAGTTTTCGACGAATTTCCTTTGTAGAGACAGTCCGTGCTGGCATAATGGTGTAATTGCTGCATTTTCGTAAATGTAAGTGTTTGAATAACGTTTATTTTGATTCTCGAAATTTTTTCCAAGAGATTTACGTAGTATATTTCTTTCTACAACTTCTAGGCTCTTCGCAATAGTTGGAGAGATGGAAAACCATATGGGAAATGCATATAGTACAGCTGGTCGTATTGCTACTTTATATATAAGTTGCTTTGTATTCAGAGGAAGGAATTTGCTGTTCAGTAAGCTAGAAAACATTCCTGCCAGTCTTTTCGCTCTGGTAAGCATTAATCTGCCGTGATTGTTGAACTTCAGTAGGCTGCTAAAGTGCACTCCTAGGTACTTCAGTGTTGACTTAAAGGGGATTTCGGTTTCACAAAGCCTTAAGACGAGGTTTTTGCTTTGCGGGACGATGTGTCTATTAGTGGTGTGCAAAAAAGAGCAGACTGTTCTTTTTTCACTGTGATTGCAAAATCACAGTTGGTCACTGTGATTGAAAATAGCAAATCACTGCGATTGCTTTTTTCTACTAAACCAAGCCCACTCTGTTAAAAGAGCAATCTAATTGGAAAATAACAGTATTCGCAGTGAATCACTGCGATTGCTCTTTGCACTACTTTTTATTTGCTGCTCTGTTAGATGAGCGACTGAATCACAGGGCGCGCTTTATATTGTTTTTGTTCAAAAACGTATGATTTAAAGGAGCATTATTGTGACTGCTCTTTTTAACAACACGTATGATTTAAAGGAGCATTATTGTGACTGCTCTTTTTAACAACTGGGAGTACTGGCAACGTCAGTACCATGTGAGAGGCTATTTTCAAAAGCAGGAGAAGTGCTTACAGAAAGACGGTCTTCTCTAAAGCCCACAAATTTAAATATGATTTTATTTTTAAATTCAAACTCTAAATATTTAGAGCATTGGAGATCTAATTTTTTATACATATATAATAGTTAAATAAAGACGATTGAATTAGAATAATTTAATTAAAACAACCTTCACAGTTCCGTTGTGAATTTAAGTCTGATTTTATTTTTTCGTTTTTTGATAACTAGGTGACAATATTTTTAATTTTTAAAAACATGGGAAAATAAAATCATACATTTGTTTATGAAAAATAACTGAGTTAATATTGATACAAAGTAGAATAGTAGTTTATATGTTTGTGTTGGTTATTCCATAACTATAATATATATTATATATATTTTTTTGTTATTTTTTTTCTTACATGATTTTTGTTTTTGTTATTTTTTTCTAACATGAATTGTTTTTTGTTTTACTTAATATATTTCTGCTACTTTGTTCAACCGTAATTTTTAGTTGTTTCTGTTTGCAGTGCATTTGTTTTGTTCTCCTTCAAGGTTTGAGCGCTCTACGGTACAAATCGCAGTTTGAATCACCGTTTATAATCACTGTGATTGACAAATCGCAATCACAGTTTTCACTGTGATTGGCAAATCACAGTTTTGCACACCTCTAGTGTCTATTGCATTTCCCGGAGGCGTTTCTAATGCATATTGCCTCAGACTTTGCAGCATTTATTTTGATGCCCCATTTTTTGTAATAGTCATTAATGACAGCCAGGTGATTAGATACATTGTTCAGAGCGAGGTCGGGAAATTCGTCATGGGAGTAAATAATGCAGTCGTCTGCATAGAGAATAGCAGTGGAGTTATCAGACAGGTGAGGGAAGTCATTTAGAAGGATGTTAAATAACAGAGGTGCCAGTACGCTGCCTTGGGGAACACCGCTTTTCACAGCTCCACATTCCGAGAGAGATCTGTTTATTTGCACACAAAACTTGCGGTCTGTAAAGTAATTGGCAAAAATTTTCAAAAGGGGTCAACGCCCAGTTCTGTTAATTTGTAGAGAATGCCTTTGTGACACGCTGCATCAAAAGCTTTCTCTATATCCAAGGAAACTGCAATTGTGCATTTCCTTGCTCTCAGGTTGTTTACTACATCGCTGTGAAATTTTATTAAAGCGTGTTGAGTTGAGTGTGCAGGTCTAAAGCCGAATTGTAAAGGAGATATTGGCCATATAATAAATTCATTCTCCAATTTTATCTTTAAAATGTTTTCAAAAATTTTTCCTATATTAGACAGTAGTGATATTGGCCGGAAATCTGCAGTATTGTTACCATTTTGTTTCTTCTTTATAGGAATAATTTTTGAGATTTTCCAAGCATCGGGGAAATAACCGTTGTTTAAGCAATTGTTGAATACTATTGTTAGTAACTTTATTGTAGAATCAGGAAGTTTCTTTATTAGGAAGTTAGAAAAATTGTCTAGACCGCTGGATTTTTTGTTGTTCATATTTGTTATGATGTCTCTTAGGGTGTCAACATTCGTGAAGTGGTAATTATCGTCGTTTTGTAGGGAGGTAAAAGAATTATCAAAGGTGTAAATGTGAGGAGGTACATTCAGGATGCTTGACGAAGTACGGAAATCGAGGTCAACCACAGGGCTATCAGGTGTGGTTTCTCTGAATAGTGACAAATAATAACTGCGAAATGATTCGCATTTTTCTGGGTCGCTAGTTATTATTTCGTTGTTAACGCGCAATTGTTGGCAGAAGGGTGATTTTTTTTTCCAATAGCATTATTAACTTGCTTAAAAGCAGTTGGTCCTGGTTTTATCTTCTGTAGCATATTATTGAACCTTTTGGCCTGTTCAATATTCGTAAGGTCTTTGATTATGATTTTTAAAAGGCTTATATGCTTTGACAGAATATTATATTCTCGACTTGTCCGATTTCCATTGCGATGATAAATTTTTTTCAAATCCTTCTGCCATCGATGTTTATTTTGGAATAATTTTTTCAGATTGTCTGATAGAGGAGCTTTACCGTTCTTTATCTCGATTTTTTCTGAGTGCAGATTTACAGTAGAATTGAAAGATATTTCAACATCATTTATTAGTGTATCGATTTCAGTATTCTCTAGATTTCTATTTTCAGGTGGCATAATGGGAAGTGTAGCCGTATCCATGTCCGCCTTAAATTGGGACCAGTTGGTATTCTTGAAGGATGTGTATGAATTCTGGCATCGCAGAGTAAATTCAAAATCGTCCATTTCCAGTTTAAGTTTCAGAGGGAAATGGTCGGAGAAAGTTGGAAGACTTGAAATCTGGTAGTTTCTATTGTTCCTGTCAATAATATGGCTGCTGACCAAAAAATGGTCCAAAAAGGACGATCCATTTGGATAAGATGGAGTGAGATCGCAGATTCTAGATATATCCATAGAATGGTTTTGTAGCCAGGAATGTAAGATTTTACCATTTGAGTTGTCAATGTTATCTCCCCAATATACATTTTTTGAATTTAGGTCTCCGCCTAGGATTAGGCCATCGAATTTTCTGGATGCAGCGACAATTATATCGAGGTCCGTGTAGACATCCATCCGTGGAAAATTGGTGGGAATGTAAGCAGATCCGATCAAGAATTTCCTGCATGTGCTGTTATAATGGAGGTCCAATTGTATAAATACTGTATTAAATCGGGTGTCATGTATGCTAACTCTTTTGTATGAAATGTTGTCTTTAATTAATACTGCAACTCCAATGGGAGAATCGTCCCGAAAAATGTTGTAGTTTTTAATGCAAAGCTTTTTATTTTGCCGCAAATGTAATTCTTGGATAAAACATACATCAATTTTATTATAAAAAAGCAAATTCTGTAACTCAATTTGCCGGCTTTTATCGACCAATGATCTAACGTTGAAAGTCATAATATTCAAGTAATTATGGATAATTTTTTACTTTCTTTAGGATACGCAAAAACTCGGCCTTGGCCTCGGGTTTTGACATTTGGCGGTATTCATTGAGGAACTTTTCAATTTCCTGTTCTATTGTCAGCACTTCAGGCTCCATGAAGTAGGTTGCAAGCTTTAAAAATTCATCTACTATAGATTTCGGTTGGGCACTTACCGGGTGAGTAAAACAGTTGGCAAAGGACTTCCCAGGGGTGAGGTATGATGATGAAATCCTTCTCACATTAGCAGTTGCAATTTCCTTTTCTTCTCGAACTTTCTTGAAAATTTCTCTCTTTTTATCCACATATTTTTTGTATGCAGTACAACCTCTCCAATTTGCAGGATGTCCTGCTTCTCCACAGTTTACACAGGTGGGTTTAGTGTCATCTTGAATTACTCTCAGACAGTTTCCAGGCTCGTGTGACTTGTCGCATTTGACACATTTGTATGCATGATTGCAGTTTTTGGCGATGTGTCCCCAATACTGGCATCTGCGGCATTGAACTACATGCTCTTTTTTCTTTGGACTTTCCCAATATATTACTTGGCTGAAGATATATCTAATATGTTTAATATCATCTTTGTTTTTGCCTGGGTGGAATGTTACCAAGAATAGTCCAGTGTCGTAATTGTTTTTCTTGGAGTGGCTTGTAGAGAATTTGGTTACCCTATCTACTACACCGGGTACGTTAATGTCCAAAATTTCTTTGACTTCCTCTGCTGTAGTTCTGAAGTCCAATCCACGTAGTACCATGGAAACCTGCTTCATTTCTTTTGGCGTGAAAGAATACGAGTTAATTTTATTTTCTCGGAGAATTGCCATCATTTCGGTATGAACCGCTGGGTCGGTGAAATACAATTTGCTTTTGTGCTTGTTTACATTTTTTATTTTAAATATGATCTTTGGAATTTTTGCCTCAAGTTGAGCTGACAGGTCCTTGATGTTCTGATCGTATAAAAATATTGGCGGGCAAAACTTATTCTTCGGCGGAGCACTTATTCCTGTTGAAATGGTCGCGGGATCTGTGTTGTTTTTAATATTATTTTTTTTTTGGCTCGTAACAGAAGCATTCTGGAACTCCATCTTACCAAGGATGGAGAAGCGGTTTTGGTTGTTGGTATCAAACGTCGATACATCGATGTCATCGTCATCATCTTCCGAATGTCTCATCTTTTTACTTTTGCTGCAAGAAGAAATGCCGCCATTTACCTCTGTGTCCATATTGTTAGGGGGGACCGAGTCCTCTATTTTCCTTCTTGTCATCAAATAAAGCCACTATGTGCCGGTCAGGCAACAGGCTATTGTCAGTATTTATTAATTTTATATAATTTAATTCAATTTTAAAAATGGCAAATAATTTTGTTGTTGTGTCTTTTGACAAACAACCATTCTCTGCACTACACTACATGCGATCTGAGAGAGAGAGAGAGTAAGTATGTACCATATTCGAATTAGAACTTCATACGTGCAGCGGAAAGATATTCGGTGCAGACCTCTATTATGTACTTCAAATGAAGTTGAAAAAGAATGTAAGTAACAACACATGGTGATTATATGACTTAACGAAGAATTGGATAATTACAAAGATATTACAGCAGTATTGTAATTAAACTATGTGTAACATTTACCTCCACCTCCTCAGGCACATTAACCCTTTCGCTTATTTACCCCAAGGCAATGAACGTTGCTGCTCCACAACATACAATTAAAAACTTCCTGCATCATTGTTTTCAAAAGATTGCGATCAAATAAATTTCTTTCCTTTGAGAGTTCACTTAGATTTCATTTGTTGTCAAATACTTGTTCATGTCAGAATGCAGGGCAATCGTGTTTCCCAAACTTCTATTTAGCACTAAAAAAAGGGCAAATATTTGCTCCTAGTGTGACCCAGCGTTGCCGTTGATGATACTAAAGCAGGGCTGCCCACGGCCTATGCGCTTGGTGTGCTTTTGTTTTTGTAAAAGCGCTTAGCATAGGCTGAGCATCTTACTACCCAGCTAGCATTTTCAATCGTGAACGACTCTTTCACGATCGGAGCCGACGATTAAAGTAATCATGCGCGATGTCGTATTCCAATCGCGCACGTTCAGAGCAACTGAAGTAACTGTGTCAAGACGGCGACTCTTACTTTCCAATCGTCGACGATGAGCAAAATCCAATCGACGACGATGAGCAAAATCCAATCGTCGACGATGAGCAAACTCCAATCGCAGGCGATTGCCAATGTTCTTTCATAGAACATGCTTTTTTATTAAAAATTTAATTTGATAAATAAAAATATAGTGTTATAAATTAAAATTTGAAACTTATTTGAAACTTATAGTTTTTGTTCGGTCTACTTTTCTAAGCCGGTCTGCAGCACGAATAAAGTGTTGCTGGATAGCTTTATTAATGGAAGAGTCATCCGATTTTTGGAACGTTACATGACACATATCTTTGAAAAGAAAAAAAAAAGAAAATGCTGTAAGAACACGTCATTAGAAATACTTACTGGTTATAATTTCCTTAATGCAGAACTCTTGAATGCTGGGCTTTTCGTTAGTTCCACGCCAGCTAAATATATATATTTTTTAATTGTATTTCATTTTATTATTTTTATTTTATTTCTTAATTTTTTTTGTTACAAAAACCTGCACTTCACCTCTGACGCTTGTTTCCTTGTTAAATACTCAAATGAAAGCAAGCAAAACCCGTTTTTCTTTTCTTTTTCTGCTGAGCAGATATTGGAAACCCCGTTAGAATTTCAGAGAGACATAATAAAATTCTCTTTGCAAAACACGAGTTCGGTGGAGTGTGCGGGAAGAAGTAAGACAACAATAACAAAACTACATGTACGACTGTGACACTAAGTAAACACAAAAACAAATCGTGAGAAACAGAGAAAGCAAAAGCAAAGAAAAATATAATTCTGCTCCGACAATCGTGGTGACGATTGGAAATCCAATCGCGAAACAATCGTGATCGTGAAACAAACGTTCAAATGCTAGCTGGGTATGCACATACAACTGTTTGTATGAAATACACACATACCCAAGTTCAAAGCAACAACACTTTCATATACACAGCAACAAGAACGCATCCCAACATACCAAATAGGAATAAAATCTCAATACAACTTGAGAAAAATATTATAATAATAGTAAATCCACAATAGTTTCTCAAGTTCGCGCACAAAAATTGAGAAGAATATTATAAAAATATTATAATAATAGTAAATCCACAATAGTTTCTCAAGTTCGCGCACAAAAATTGAGAAGAATATTATAAAAATAGTAAATTCACAATAGTTTCTCAAGTTCACGCACAAAACTTGAGAACAATATTATAAAAATAGTAAATCCACAATAGTTTCTCAAGTTCGCGCACAAAACTTGAGAACAATATTATAAAAATAGTAAATCCGCAATAGTTTCTCAAGTCGCACACAAAATCTAGAAAGTGCCGTTACGCTTGAGAAACTCTTGTTATAGACAAACGTTTCTTAAGTATGTAAGAGAAATGTGGCAACAAGTGCCGCTTCATTTGTTGACAAATTTGTTAGTTTTGTTTCATTTGGTGAAAAGTGTCAACAAGGCAAGCTTGATTTTTGGACAAATTTGTTTTGTGTTTTGCATTTAGTGTTCGATTTCAAAGCGAGTGTACGTATAATTGTGTTGTGTTAAAAAATTGGTAAAATTTTAATAAAATAATAAAAATGCCTAATAAATATAAAAAAAGTGTTCGAAGTGTAATAAAAAACATAAAAACTAATGAATTGGATGCAGATTTCAGTGCTGGGGATTTTGATAGCAGCCCAGATGAAGGGCTGCAAGAAAAAGACGAAAACTTTACTTCTTTTGTAAGTTCAATTCGTATATAAACCAAAAAATTTTTTAGTACAAATTATACATTTAAATACAGTTAATTGTTTATGATATATTTTTTCAGGAAAATTAACTGACACTTGTTGCCAAGGCATCAAATTTTATAAGGAATTGCTGGAGGAAATTAGTAACGGACGACTTGGCAGAAAGGAACAGAGACAAAGAGAAGTGTGCGCAATTTAAGCATTATTTTTAATTAAAACCGAAATGTACAAAAAAAATGAACTGAATTAATAAAATTAATTAATATTAACGAAAATTACCAAAAAAAAAACCAAATTTTAATATAAGCTTATTCTACAATTACAAGCATAAGCTTGAGACAATATTATTTTTGTAAGCTTATTCTACAATTACAAGCATAAGCTTGAGACAATATTATTTTTGTAAGCTTATTCTACAATTACAAGCATAAGCTTATTGTAAGCGTACACATTTAATATTATCAAGAGGGTTCCGTTTCGATTTTTCTACAATTGTTACACAAGCCTTTTACAATATATTCTCAACTCTTTTTCAAGCTTGAGGCTTGAGATGGTAAGCTTATTATAATATTATTCTCAAGTCATTTGGTATGTTGGGTAAGCTTATTATAATATTATTCTCAAGTCATTTGGTATGTTGGGATGCTTTGTTGGTACACATTGGTGCCAGGCGCTCGCATCGTAAATTTTGTTGCTATTTTTTGAATGATTTCGTGGAATGAGAAGCACTTGCAGAAATCATTATGTGTTGTGAGTTTGAAGCGGATAGATTATTTTGCAGAATGAATGACACGTGGGAAAGCGATTATTTCTTCGCTCAAAATTTTGAGAATCAATCTCAATGTATGATTTGCTTTCAAATAATCAAGACGATTAAATATTGCTGATATGACAACAGGTGGGTCAAGAGTTCAGTTAGTTGCGGAGTTTAAAAAGTCTTTTTGGTTCATTTAGGATCCATAATGAATTATTTTTTGTTTATTTTTTATATATTTTATCATATTCTATAATAAATTATCTTTTGTTTTTTTTATATTTGCCACATATAAATTTTATAAAAATGAAATTCATTTTTTTTTACCAGTGTACATAATGAAATATTTTTGTTTTTCCTTGTGTGTGTTGATAAAGTGTATACGTATTGGTGTTTGCGCTTCCATAAGAAGGTTTTGGGCACCCCTGTACTAAAGTATCAAAATGATACTTTTTTTGGGTCTTGCCACTTTTTTGATACTTTTTGTTTTTGATACTAAATTTGATACTTTTTGTTTTTAGATCCCTCTATGATCAAATCAAAGGTTGATATAGATTATTTCGATTTAATATCTGAATTTAATTATAAAATTAAATATGCAGATGAATTTGTGAGCGAATATCAATCCTTGGAGGCTTTAACAAAAGAAAAAACATGGGAGCGCCTTTTCCAAATTAGGGATGCTGAAGAGTTTTGGGGGAAAGTAGGAAAAATGAAAAATTCCTACAACGAGCCCTTGTTCCCTACATTAAATAAATTTGTGTCATATATTTTTACACTGCCACACATCAGTGCTTGCGCTGAGCGTAGACTCAAAGTTCAGACCTGTAATGAGAGACTATCACCTCTATATTGGTAAATACTGATTTAGAAGATTGGAAGCCAAACCCGGAATTAATTGACAAATTCCAAAAAAAAATTACAAAAAAATAAGTACCAAATTTTCATTGACAGTTGTTTTTTTAGTTTTAATGTTTATTTAATGTTTTATTGTATTATTATTTTTGTTTTTTGGTAATTTACATGAATTCGTATTTTTTACCTTGTTTTTTGTTCTGCTTACTTTGTACCAAATTTGAAGTAATTTTTAAATAAAAAAATCGTTTTAAAACGTTTTATACTTTTTTTTTTAAAATTATACCTTTTTTTGGTACTTTTTTTTGAAAATGATACTTTTTGTGATACTTTTTGAAAAAAGTCAACGGCAACGCTGGTGTGACCACAAAATCAAATACGATCAAATATATTTTCGTTAAATATTTGCCCACATAATACATCCAAACAGTCAAAACACACAAGTACACAATAATATTGTCCAATAAATTGACACAAACAAATGAGTTGGGGAAGTCTAACATGTATGATGGCAAATTTTTCGATTTGCCATCACACTATCGGCATACCTCAGTACGCAGAAATTTTTGAAGAGATGTGCTGATTTGATCTGCCACGACATTTATATTCTTCTATAAACTCTTCCCAGAAACCCACGTTATTTTGAATACCAATATACATGTCTATCGTACACGAATTCATGCTATTATTAATTATTTATTAATTACAATACAAAGTAAATTTATGTTCTAATTTTTGGTCCAAGGGTAAACCGGGTGACACAGACAAGCATGATGGTATGATGACTGTCATGCCGCGTATGATAGACGTTTAAAAAAGGGGCACTGAATTAAAACTATTTTGAATTTATCTGCAGATTTTCTTAAGCTCTTTTTGATACTGCCGCTCTCTTTCTGTTACCATATTTTCTTGGTTGTTATAAACATAAAACATATCGGCTATTAGTCCGTTGTGCATATTTCCAGTAAAAAGAAGAAGAAATCAATTCAGAATTATTTGCGGGACAGCAAAATATAAAAAAAAACATGGACCACAACGAGAAAATATTCGAAAAAGCTTAATAATTTGAATGTTGAACAATTAACAATTATAAAATTTTAATTCATAATAACTGAACTAATAAGATAGGAACATCTGTGAAATAACAACAAAAACCGCTACCTCATCCGTCCTCATGTAATTTTTGTTCTCTTGTCGCACAATTTTACTGAGCTGCAGCCGCTGTGTTGTGTTTCTACACTTATGAATAGCTGTAGATATCTGAAAAGTCCTTAGTGTGAACAAGCCTACGAATCGTTATGCGTGAACCCCTTTTGTTGCACTGAAACAGGGTCGCAATTCCATTTTTTTTATTGTGGGTTGGTAACTCTGTTTCTGTATTAGTATTGTGTAAAATTCTCTGAAAGTTACAATTGGACAGAGTTTATTGATATTTCATTTTACTGCAGCAATTATTCCGTACTTTCTAAATACTGTTCGAATAATGATGGTAGAGTGATGAATTGCCATCAAATATTAAGCGGGGCCTGCAATGCAGGGGATCGATGTTTTGCTATTGGTTCTGTTGAAGGAATCCCATTTACCGTAAGAATATCAGAATACACACTGTCATTATTTGTTTAGCATTTTATGCAATTGAATTACATGACACATAATTTTTGTCTAATGTCATACCATACCATAAGAATATAAATACGTTTGTGCGTACTTATGTATAACAATGACGTATGGATCACAATACATTTACATTCCATGCCATTCATTCCTTCGACACAAAAAATATAAGCTTCCTAATTGTCGGTGTAAACCTCACTATGAACCATAACGAAATAAGGACATTACATCTCTATCGATATAAAACTTCGTTAAACCTGGTTTTTCTTTGAAATGTGCTAAAGATATTTTTTCAATATTTCTTTACGGTTTTCGTTCCCACCCAACTCGACTAAATAGAGATGCCACAGTAACATCGCATTCAAATTGTGTGCTCAAAGATTAATCATGAATGACAATTACATAGTATGTTTTAGAATGTTTACTCTGAGATAATTTTGCAGGTGACATTCACCCTTACTGTGATAACGTGTGCCATTAATGTATGCCAAAATACCGAATATTCCAAAAATTTGCTGTACAAACCGGGTCACTGTTCTACTCTGGAATTAAAAATATCCACACATGACATAATGGATCATGTAAAGTATGCAGCAATTCTGAGAGGTGGTTTCGAAGGCTGACACAATTTTAGCCAAAACTTGGAATTTATAATTTTTTTAGCCTTCGAAAGTTGATAGCCAACAAAAAATAAGCTAAAAAGTAACACCTTTCATAAGCATTAGTTACAAAAATGAAGAAAACTAAATGCAGCGTTGATGGTTGCTGTTTTTTTTTATAGATAATTTGATTATTTATATCGGCTGATTTAAAGACTGTCGTGATTTTGTACAGCCGAAAAAAGTATTTTGGGTTAAGTTTAGTGTTGCTTACCAAATGGTTTTAAAATCGCCGTTTTTAATATCGAACTTTAAGCAATGACTTTTCAATATGTAATTAATTGTTAGACCCTTCGACGATTTTCTTCGTTCCATTGCTAGTACTTTTGGCATGCCGGCGTTAAAAAATGTTATATTACGTTTTCTATTTGAAATGGTCATTAAGATGGACTCTGCTACTCACTTCGCCATTGAAGTGGTAATTTCGCATTATGCAATCTCTCTTATGTACCGAATTTAGCTTCACCAACACAGACTTCCTTTTCGTCATGTAAAAACAATAAATGTTGTGTATCTATTAAATTTAATTCAATCTTACAAAGCGAAACCATTTTCACAATTGACACCTCTGACTCAACCATCTAGTAACCTATTGCTAACAATGTCGGTAATATTAAACATGATCTGTACATCTGGTCACAGCTGATTCAAATTCATATCAAGTTTAAAGTCTTCGCTTAATGGAAGTAAAAAGTAGGGGAAAATGGCTGTGAATTACTTCGCTAACATTACTGTGGTATCAATCAATTACATGGTGTGGTGTCAATCGCGCTAGGTTCACAACCGA
Source organism: Hydrotaea cyrtoneurina (assembly GCA_958296145.1). Taxonomy (NCBI): domain Eukaryota; kingdom Metazoa; phylum Arthropoda; class Insecta; order Diptera; family Muscidae; genus Hydrotaea; species Hydrotaea cyrtoneurina. The sequence continues at coordinate 83,624,235 of OY282513.1, forward strand.
AACATTAATACGCATACACCTAGGACATTTCAATAGAATCATTTTCTTTTAATATAAAAATCAGAGAGTAAGCGCCCCGGTAGGCGAGTTGGTAGCGTGCTTGCCTATCAGCGTGGGGGTTGTGGGTTCGATTCCCACCAGAGGCTTTGGTCTGTCGCTGCAAAAATCTAAACATATGGTCTTTGTCACCGGTTTACCCTTGGACCCAAAATTAGAATATAAATTTACTTTGTATTGTAATTAATAATAAATAAATAAATAAATAAAAATCAGAGCTCGCAAAATATGCTTAACCAAATTTGTCTGAGCGGTCTCATCACGGACAAGAAAATTAAAAAATTGAACGCAATCGTTCGGTGTCTGAGCAGCATCTCTTTTTCAAATTTGCTTGTTAACAGTCTTCAACAAATGTTATTGCCTTCGTCACAGTCGAATTATCGAAGGGGTAGGGAGAAGGGGGTATCAACACGCGTAACACACATACATTCTCAAAAGACCTTTTGTCAAATTCTTTCGAAGTAAAGTGTCTCGAGTGAACACATGAGCCGAGCAAGCGATCAAAAACTGCTGTCGGTTGAGCGAAGACCAAACCAAAGATGAGAGAAGTTTTTCGCGACAGTTTGAGTGGTTATTGTTTGACATCAAGCATGACAGACCAATTATGGCGAGTTCCGATAAGAATACAAGCAATATAATCACCATAAACACAACAGTCTAAACTATTTTGAATGTCCTGAAATCTTTCACTACATACGAAACATTTATATAGCACACGTTCTGCTAAACAGACACAAATCGAAATTTGTCATTTTCGAATGTATTTATTAATGCGATTCACCATACAGCTCAAAATAAATCAATTTATTTTTTGAGATACTTTTGTCAGCAACAGTTGCCTACTCTTCATGTATTGGAAACCTCCAGTTGAAAAATAGTTTGATGCGTTTTCGGAAAATTGTTGTGACTTTTAGTAGAATGTGTGCGTTCGTTCTGCGATTAAAGTTACACTTTGCAAACTTTTTAAATTAAGCCAATTTTACTTTTTCCTTTTTTTGTTAAGCCGCGAATATAAATATTTCTGTTTTATTTACCATTCAAATTTATTCATTTTTGGAATTTTGTGTTCTAAAAAATAATAACAGTGGTAGTTCGGATTTAAGCTGTTTAACCCATTTTCGTCCGGTTTGCAAAAATTTTCGAAACAAAGGTCAAAAGAGGCGTTAGGCGTCAAAAATTGTATACCTGTTACAGTTTTTCCAGGTGAGACTGTTCGTCTAGTCGAACAATAGCAGATGGTATATACATACACCAACACGAACGAGTATAAATACGGTAATTTGACACGGCATTGTCGTGCAGGTCTGCCCCGCCCATGAAAAAATTATAGTTCCGAATTATGTTGGGTTGATTTACTAGGACTTGACTAGGCTGATTTTCTTGTTGTCGCTGTCTCCGGTGAAATTTGATCATATCAAATTTTGCAAATGCTTTTCAGGTCTTCAAGCCATATCGATAATCAATCGAAATCATATACCAATATTTTTATCGTATTGTCGAATCACATAACCAGTAAGCGAGAGGGCTTGCCTTTCAAATACATTTTGCAGCTATGATGGCCAAAATATGGTAACATTTGCTCGTCGATAGACAAATGGTTTCCAAGAACACCAAATTGCATTAACTTTTTGTTTATTATATCGAATAGTGGACGTACTTTTGTGTACCTATCAATGTGTTTGAGATTGTTCTTGTCCTTGAAATGTAGGTATTGCTTTATTTTCTTAAAAGTCGTACGTGATATGGTCAGCTGCACTATTGTAGATCCCAGAGTTGGATTAGTAGACGAATATAAATCTATTTGTGACAGGAAGTGGCAGAATTCAGAAAAAAATACCGTAATTATTTGTTGTGTTTTTTTTTTGGTTTTAGGTCACATCTTGTTATTTTACAAACGAAGATGATAACGTGAGAGAAATAGAACGTGTATACAATACATATCGATTACTCGAACAGTCAAGTGTTGATATCTCTTAAAGTACCAAGTAATGGGGACTAAAAACACCAGTAAATAAAACGATTGAACAGTATGATGCTTTAGTCTCTTTTCAAGGTTTTATTGTTAGAAGACGACTTGTCTGTACGAGCGATAGAAAATGACTATAAGTATGTAAAGGAGAGAATGACAGTGAAAGAATTTAGAGTTGTACAAATTGCAGAGTTGCAGGTATTGGCAACTATTCGAAAAGGAGTATTTTGTAATTAGTCAAATAGAGTAGTAGAAATGTGAGACGTTACGTTAAGTATGATGTACTGTCAAACAAAAGTAAACAAGTAATAAAATTGATAAATATGATAAGTGTGAGATCCGTTCCTCAACATCCCGGGCGGCCCTGAAACATCGTTTCAGCAGACAGGTAGTTTCACAATCTTGGCTAGTGACCTGGTCATATCTCCATGTGAGGTTCGAAGTTTAACGACGCGGGTAAGACCATCTTTGCCAGGATATGTTTCGATAATACGTCCCAAGACCCATGTGGCTGGTGGGCTGTTGTCTTCCTTCACTAGGACGAGATCGTCGATTTCGAGATTAGGTTGAGGATTTGTCCACTTCGGACGTTGTTGAAGAGATGTAAGGTACTCCTGGCTCCATCGTTTCCAGAAGCCTTGGTACATGGCCTGAATGTGCTGCCAGTAGTCGAGACGATTAATGTTGAAGTTTGTTAAGTTACCTTCTGGAGTCATTGTAGTTGGTCTACCGATTAAGAAATGAGAAGGTGACAGGTATTCAGTGTGAGTATCTGGTGCTACTCCCAAAGGCCTCGAATTCACAACAGCTTCGATCTGGGCAAGAAGAGTCCGCATTTGTTCAAATGTTAAAATAGTATTACCAATAACTCGCTTCATGTGGAGTTTAATAGAACGAACGCCAGATTCCCAAATACCACCCCAGTGCGGTGAATACGGAGGGATAAAGTTCCATTTGATTCCTTCCTTGGCTAGGGAAGCCATAATAATGTTGTTGTGGTCTTCAGACAGAATATGTTGATGCATTTCGTCCAGTTTACGTTTAGCTCCCACAAATGTTTTTCCGTTGTCACTGAAGATGTTAGAGCATTTACCGCGCCGTGCCATGAATGTGCGTAAAGCTGCCAGGAAACAGTCTGTTGTCAAGTCTGTGACCAGCTCAAGGTGAATAGCCGAAGTAACCATACACACGAACAGGCAAATGTATCCCTTTGATGTTTTCGAATTTCGACCCTTGTATAATTTGAGCGTAAAAGGTCCTGCATAATCACATCCCGTATTTTGGAACGGAAATGCCTGCTGTACTCGAACCGATGGAAGATTAGACATCTTTTGTTGCGTATTTTGGCGAGAAAATCGAAAACATTTCAAACATCGATGAGTGATTTGACGAATTAAATTTCGAGCTCCAAGAATCCAATACTTCTGTCGAAGAATAACGAAAAGAGAAGATACTCCAGGATGAAGGTTCGTTACATGAGCATCTAGAATTATCAATTGTGTTATGATATGATCCTTGGGAAGAATAATTGGATGTTGAATATTCTCAGCCAGATTAGAGTTGTCAATGCGTCCTCCAACACGGAGGAGTCCAAAGTTGTCAATGAAGGGCGAAAGTTTCAAAAGTTTTGATTTTCCCTTCAGTGGAATATTTTGATGTAGGCATAATCTTTCATTTTCAAAGCTCTGTTGAGCAAAAGTAAGGCAAGTAATTCGAGCGTTATTCAGCTCTTCAAAAGTTAAATAAGTTGATTTAGGTTTTTTCTTCGTTTTTATGATTGAAAGAAACCGCAATACATAGGCAGTAACACGAATGAGTTTAGTCCAAGAAGATATTTTGTCCACCAATCTGTTTAAAGGAAGCTCGTCGTTAATACCCGAGTTGGTTGTTAAAACGATGACATTTGACTTAATTTCAGTCTGGAACTGCGTATTATTTTCAGAAAGTTGTAGATTTTCCTTTTTGTCAAATGTCTGATGTGGATCTCGCAGCCAGCTGGGCCCTTTCCACCACAAGGGGAAATTCAGCAGTTGCCCCGCCATCATTCCACGCGACGCGCAGTCAGCTGGGTTATCCTTTGAACCCACATGTCTCCAAATATTTCTCGGCAATGTATCCAAAATCTCAGCGGTGCGGTTGGCGACAAAGGTTTTCAGCTTAATTGGTTGCATGGATAGCCATGACAGAACTACTGTGGAATCACACCAAGCATACAATTTGATATTACTACGTGACAACGAATCCACAATGGTCTTCATGAGGCGTGTCAGCAGCAATGCTCCGCATAACTCCAACCGTGGTAGAGAAATCTGCTTCAAGGGTGCAACACGAGATTTTGATGCGATGATTGTGACCGTAAGGTTGCCCTTTTCGTCCTTGAATCGACAATACACAACAGCAGCATAGGCCTTGATGGACGCATCACAAAAGCCATGGAGGTGTATTTCGCCTGAATGTGTCACAAACCGTTCTAGTCGAAGATGGTCAAGTTGATGTAAATCTTCCCGGTACTTTAACCAAAGATCAGCAAGGTCCGATGGCAAGGGATCATCCCAACCAACATCCAATAACCATAACTGCTGGAAAAGTATTTTGAACTTCACGATGACTGGTGATGCTAGACCAAGGGGATCAAAAACACGTGAGACGTCAGAAAGAATTTTCCTCTTCGTCGATTGAATGGAATTGTCCAATTTAACCATGAAGCCTATCACATCTTCCGATGAGTCCCAGCAAATACCAAGAACCTTTGACGAGGTTTCGGTATCTTGATTCAAAAAGGTCGTGTCTTGATGACAGCTATGCTGGGAAGTTATTTTGCTTGAGTTAGAAACCCATTTACTCAGTTCCAATCCAGCGAGCGATAATAGATTGATAAGTTCATTACGATTGTTGATTAGTTCGGTTTCAGAAGACGCACCTGTTACCACATCATCGACGTAGAAATCGTTTAGCAGGATTCTGGAGGCAGTCGGATGTGTTTCTTGATAGTCTTCTGCTAGCTGTTGCAAGACGCGTACTGATAGAAATGGAGCTGGTGCCGTCCCATACGTCACCGTACATAATTGAAAGTGTCTAATAGATTCGTCAGGTTTCTCGCGCCACAATATCCGTTGGTAATTTCGATGGTGATCAGCAACCCAAATTTGTCGAAACATTTTGATTATGTCCGCGGAGAAAACATATTTGTAGAATCGGAAGCGCAGGCAAACAGCAAATAGATTACGTTGAATAGGTGGTCCAATATGTAGGAGACTGTTGAGTGATTTCCCTGCAGAGTCCTCAGCGGACCCATCAAATACCACCCTCAACTTTGTGCCAACAATAGGATGATGTGGAAGATAAAACAATTTGTTGTCATGCACAGGTATCTCCGACGGCGACAGTTCCCGCATATGACCCAAGTTCTCATATTCTCTCATGAATTTGGTATATTGCTGTTTCAAGCTTGGATTCCTGGAGAGACGTCTTTCCGTAGCATGGAATCTGGTCAGTGCTCTTTGGTATGTGTCTGCAAACGTACCATTATCTTCGATGAATGGCAATTCCACAATGTATTTTCCATCCGTATGCCGACCATGAGTGCTTTTAAAATGATCCTCCACGATCACCGATGACTCGTCGGGCCCGGCTTGAAATGTCGAATCCTCGATTTCCCAAAAAGCGCGTAGAGATTTGTCAATATCGACCAAAGATAATAGCGTCGCGGCATTTCTATTCGACTCCGGAGAAATCGTCGATGTTACAACATAACCGAATATTGATGATACGGCTACAACGTTGCCATGACCATCGCGTAGTTTGTTCATTGTGAAGATTTCCCAAACGTAATCTGCACCAATAAGAATGTCTATATCTGACGGACGGTAAAATGTAGGATCAGCCAAAGTTACGTTCTCAAACCTCTCAAGTACAGCTAAATCAAATGGAATGCGTGGAAGCGACGAAGTTATCTTTCCTAAAACGTGTACCTGAGCGTCGATAGATCTGTTAGAAAGCTTGGATTGAATATGGACAGAGCTATGTCCATTTGTAGAGTCAGCCTTGACTGAGGCAATTCCCGATAGAGCGATGCGTGATTGTTGGCGTGGAATTCCTAGTCGTTTGATACAATTCTCAGTAATGTACGAAAGTTCAGATGCAGTGTCAAGTAGAATACGACAAGTAATGAAAGTACCCTTATGGTCCCGAACATTGACGATAGCCGTTGGCAAAACGTGACTAAATTTTGTACGATTCGAATTTGATATAGCATTAGAAGAATACGATTCAGTGACAGAGTTGACAGAAACAGGATGAGCGACTGCAGCAGCTGATGTAGATGGCAATTCAGATATAGTAGTTGGAGGATGAACCAGGGTATGATGCTTGTGTCCACAAGTTCTACAACGATTTGAAGATTTACACGTATTAGCAGAATGTCCTTTTCCAAGGCAGTTATAACATAAGTGTTCAGCTTTTACAAAGGAGCGACGTTGAGAAATAGATAAGGATAACAATTGAGGACACTTATGAATAACATGCTCATTCGAGTCACACTTGGGACATTTTCGATCGTTAGTTGAAATCATTGATGTTGCTGTACGTTGTTGTTTATAGCCAGATGTTCTTATCTGCTTCCTACCAAGCTCGAGTTCCTCACAGCGTTGATCCAAAAATTTCAGAAAAGTTACAATTGTCGGTTTATTCTCATCTCGGCTACACTCTATCCACTTTCCACGAGACTCAGAGTCAAGTCTGTTGTTTAATAAAAATATTAGCCAAGGATCGCGTTCATTATGCCCGATAGCCTCCAACCCTCTCACCACTTCATTGGCAATGTCAGAAATCTTACGCAGGCCAACAGAGTCTTCTTCTTTGACTGACTTAAGTGACATAAATGTCTCAATGTAGGAATTCACAATATGTCGAGGTCTATCATAACGCTCCTTAAGTCTATCCCACGCAGACTCATAAGACGCATCGGAAACTTGCAAATGTTTAATGAGTTTCGCTGCATCGTTCCTTAGCAAAGAATTTAAATAGTAGAATTTTTGCGTATTCGTCAAGTCAGTTCTGGAATCAATAGCACCCAGAAATAAATCTTTAAAGGCTGGCCAGTTTTCGTAATCACCAGAAAAAGGCTCAATCTTTATCTTAGGCAAATCATGTCGTGATTGCTCCTGTGTCCCATTTTGTGTTGAACCTGATTTAACACCAGGAGAATCTTCAGGACGAATTAACGAATCCCTCACAGCTTCAAATATACTCTTAGCTGCTATATACTTCTCCTCGTAGACTGCATAATCGATTTCGGGATCTGCTACTCCTTCTACGTCCCCAAACGTACATAACTTTGAAGCAACTTCTTCAAATTTAACCCAACTATCGTTCAGTCGAGTAATACGCGTTTCAATTTCCTGAAGTGAGATATCTTCTTGTAGCTCCTGAGACAGATTGTGCGCTCTGGTTATGGAAGCCTTAACGATGCCCCAAACCTTAGATGTGGCTTTCAATTGTTCCGCCATAATCAATAAAATATAACAAAAGTATGTACTCACAGCGAGCAGCAACAATAATATTGAGATGTACCAGTTCAAACAGCAACGAACGTTTTCTTTTGAATGTACAAAACCCAAAGTCAACCAAGCAATATGTTGTACACGAAAAACAACGGTTAAATGTTCACATATATGTGTGTATGCACGACACAACAGTTAAATGTTCACGTATATGTGTGTATGCACGACGCACAACAGTCCAACAGTCTTTACACAAATGATTGTTACACACACACTCACACAATTGTCGCTAAGCACTCAACCACCGTGCTCTCTCTCGCTGACAGTTTGTAACGACTTTTTCGAATTCACAGAAATGTGAGCATGCTCGATCACGAAATAATGCTTATGTTTCTATGCAGGCACACTGCGTCTATTTTGCTTGCATATATTTCCCTCTGCTTCACAACCGATTCTGCGTACATACATATGCACACAGCGACACACGAATTTTGTTCTTACACGATCACAAATTAAATTGAAATGAATTAATCTATGGATTTATCAATGGACTGTAATTTTTATTTGTTATTTCACCACACGAACTGTCCGATTGGAAACGTTAAAGAAAATTGCCGGCTTGACACGATAGAACGATTTTTAACTTTCCAGCGAACTAGATTCACAATAATTCGGCGAACGAAGGTCCAAATAATGGGGACTAAAAACACCAGTAAATAAAACGATTGAACAGTATGATGCTTTAGTCTCTTTTCAAGGTTTTATTGTTAGAAGACGACTTGTCTGTACGAGCGATAGAAAATGACTATAAGTATGTAAAGGAGAGAATGACAGTGAAAGAATTTAGAGTTGTACAAATTGCAGAGTTGCAGGTATTGGCAACTATTCGAAAAGGAGTATTTTGTAATTAGTCAAATAGAGTAGTAGAAATGTGAGACGTTACGTTAAGTATGATGTACTGTCAAACAAAAGTAAACAAGTAATAAAATTGATAAATATGATAAGTGTGAGATCCGTTCCTCAACACCAAGATACAATAAATATTAATGTAACACTCATTTAAATATTATATTGGACGTTTATCCAAAGGAATAAAGTAATATTTAACTATAAATAATTATAATAATGTCTAAATATGTACTTACAAAATGTGTCTATTTTAAGGTATTTTTGGACCCTCCCCCCTCACCCGAATGTGCTGTTGCGATTTATCGAACAGCGGCCAAAAATGGGTTAAAACGACGTCTACAACCCGCGTCACTCCAAATAATGAAAAATAAAATGAGCAACAGTTAAAGTATTTTCTTGCAAGGGTTAATCACTTTTTTGTGGCACGTGCACCTTTCCGCCCGTGCACTACCGGTCAAACGATCGGTTTCAATAGCCAAAAGTCAAATTTCGCGCATTGTCTTAGACAAGTACCATATAAGATGTCGCCTTAGATTTGAGGTTATGTAAGCTTTTAAAGAGTAGGCAACTTTAGGCAATTAAAAGGAAAATTTAAATTTGTTTGTCAATTCGTGCTGAACATAGAAATGTTATTTTGCTTCGCGATTTTTTACGTTTTTCTAATTCTATAACGTTTTCTAGGTAAACACATTTTCCAGAATATTGATTTAATCCAAAATATATGTACGTTATTAAATATATGAAGGGACTAGTTTGGGACCCCAAAGGACCTGTAATGCATTAAGTCCCTAAACGGCTAATTTCTTTTTCTTTGTGTTCTTTATCCCAAAGTTAAAGAAAGTCATTCCGATTCAAATAAAATTCTATTATGACTTTTGGCCAGTAAAATTGACCGTTTGACCTATAGTGCAGTGTATGAGAGCAGTTGTACCGATTACAAAATTTTTAATTTTTGTCAGTTGCGTGCACAGATCACGAATCTTTAATCTGATTTAAAATTGAACTTTGTAACTTTTCGAGCTACAACAGTCTCAAAATGTTGCAAACAATACTTTTAATTAATTGCAGATTCGTGATAGCGTATCAAATTTAATAAAACAGACTATTTTGCAAAATTAACTACAAGTGCGAATGTTTCAGTCGGGTAAACCAACTTATATATACCCTCACCCTCAGTTAAAACACACAGTTTTATATATGTATGTAACATCGGGAGAAATGTTATAACAGAAACATCAAAATAACGAATTTTACAGAAGAATGAAGGGGCGTGGCTAGAGTTTCTCGAAAACTGTATCTAGTTAAATACAGAATTTGAGCAAGATTGCGTTAGTCGTTGATATTATTAGAAGATTCCTAAAGTCGACGTATGGGAGGTACCAGAAGGGGTGTGTTCAGACCTCCAATTTTTTCTCCAAACTTTACCCAGTAATGGGAATGTGGGTAAGATCACAAAGGGCGCAGTAATACGGGTGTTTTTTATTGAGGTATAGAACTTCGAATTGAAATAAAACACAAGAAAATCGTTTTAATGTCCATCAATTTGGCTTTATTGGAAGGATAATTTTATGCCATTAATGTTTAAATATGATTTCGGGCATGTGGCCGCCGCGGCTGGCTCGAATAAAGCCAATTCTACAGGTCCAATTTTCCAATTGTGATGAATATCAGCATCGAGATGAATCTCATTTTCGGCCCATACACCAAAATCACGACGCATTGCATGGTCTCGCGGCTTTAATTCTTGCACAAGCTGGATCTTGTAAGGTCGCAAGCCAAGATCTTTGCGCAAAATCGTCCATAAAGTTGATGGACAAAGCTCCAATTGCTGTGCACGGTGGCGAATCGATTCATTCGGACGGAGCTTGCGGTGAACTTCGCGAACTGAACCATTACTTTCGAAATAAATTTGCACGATTTGCAAGCGTTGTTCTTTTGTCAACCTGTTCATGATGAAATGGCAAACCAAACTAAATATTAATCACTTGACAGCTGACAAAATGGCCGCCAGTTAAAAAAGTGATGCCAACTTAAAGTTCTATACCCCAATAAAAAACACCCTTTATTACATTATTTATAAAGTGGGCGAAATGGTACATTTGGTCAAGATCGCGGTGGGTGTTTAAAGAGGGCATAATGGTACATTTGTATATGAGGCACCAGAGAACCGACTAGGGGTAAACTTTTTTCTGCAGAACTTCATATGTTTATGGCTTTCTTAATTTACCCAAATGTTACATTTTTATGGGAGATACCAAAATTTATTAAATTTATATTAATATTTAATTTTATTTTAATAAATAAACAATCAAATTAATTTTATAAGTTGTTTTTAACTTTAGGTTCTAAATGACGGGTAATAACTATTAACAAAAATAAATAAATAAGTTTCCATTTTATTGTCACCCACTGTATATATTCAATTTGTAGCTCAAATTTGTTAAATTCCGATGAAAATCAACTGGCTTTGCTAGCGAGCTTACATTTTTTAACACTGAATTTTACCGTGATAATGTCATATGTAATATGTTTCTGATTTCTTCGCCACTGTTGATTCTGATTCTACATATCGCACTCTATATTCGAAAGGGTCAAAACTCAAAATTCTAACATATTTACGCAACTGAAAATAATTCTCTTTAGTCCATTGTGCAGAAGCATCGCAATTAACATAAAATAGACATAACAGTATTTTTCCGTTTAAAGAAGATAGTGATGTCAAAGAAATTTTTGCAGTAATTAGAGATGTGTCGCTGAATAAATTTATAAGACAAAGGTCAGTTTTGGGGCATTTTGAGTTGTGACCCTATTGTATTTAGGGAGCGATATGACGATTCTGACTATCCATTTCTACTGACTAATAATCAATCTTACTTACTTCCATTAACATTCCATGAATGTACAGACGGGGAACTTTTCTCGAATCGGTGAGCTGTGCGCGATATAATTGTGTATACTCACTGACCAGTTCCGAACGGGTAATGCTTTTGTAGAGAAGTTTTATATGTCGTCGTTCGTAAGTTATAGTGTTCTATAACGCAAAATAGGAAAAATTGAGATAAAACTGATTTTTGGGTCAATTTATCGAGATCTGTCGATCTGTGTAATCAGTTTGCTTTTATTCTTTATAGTTTCCGAAATATTATACATCGACTTTGTGCTGTACAATACTTTACTGACTTTTTGCAATAAAGAACTAAACTTTAACATGGATTTCCCAAAAAAATATTTTTGTCATATAGAACACAATAACTTGCGAACGACGATGTGTTGGTTTCTACTGGCTTAAAACATCTTAAAATTTCTTGCAACAGTGGCCCTGATAAAACTCCTCCCTGTATTTTAATTCAATATGCGGCTGCATTTGTCAACGCTCTTACTCCACTGTTCAATATCTCTAGGCCAACTGAACATTTCAGGACGCGCGACCAAAAAAAAAAAAGTGGACATTATATCAGTTGTTTATGTACCAAACCTCACCTTCGTACCGCTAATAGTGTGACATGTGGGTGCGGTGCCACGCCTTCTTGATATATCAAAAATTCAAGTACCCAATTTTTACCACTGATCATAAAAACAAAAGTGTGCGCATATGCGTAGTGGTTCTAAGATTATACAGTGACGAACATAGGACACCTCTTTTTTAAATTTAGGTAATTACCACAAATAGAAAAATCGAAGTAATTTATAACCTTAAACTCTGAAATTGATGATGTGATAATTTTCTTATCCGACATTTGTTGAACAGCATCCTTTGCCATTTGAATAACGACAGTTTCAGTGGCAATATTCAAATTTGTGTTTACAAAGAACAGATGCTACAATTGCTGTTTTGGCAGTTTTTTAAATCTTTTATTTGTCGCCTCCATTAGTTTTGGAAATAGAAGAATGTATATATAAATGTAATTGACGTCATGGTGATGTCGCGAATTATATAAAGGTTATCAAATAATTCAAATGAATTGTAAATTCATTGTGCTAATTGATTTGAATTAATTCAAAATCCATTCAATTCATTTGAATTGTAAAAATGAATTTCAATGAAATTAGGTTCCAGGGTTATGAAAATACTACTTTTTAAAAAGTAAATTTGCAAAAACAAAAATAATATAACTCTGCCAATAAATAAATGGGAAGAATATTTACCTTTTTTGTAACCAGAAACAACCCGTTAAAATTGATAAAAAATTATTATTCACTTAAAAAAAAGCACAACACACTGATTGAAACTGAACTATAAAACAGTGCTAGGCACTTCATAGCCTCGCAAGACAGTCAATAACAGACACGATCGGCAAGTCGGCAGAAACAAAAGTCGTGTCACATTTAGGAAAAAAAGGAAAAATTAAAAAATAACTCGAACCCAAGACAACGCAGCTTCGAAAGTCTAACGACTCACAGTAAAAATTAGTAATAATTCAGCAGCGACGCAACTTCGAAAAAACGTAAAACGAAGTATTGGTGTAGTAGTTAAATTTTGATAAACTCTCTGACGCTTAAGCGCACGTGAATTAATACTTACACTATTAAAGTTTTTGACGTATATATATCAACACATCGATAGCGTTATCTTATTTATTTAATCGGAAATCTTAAGAAACCATTGTACTACACACTCTGGCTGTTTATAAGCAGAAAAAAATAATTTATTACTACTACATAATTGTCTCCGGTAGACCGGCCTTATTACATGGAATAGGGTCAAAAATTTGTTGGAATGGGTGACACGGAAGCTGATTTTTGAAAAAGTTATGTAAACGACGCAAAAAACAAATTTTGCAATGGTCTAAAAATTCTCCAAATTAATTGTATAGGACCAAATTAAACAAAAATATCACATGTACGGAAATTGATTTTTGGTTTATTCAATATTCATATACCGACAAAATTTGTTCCGGCGTGCAATAACACAAGGAATAATATTTATAAAACTAAATTTGAAATTAATTAATTTTTTTTATTTATAGGCATATGCAGCCGGCTGCAATATCGTTGTTCTGGCGAGTACTTTTGAACGTGTACAGATAATACCAGGCGCAATACATGGATATGTCAAAATTTCGGCACTCGACTGCAGCACTGATACGGGGAAAATAGCAGCTGCGTATGAAAATAAAATATGTATATTTGAGCCAACTCCAGTATTACAAACAGAAAAACGTTTAACTCATTTCTTGGATTATAGGTAATTAACATTACACGAAATGCAACTTTTGTGTAAACACTAAATTATTTCTAAAATATTTCCATTAATTATTTCTTTAAACGGTAGGCGTAAACAAACCATAAACGGATGAAGTCAATATTTATGCAATTATGAAATTAGTATTGACATTGTTCTGTAAAAATATCAGTCAATCTGTTTGGGAACGTTTCGTAGTTTTGAGAAAAGTTATTATTATTATAATTTATTATTTTTATTCTTATGCTTCCTAAGATATACATAATTACAATTTATGATTATATACCAATGTATTTCATTAGTTAAAATCAAAGCAACCAAATGAAAAAAAAATTGTAATGAAAACTTTAACCGTCATTAGAAATTATATGATTGGTACAATTTTTTATAGCAATGCGAGACTGCTTAACGCAGTGTCAAATTGTATATATATGGTTGTGTTAATAGCGTCTATGAAGCATGGAAGTAATTCAATCTGTATTGAATGAATCAATTAGTTTTAAGTTATTGTTTGAATACTTTGTAGCCTTTTGGTGTGCGTAAATGCATGTTTTGACGTACTTGCCGTACTTGAAACCCATATTTAAAGAGTGGTAACACACATATTTTGTATAAAGGATTCTCATTTTTGTATTCAGGTCAGATCTTCGACACCTTTCCCTCGATTTGTACGATAAATACGTGAGAAAATCGAAAATCGATTAGTTTTTTAGTGTATAAAATTGTATTCGACCTTTTTAATGAATATGTTGTTTTGTATTAATTTAAATGTTTATTTTTTCAGTATTTCGTCTTTCGTTGAATAACATTTAAATTAATACAAAATAATAAGACCTCGAGCTAAATAAATAAAATATTAGTTCAAATTGTTTTTATTAATAAATTATGTATGTATTTTAACTACGTTCTGAAATAGCTTTAATTAATTTGTTTTAAATGCGCGTAGCGGTTGCTCTCAGTTTATGACCAGTATATATATATTTATTTACCGGAGTCGTTGGACCAGAAACGATTTGTTATGCGATCTTTTGCAGTTATATAGCCACTAGTAGATTTTGGTCTTCTTCTAATTTATTCCTGTTTGGTGAGCGTTAAATATTTGAGCATGTGTATTGGAAAATGTTGCTAGAAATTCTTTAGCAGCATTTTCATCAGAAAGAATGTCTTTGCTTATATTTTTCGAACTAACAATGGCTAGCACATTGGTTTATTAATGTTGATGTGAATGGCGACAGATCGGAGTCAATTGGAATTCGCTTCTGAAGGCAACAAATTGTAACTATAGGAATTTTGCAAACCCCTTTATTTACACGAAACCCATACAAATTATGTAAAATAAAGTATAGTGCATATCAGGGAATAAGTGTAATCGATGTGATATTTATCTAATGTAATCTAAGGTTTTTTACTGAATCCTGACGCGTTTGGGCAATTTTTGATTTTTATTTTTCGTCGTTATTAAAAATATTGCTGTTCGGGAACGGATTGACCGATTTGTACGAAATTTGGGTCATATGAAAAAGAACACTACTTTTAAAAACACATTATTTTTTTCGCCAGTAGTACAAACATTTTATATTCAGCTTCGAAGTATTTTCTTGAAATATATGTATTAGATTTATTATTCGGCCTCGCTGACCCATGTATTGATTTGTCTGTCATGCATTTTTTTCATAAACAATTGCACTGGTGTCGCGTCGCGTTTTAAAATATCGCTTATTACGATTCAATTTGTAATTGTGACTGTTTTCTGTCGCGTAGTACACTCTAAGAACTCTATAACAACATAAAACAATATATTCTGTTTTTATATTTTCTTTTATGTTATGAAAATAACTGTTTTCCTTCACGTTATAAAAGAGTCAACGAATTTAAGGTAGTTTTACTAGAAAATTGTCAATCAAAAAATATTTCCAATCGGTTCGTAAGTCCATATTGTACCGTTTCTATTCAATATATTTCAGAATATTTCTTAATGGTGTAAATCCAGGACATTTTCAGATTTACCTCCAAATAAAACGCCGAAGTGGTGATTTTAGAGTAAGAGAGTAATCTCTAAGCAATGTACAACTTCTCTAGAAAGGGATTAAACGTACGACCCGTGCAATTATATCGTGCTCAGCTGACTGAGAGAAGTTCGAGAGAAGTTCCCCTGTTCCTTCATGGAATGTTAAGGGAAATAAGTAAGTAGGTACTCCGCTTAAACGAAGATCCGCTTAAACGAAGATCCGCTTTATTGAAAAATCGTTTACGTGAAACACATTTTTACTGCAAACACCCAAACTTGTATATGCGAACACCGCTTAAGTGACATAATGAAGGTAACGGCGAAAAAAAATTATGCTGTGCCGAAAGAACATAATTTCGAAATTTCTTTGCTTGTCCGGTTATAAAATTAAATGTAAAAATGCCAACAGAGAAGGTACATTTAATATAAATCAATTCATTGAATTAGTTTACAATTGTTGGTTGTTTTGAACAAAGAAGGATGCTCTTACAAACATCGACTGCAAAAAAAAAACATTACAAAATAAAATCGAATGAGAGTTTGTGCCAGTAAAGAAGTTTTCTATTGAAATTTGACATACATAAAAGTTATTTAATTATCCCGCATAAGTTAAAACAATTTCCTGATTTTTATCATTTCCGCTTAAGCGAATTCACTGTACCATATTTGTCTAACTCATATATAGTAATAATTATGGGAAAAATGCTACAATTTCTGAACCCGTTGTCACTCCATTCCAAATTTTATATATCGAGAGCTTATATTCAAAACACTCTATCTTCAATTTTTGAAATTTATGTTACTAATTTGGAAATAAAAAAACAAAAATTGAGATTTTGTGGTCATTTTTGTAATTTCTCTATCTTATACATATTTTTTCTGAATGTAATACCCTCTATCATATAATTTGGGACTATTTTTTGTTTGTTTTTTTTTCTAAAAAAGATGGTTCTTTTAGAACGCGGATATGGTCAGAGGTTGGTTAAAGCCGAAACAAACATCAGTCCCTCCATATAAAACCACAATTTCCGAGAATAACGTTCACTTAAAAGAATATTTTGATCAATTAGAGATTTGTCGGCCTCAGTGTTTATATCCTGCATAATTAATCACTTTGAAGCGTTTTGCTTGTCAGATTCATTACAAATAACAATTTTCTCATACGATTATGGATATCAAAACGGAAACCACTAATTGTCTAATGCCTTATCAACTTTTGCGATAAAACATCAAAAAGTCATACAACAAAAATTTTTTTAAAAAAAAGGTCACACACAAATGGATTGCACATGCACAAATTGAGATCAGATAAAAAAATCAATCAATTTACTTCCCACATGATTACAATCGGGTTACTAAAGAGGCCAGACAAACTATTAAAGTCAGCATCAAAGTTATACAAAACCATACGATGCGTTGTATTTAAACTACGATTTTTTAAAAATTACCAGGAGGAGTAAATTCTACGTTTTTCAACCATTAGACCAGGTCGTGTAAAGAATGATCATCTGACTTCAGATCACTGTTATATCTTCCAAATGGCAGTGTTAAATATCAAATAAATTTCGATGAAAACCACATTGATCTACCTACTCGCATTAAATCATTCTCTTGACATGATTTTCTGAACGACTAATAAATGGAAAAATTTACTAGATTTGAAACCTGTGATTACAAAAAATATTATTTAGTAGTTCATTGTAGAACAAATAATTTTAATTTTCTGTAGAATTAGGGATATAGGGATATCTACTGAACAATTGTGTTTTTAAGATAGAGGATATTGTATTTCTTGCACCGCTTTAAAAAGTCGAAATACTTGAATGCTGTGAAATATTACCTAGAACGTCCATATCTGCACCACCCACGTTTGTGTGACAACAAACAGCACTAGTTCCTGCATGCATTAATATCTACTCTCTTCATTTGACGCCACTCAGAAATTGTCGCCAAATTGCGGTTGAGTGAGACATTCATCTTTGATTTTTATCACGATGTCAAATGAATAAAGATTGGAGTCACAGTCTGATCCAAAAGTTCACAATGAAAACAAGAAAAATAGATGGAGAAAGAACATAACCTTGTGGTACTCCTGCGGTCAACCTATGCTCATTGGATGACACCCCACCTACAACAACTCGATATGAATCGGTTGAAGTTATTACAACGACAAATGCAATAAGTTTCGCTATAAGTGCACCGTGCCAGTCCCTACCAAACGCCTTGGAAATATCCAGAGCCACAACCTTGCATTCCCTAACGCGGTGATCGGATCGACTCCATCGTTGCGAAAGATACATTATCAGATGGCGGTTCACAATGCTCTCCATAAACTTCGAGAGCGCGGAACAATGTGTGGAAATAGATCTATGAAATCTGTATGAATTTCCTTCAGTTTCCGATGTGGTTATAAGTGGATAATTTGTCTATGTGCGAAACCTGGTAATACCATCAAACATTTTCCAGCGGCTGTTTACCACATCGTAAATGCCGGCGACTTTACGAGTAAGAGAGTAATCTCTACGCCATGTATAACTTCACTGGAAAAGCATTAGCCGTTCGGAACCGGCTTTCAACAGTAGCTGCCGGTCAGTGATTATTCGAAGTTATAACGCGCAAATCTCACTGATCCGAGAGAAGTTCACCGTCTGTTCCTTCATGGAATGTTAAGTAAGTAAGTACAGGGAAGTAGACGATGCAAAATTTGGAGCGGTAGGGGATGATTTCATAAAAAAATTAAAAAAAGAATAATTGTATGTGGACCACATTAAGGGTTGAAGATAGAGGGTAAATATTAGAGGTCTGCACAGAAGCATGTACCGTTTTTAGGAACAACAAACTCATCGAATAACTATATGTTGTTACCCTGTTGTGGTCGATGCCAGCGAGAACATGCTCCTCCTACGCTCTTATTCGAAAATAACGAGAGCGATAATGTCGAGTAAGTTGCGACACCCAAACTGATTGCGGTACTCAATGTACAATGTTCAGTTTATATTATATATATATATATTATAAATAGAAAGAACAGTTGTCCTGTATTCCATTAGTTTTTATCGGGTTTCTATGTGTAATGTAAACAAAAAGATACACCTCAAAATAAGTTTATTTAAACTCGCGGTAACGTGAAGTATTAAAACCCGAGCGTATTCACGTTTTGCGAAGTTGTTCATGTTAACGAAGGTGTAATTCATTAACTTCACTAGTCTCTACGAAGACTACCTACGTTTTCCCTCCTAAAAAAGAAAGAAACATCTCCATTTTGGTAGATTGGAGATATTCAGGTATGTGCTAAACTTCACTTTATTGCGCGGTAGGATCGAGAATGCAAAATGTTTGTCTATCGAGGCGAGACAGCCCATCATTTAGCCGAAAAAGCATCCCTTCACACGACTTCTGGTGGAATCGTGTCATCGTAAATATTGTCACATTAATACAGCAACAATAATGAGCGAAATTCGTCTTGGCCAATTGTTAAACTGTCGTTCACGCCTTAAACATTAATATTTTTGAAAACTTTCAAAAATGATTTTAAAATACATTACGGTTGGATATGAGTCTTATACGCTTAACACAAAAATTCAAAAATCTCAATTTTGAAATTTTGGCCTTTGTGACTTTGTTTATTAGGGCGACAGCATTGTCCTCAGTTTGATATCAGCCTTTTCCTAAACTAGTTTCCTTTCATTTTTCTATTAGAGGCAAGAATTTTGATGGTTTTTGGAACATTTTCCATGAAAAACTTTAAATTAGGTAATGCCATATCAATAGCAATTATTTAAGGAAACGCCCCGTTTTATTAAAATGGTCCGTATAACTGAAAAATGACGGAAAGAAAACAGCGTTTCCTATGTTGAATTCATTTTAAGTGTAAAAAAATATGTTCATGTTAGCCGGTGTTTTTGTTATCGCGAGCCTACTGTACTTACTTATTTCCCTTAGCGTCCCATGAATGAACAGACGGGGAACTTATCTCGAATCTGTGAGCTGTGCGCGATATAATTATGTATACTAACTGACCGGGACCTACTGTTCAAAGCCGGCTCTGAACGGCTAATGCTTTTCTAGAGAATTTTTGCATGGCTTAGAGATTACTCTCTTACTCGTAAAGTCTCCGAGGTGGAAGCAGCCACTGAAAAATGTTTGATGGTCTTACCGGGTTTCGAACCCGGGTTCTTTTTTGATACTACCTACCACCCCACGGCCGACCACAAACATTTATGCTTAACATCGAATTTACTGTCGATTATGGATGTTAATAAGAGCCGAACATTCCTTCATGCTTTACATAGTCGTAGTACTTTTTCTTTGTTGTACACATTTATATGTAGGATGAGAAAAAGTTTGGAAGATAATACCACCTTTGTCTCACACCTGCGATGGTACTAAAAATGTTAATTTCCTTACCGTTAAAACGGACTTGATATTGAGCTTATTTGTACAGTTCTCGTATAAGTCTGAGTAATTTTTGCGGTACCGAATGCCCGTTCGAAATCGATGAAATGTACATAGAGGAGAGAGTTGTAGTCAACCCAATAATTAAACGTAACATATTGTTGTGATCAGCGCATGATCGTTGCGGTCTTATACCAGGTCGCTATTACGATATTACCTAATGCTTCTTCAATAACGGGGTGAATTCGTTGTAAATTAAATTTTTGCAAAGCATATGATCTTTTTTAGAGATGTTCTCTATTTCCAGTCATTTGGTATGAGTGGTGGAACCACAATTCTGCAGTGATATCTGGACTGCTTTGGGTTGTCTCACAATGCTATGTAACTTTAAAATACACTTTGCTAACATAAGAGGCCTGAGAGCATCTTTTTTTGTGGTTTACTCGAACGCTCATTTCCATACGCCAGATGTCCTCGCCTTATGTAAGAAACAGGTATTTGCGACTGCAGGCTTTCCACATTCCCGGGTATATCATTCTTTCATTTTTTTCCACACAGTGGCCTTGTGGAAAAACGTCTTGGTGCTAAACTACTTTCATCTTTCAGGAAAAGTAGTTTAAAGAAAAAAACCTCATTAACGATGACCATATATTCACTGACCCGGTAGATAAAACTAACATTCTGGCTGAAATATTTGCAAATGATTCGTCTTTGTCTGAATCCCGTCAACCACTCACCGTTGTCGAAACGTATCTAATTCGATTCCTTCGATATTTTTTGAAAACGTGGTGTGAATTACCGAAAAATTACCGCTCAATTGCAAAATGTTCTGCGCTCTCGAAGGTTATGGAGAGAATGGCTTACCGTCATCTTGTACAGTATCTAACTGCCTTCTGAAAGTCGTTCCATTCACCACCTTTGTGAGTGCGGCCAAATGACATTTTAATGTTTGTTGTCACACAAACGTTCCACTGATCCAGCATTGTCGTTAATCTCTAAGGGTGGTGTAGATATCTACGAATCAGATACTCTTGATGTTGTGGACATGAAGATACAGGGTGATGCTCGTTGGGCTATCCATATATGCGAAGTGTCGAAAGAAGCATTCAAGTGTTTAGGCTTTTTAAAGCGGTCCAAGAAATACTTCACCCCATCTGATCTCGCAAATATATTTACACCACCTACATTCGGGCTAAAATGGAATATATTTTAAAGGTATCTGTTCGTCAGATATCGGTCGTCCGGTCACTGATTTTAGAACATTTAGTCGGAATATGTGGCTTTCTCATCCGTTCGTTGTCAAGTGCCGGTTAACCGGACGGAGACCTCTAATGTTCTTGTAGTTACATTCTGTGAAAATTTCAAGGAAAACAATTTAGCAATTATGCAGAAACAATACTCACGGCCCGTAGACAATTTCCATTAAATTTTCTCAAAGCGGTGCAGTAGTTATTAAGTTTACATATATCTCTTTCATGCCCGATATTGCCTATATGAATTGATTGAGGACTTTTTAAGGAATTCTAGGTCGAAGTTAAACTTTGGATTTTTTTAACTTTTAGAGTAAAATATGGGTTTATTATTTTTTTATTTATTAAAAAATTTAAAATATGAATTTTAATAATAATAATAAATATTTTTGTAATAATGGAATTTTTTTAATGTCACACTTAAAACAATTTGTAGACTCAAAAAAATAGTAAAATCAACTGGAGATTGTGCTATTTTTACAGAAAAATTAAAAATTCTTTGCTGTCAAATTTGCAAATTTGTTTACACTCAATGACTATTTACACTTAAAAAAACGTTAATATATTATCTAAAAATCTTGCTACAACTACAGACAAATTTATTATGTTTTTCTATCAGATTTGATAATTTTAAAAAACATTTTAAAAATAAGAACTGCAACAGATTTTAATAGCATTTGTAACAATGGTAGGTTCTGTTTCTTATTATTTTTTACTAATACTATGTTTTTCGTACTTAAATAACTATGAAAGGCAATTATAATTATTATTCATTTGACTTAATATTCCATATTTTGTTCTGTGTTATTTCTTTAGTAGTTTTTTGGCTTCTTCATCTAAATCCCCATGTTCCAGTTTCCATTTATTGCGAATACTGGAGATGAACGGATCTGACGTTGCCGATAATATATTAAATAGATCTTCATTTGTGGAATTTCGTGAAATTTTTGTATTGTATTGTATAAAATCTATAAAATCTGTAATCCTTGTTCCTATTTCCCTGAGCCTTTACTGGTTTAATGTTGCGATTTATTAACACACTTATGAAATTGTTTATAAATTTGGTTGACTCTAAAATTTGATAACAGGCAAATTTAGAAAGAGATCATATGTCTACTGTAGAACCTATTGTGATAATTGTATGACTTATTTTTTTGCTGGTCAAAACAAAGCCATGAAACCCTTTCGCAGATATTATAAATATAATTATTATTTCATAATTTTTATCGGTGACAGAAAAAAGTACACTTTTGAACAACGAAATCAAAATTTTCAGCCACTTTGCGCCGCCAGATTTAACCCTCCGACGGTTGGGTCATCCGTTGCCCTTATACGAAGTACAAGGTCTACAGGGACCTATTTCTATTTGTATGGAATTTTATATGAAAACGCATTTTTTTACATTTTTTTGTTTTGATTTATTGTGTTCCGAATCCTTGGATATGCGGTTATGCGGTTGTTCAGCGCTCGTTCGTCTGTTTGGTAGAGCCAATTGTTTTGTCAGCATCAGTAGGAATGACCGTCGTCTGTCACTTCTTTTTATTGGCTTCATCTCGTTGTATGAAATAAACGCGGCTAATGCAGCAATGTCCACAATATTAAAAAACATGGCCAATGGCCAGCGGTTTGTTGAGCGCTTGCATGTATTTGTGCCAAGCATCTGGTCCATTATATCAACGCCCGATTTGTTGGCGTTGTAATCCAAAATAGCAAACGGCTTCTTCTTTTCAGTTTGCATGTCCACACCGCAAGTATAATGTTGTGTCGACAGCAAAATTACCGCTATATTCTTCTTGGCCACATATGAACATAGTGCTATATCGCCTTCGTTGTGCTGTTGTATCGCCGAACAATGTGCTGTTGACAGGACCCGTATGATTTTTTTGGAATTCCCGAGGCACACATGCCTTATTCGAGCGCACTGTTCCAACATATGCGGTTTTCTTCCTGATCAAAGTACGCGCCAAATCCAAAGTTGTGAAAAAATTGTCGGCATAAATTGTGCGGCCTGTATTCCAATATCTCTCCGAAAGTTGAAGTACAACATTCTGCTCTTGATTCACCTCTCGTCCTTGTCAGGCAATTTACCCAGAGTAACTCGTTCCTTTGACATTATAAAATGATTTTGAGTCGCACAACCAGCATATATTTATACCGTACTTGGCAGGCTTCGATGGAATGTATTGTGTGGAACGGGTGCGGCCTCTGTATGGGAATAACTGCTCATCAACGGTCACTGCATCATGCGGAGTATAATCTGCTGCCAAGTTAGACTGCAACATTTGCCAAATATCATCAATAGCCGCAGTTTTGCTGTTGATTAGTCGCTGCTGTAGCGTATTTCCATTGTCGAATCTAAGGCATTGTTGTATGCACTTCATACGATCTAATGATAATGCAGCTTTATATATGGGACAGCGCGTTGGGCCCCATAACTCTTCAAGAGGTTCACTATTCGATTTAGTGAGTCCAGCATCTTAATATATATTTACCCTCGACACTGATTCACTGATACACTGATTCACTGATAAAAAAAATAATATTTTTTTTTTGTACAGAAATTGTGTTTTCTCCAAATTTTTTTTTACCAAAATTTTTTTTTTCCAAAATTTTTTTTTTTACAAATTTTTTTTTTACAAAATTTTTTTTTTTACAAATTTTTTTTTTTTTTACAAATTTTTTTTTCAACAAAATTTTTTTTTCCACAAAAATTTTTTTTTGAACAAAATTTTTTTTCTGAGAAAATTTTTTTTTTTGAAAAAAAAAATGTTTTTTCAACAAAATAATTTTTTTTAACAAAATTTTTTTTTCCCACAAAAATTTTTTTTTTTCAACAAAATTTTTTTTCCATATTTCAACGGGCGCCATAGGCGCATTACAACTTACTAGTACAAAATAATAGCCAAAAAAGCATCGAACTGTTTCAACGTGATTGGTTCCATTCCTTTGTGTTAGTTGTATTTGGGTAAATTGGAAAGGGTAAATTCAAACAACTCAAAAGGGACGGTAACAAAAATTCGAAAAGGGACGGAAAGTTTATTATGTTTCAATGAAAGGCACAATAAAATAATCCAAAAAGTAACTAAAATTCAAGATGTTTTCAAACAATAAAACAAACCAAAAGTACATTTATTAACAATTTCTTGAAATTTCAGTACAAAGTCCCCGCGGACCGTTTCACACGTTCCCGAACTAAACATATTTAAATCTCAATAGAAAGTAAACTATTGGTCGGATCGCTTTGAAATTTGTTTAAAACGATTCTAGATAAAATTTCCTTGGAAAACATGTAGAGGTCGGGTATACTTCCCATGACCATCAAGGAGTAATTTCAGTTTGAAAATGAAAAAGGTCCCAGGGACTTTCTCACCCGCCGGAGGGTTAAACAAGTTGTATGATCTGACCACACCTGTAAACAATTTAATTTGTGTAATTAATGTGCGATAAAATACCTTCCTGTGATGATCCCTGTGCTACTTTTAATGTCGGTAAACCCGCAATTTATCAATCTATTCCTTAGCATGTGGCATGTGTATCGGTCTGTAGATTATTGAAAGTACCTTCAATGGCAATACATACCGCAAGTATATAAATCGTTCCATTGAAGGACTCTTCTATATTGTGTATTACCTTGGGTAGGGCGGTTTCCACTGATCGTCCTTTAACGTAGGGATGTTGTCTAAATTTTAGCGTTTCGCTTGGGATCTGACTTTTAATCATGGTATTTGAGTAAGAAACATGTTAGGGGAAAAAATTGCTCGTGTTGGCAATTCCTTTTATGTTTTTTGTATTTTGATATTTTGAAAGTGATTTGTATTTGAAAAGTCAACAAAGAAAACAAAAATTGACGAAAAAGAATTTCCTTGTGTGAACACAAGAGTCAAGTTCAAAAGGGAATTATAAAAATTGCCGCAAGTAAAATTGCGTAGTGTGAATTGGGACTAAGTATAAAATCTGACCGAGTATACAAAAAAATATTCAGTCACGGTCACTCACTCACATGAACCGAACTTTAAATTTATTACAATTCCATTTGGTATACAAAACCATTGAAAACACCAGAGACAACTTTTCATACAGGGAATGATACGTTTTCAATGATTCTGTAAAACGATTCAAAAGTAATGTTTGATTATTTAAGACTATCCTCAAGTAATCCTAAATAAAATTAATCATTATATTCTTTTTAAAATGTAATATAATTGATTACTAATCCTAATCGAATATTTAACAGATGTGATGTAAAATTTGGAAAACTGCTCATCTTCGCTGATTCCTTCTCGATTCTGGAAAAAGCGGAAGTTACATCTTGCTCTATCGTTCCGATGATGTCAATGTCATCCGCATATGTGAGGAGGTTGTGGCCTTTGGTGTCCACTGAACCACTTTCAGTGCCACTTTTATTAACTTCTGTTTTTCTCAATATTTTTCAATCGATATGTTGAAGAAATTGAACGACAAGCTGTTACCTTGTCGAAGACGTCTTGTAGTGGTGAATGGTTCAGAGAGGTCGCTTTCTATTTTTACTGAGGATTATTATTCCGCCAGAAGCCCACTGATAGGGCTGCATCAGTTCGTCGAGTTTGGGCTTCATCCTTTCACACAATATAAATTCCGCGGTAGTTGGCACAAACGGTTTTATATCCTTTAATCTATGGTCGCGGTATGTTTTCTTCGCAGGGTTCTTCGGCCGGTAACAAACTGGAGAAATATTGCCAAATCCTCAGCACACTCGACGTGTCTGTTACCAGATTCCCATTTTCATCTCTATACGAAGTTATGCCATTAGACGAGTTTAATTTTTTACTTGTTGGTAAAATTTTCTGGCATCATTTCTGTTTGCATATAGCCCAATCTCCTCAAATTTCCGTCCTTCCATCTCTTTTTCTTCTTCGAAATATATGGTCGTCCTCCCTCCACAACTCTGTGTATCTCTCAAACACAGCTCGCGTTGCCCAAGGAGCGAATGTCGCTCTGTATGCGACGTTCTTACCTTCAGTGGCGGCCATTGGTTCCGTTCTTGCCGCTTTCGGTAACCAATTTCTTCTTCGGCGTCTTTCCTCATGGAGTTGTATTTGTGGTGCCATTGTTCGCTGATCATTCCGTTACCGAATGTCGGTCTAAATATGTTTTCCCTACATATTTTGCAATTAAAATCCCCAAGAACAATTTTAATGTCTAGGAGCTCGAAAAACTGGTCTCGTCATCTTTCTCTTCCGTCGGCGCGTGGACACAAATAAGGTTTATAAAAATAAGTTAGCCTTGATGCGAATTGCCGCCAGTTGTGTGAAACCGGCGAAAAGGTGACGTACCCTCTTGTTTACAACAAATTCGCATCCGAGCTGGTGCTTGCTTTCACGGCAGCTGTAATAAATATCGCAGATGGCGGTGATGTCAGCTGTGCACTCCTCGAGGAGATCCGTAAATCGTGGTCCTTTAAACGTTTGCGGTGGTCGTCAACATTAGGACCAGTCCGTATTTTTTAGCTTTGATTGTGATTTTTTTTTTAAAAGCGGGTTACAAGCCCCTCTCCAACCTCTTATCCTGAGGGAACATTCGCCGCTCACACATTTTTTCATCAAATTACTCAAACGTAGGAATCGTTTGACTGGGATATAAGATGTTAACAATGAACATAGGCATCGAACGAACCTGTGAGCTGTATGAGCTACCTCCTGACATCAGAAAGGGTCTAGACGACAACGATGACCTAAAGTACTGACAAGGAGAACTGACACTCCGGAAATGACATGGATAAGGAGGTCAAGTCGAACAACAAGTTGTATATTCAACTTAAGTAAGATCTCGCAATATCTACCTGTCTTTTGAGAGTATGATAGAGTTTAAACTAAAAGAGCTAGCTATTTCCAATTTCGTAGATATGTGTTAGGTTTGTAGATCGAATGGTATCCGAAATATGTCAAATTGGAGCAAGTCCTACACGCTGAAAAATATGTCTTTTTAAATGTTTACACACAAGTAAAACGCGTTTGGTCTTTGTACCAAGTAAAGCTTATTTCTTCATACACAAAGCTTATTTAGATGTAAATATTAGGGTGGAGTGAAATTCAAAAAAAAATGTTAACCTCGGAAAGAGATGTAGTCTGGGGTCCTAATGAGGGAAAAAATAAAGAAACAAATTTTAAAAAAATTTTAGGGGTCGCGCCGCTCCCTCGAAATTTGGAAATTATCGCTATTTTGGCGTTGATTTTAGAAAAATCCTAAAAAGTTTTATGTCAATAAATGTTTGCAATAGCGTAAACAATGAAATAAGGGCATGAACAAATTTAAAAAAAATTTTCTCATTGTTCAAAAATTTCAAAAAGTAAAATAAGTCAAATCGTCCCTTCTTCAGAAAATTGACTGAACAATGAAATCGCCACCAAAGCTACAAATATTAGTCGATTATCCTCATATTTGCCTCAAATACTTTTGTTTGGGCACTGAACAAGCTCAAACTTTTAAATTTCGAATAAGTTAAGTCGTTAATTTTTAGGATTTTTCTAAAATCAACGCCAAAATAGCGATAATTTCCAAATTTCGAGGGAGTGGCGCGACCCCTAAACATTTTTTAAAATTTTTTTCTTTATTTTTCCCCTCATTAGGACCCCAGACTACATCTCTTTCACTCCACCCTAGTAAATATAACTCATTTGCTATTAATATTACGTATTTGTGTATAAGCAATAGCGTGTTTGGGAAAAACTGACAACGCACATATTAAATTCAACTAAGTACAACATTTGAGTTCGAATAAGTGTGTATTTGGAGATGTTTTCATATTTTTTTTTCATCTACGCTCTTTTAAATAAAAGCAATAACCGAAAGAGTAAGTGGAATTGTTGTATAGAAATTCACAAACTGTTAAAATGACCGTGTATATTGAGTGACCTTTTCCGCATAGGTACCAAATGCTTTGTCCCAAAGTGTAGGGAGCACTTTACATTTAATAGAAAATTTTTATGATTTGATAAGTTTGTAGTAGTGAATATTTTACAATAATAAATAACAATCGTAATTCAATATTCACTGATTTCGTATATTTTTAGGTGGGTCCAAACTGGCTCCTTTGCTAGTCATTCACATGTTATCACACTGTCCTGGAATTTGGAAGGAACTCGCCTTTTAACCGGTGGCTCCACCATTCAATTATGGAAAGAAAAGTCAAATGACAGTGGAGATGATGAACCAAGTGGTACGTATTTTTTTTATAAATTGTGTGTTGTCTTAAATCTGGTATACATGATAAATCAAAACAAACAACTAATAGAAAATTAGCCACCGTTGCGTTTTCACAACAGTTATTTTCAAAAAAAATGGCTGGAGGAAGTTTTACCTATTTGATGAATTACGTTTTTTTGAACGTTTTTCAAACAAAAGTCAACCAAACAAAAAAAACAGTGAAAAAGTTGCAGTCGGGTATATATTTATACCCTCACCCTCATTAAAAAGATACAAGTCTGATATTCCAAAGTATCGGAAAGTCAAAAGTGAGCGTGGCTACCACATTGGATGAAACATCTGATGAGTTGTCATAACAGCAACCTCAAAATACCGAATGTTATAGAAAAATATTGTATTACACGTTTTTACAAAAAGGGCGGAATATGAAGTAGAGTTTTTTCTCGAAAATTGTAAGTAGTTAAAACTTTACTAAATATAGAATTTCGGAAAGATTCGTTGAGCGAATTTATATAATTACACGATTTATAAAGTGGGTGGAATGGTACATTTTGTATGGGAGGTACCAGAAGGGGAGTTGCCAGACTTCCAAGTTTTTGTCCGAAACTTTGTCCAGCAAAAGCTTTACTAAATACAGAATTTGGGCAAGATCGCGTGGGTAATATTGATAATATTACTCGGTTTAAAAGGGGCAGTATGGTAAATTTGTATGGGAGGCACCAGAAGGGGCATGGCCAGACTTCCAAGTTTTCGTTGAAATCTTTGTCCAGCCATAGCTTTAGTAAATACAGAATTTGGGCAAGATCGCCTTGTTCATATTAATATTATTACATGATTTCTAGAGTGGGCGAAATAGCAGATTTGTATGGGAGGTACCCGAGGGGGTGTGGCCATATTTCTTTTGCTTCAATGTCTACGAATCCGTTGATTTAAAGTAAGTCTACGTCCTTTCAATATCGTTCCCAGAAGTATTGAGTATGATCCTAAAAACTTGAGGCATTCAATGTTTTCGACCTCCAAAACCCTAAGTCTTGTCAGTCTATCTACAGTGGCCAGTGATGATGAATACTAACATACAAATATATACCCTGGGTGTGAATATGAAGTACATTATGTGCATCGGGATCCAATTTGCAACATCGGCCATTTCGAGCCTTAAGTGGAAAATACGGAAAATTAAAAATTTGTGTCTCAAATCAACAAAATTTGAGCAGTCAATGATCAAACGTTGAGGTGTTTGTGGAATAAGGCAAGTATTACATATCACACTCTAAATACACAAATTAATTCAGAGTACACATCTCTAACTACTGCAATCTGAACAAATGAAGTTTATGACATCATATATGTATACCCGTTCTTTTGAAACTCGTGAAAACTCATTTAATAAACTTGCAAGTGTGCTGTTGAAAATAAACCAAAAATTGATTTTTGTGTTTCAATAACAATTTTTGAATAAATAAATACTTTTTAAATATTTTATTAGAAAATAGGCGTCCTCTTGTTGCTTTTGGTTTTGAGTGTCCATACTCTTTGTATGTCAGTCCATAGATTCAAATCTGGCGACTGTGTACACTAAAAAAAAAAAACTGTACATCAAATAAATGAAAATGATTCTTCAGTAGTTGTACATCAAATTGACAAATAAATTCTTTGGCTTGATAAAAAAAATTCGTCAATTTGAAGTACTTAGTTTTTATGGCATTTCAAATGTAAGAGTGAGTCATTTTTTAATATGTTTGAAGAAGTTTTTGCATGTGTTTGTAAAGAGTAATTCTCATTTAAACGATAAGAACTATTCCTTATATTATGCCAATAATTGTAGTAGGAATTCGTATACTATGGGTTGCAATCATAACAAATACATTGCATAACCCTCTTTAAAGAACAAATAAGTCATTTTCATTTGAAAGTGGTTTTATTGTATTTATATACATATCGATCATTTACATCAATCGATCATTACATCATCATTCCAAATTCATTTTTTTATTTATACAAACATATGTCAGGCCTCTAGTTTCTTCGGGAACCCTATGTTTTTCCTATAGTTGCTAACTTAGACTCAATTGAGAACTGTAAACGACGACTCTCTTGAACATATCGAGTTTTGAGTTATAACACTATTGAGGTAAATGATCGATATGTACAGTGACGCCAAGCCAAACTCGGGCAATGAAATAGGTGACAAAGTATTCGGAAAGCAGACAATATTAAAGAATGAAAAACATATTCATAATATTGATTACGCTTCTCATCCTTCCATTCGAATTCGCAAAGTTGATAAAGTATGTAGTAGATGCAATGCATTGAAATTTAAAAAATCAAAACGGACGTATTGTATTGCCCTGAAAATATTTCCAGAAATTCATACAGTTGTACAATTGCTGCTTTCAAATGATATCGTTCGCGACTTTTGAGGTAAATAAAATGAATTTCAATTCAGATATTAATATTTTTGATTCAAATCGAAGTATTTTGGACTTATCTTCAGCGATCTCAAGGAATTTTTACTGTAAATTACTGTCCCCCTTGGAATTTTCATATATATTAGGTCATGATCTGACGTAGGACGTGTCACTGTCCATGCACCGTAGCATTTTGAACGGACATATCTATGTGAGGTATGCAGATCAGATGGGTACATGTGCCACTGGTACAGAATTCAACACATCCTGAAAAAAAAGCTATATCTAAATTTATAGACTTAAATTTAACAGCTGACTATTGTTCAAATTTCAATTAATTTGCTTGGGATCGTTTCGTGCAACGCTATTAGGAAATAAAGTAAAAAAGAGACCAACTATTTTTGAGTGGGAATTGTATGAATTAATTTGTTTTATTTGCATAGGCTTTGGACATGTTTTTCAAAGTGGGCGTTGTCAATTGGTATTTGGCTAAAAACCTTACACGTGCATATTAAAAAATTCCAAATCGGGTTACCCATTCTCAGTTTGCGCTTACAAACGAACATAATTCCAAGATCGATAGATAAAGGAAAGTTATCTTAGTCAAAGTTGTTGGTGGTAGGACGAAGACTGCCGGGTTGGCTTGTATATCTCTACGTGTTTTCCTCCCCTTATTTATTCCTCGAGTGAACATATTAGTGTATTTACTAGTATGGGGTTCGTTAGTGTATTTACTAGTATCAGACGGACAACAGTAGTTTAAATCGGAGGCCCGGAGCATTCCTAAGGCCTTTTTACATACGTAGAGGGCCACGGTGGCTTTGTTGATCCTATCTATAATGTTTAAAAGTAAATTTCCTGTCAAGAATAACCCCCAGATACTTTGCGCTGTCATTGGGGCTTATTCTCTTCCCGCCAAGTGTGGCTCAATTTTCGGAATTCTGCGGTTCCTAGTGATTTTTCTGAGTTTACTCCCAGCCTGTTCTCTGAAGCCCATGTTGAGATTCTTCTCATGTGCTTTTGGATGTTCTCTGATGCCCATGTTCAGATTCTCCAAATGAGATTTGGGAGTATATCTCTGCAGGTCGAAGGGTAACAGCAACTCTAAGGGGCGAGAGCACTCCCGGGGGGACGTTGTTGAAGGCATCCTCAATGTCTATAAAGGCAATGAGAGTTTATTCCTTTCGGTAAATTGATTTCTCTACGTAGCTTACTAAAGTACTAAGCGCCATTTCCATACATTTATAGTTGTCGATTAGGATTTGGCCATTGCTGTTGGTGTTAAGGCGCATGGCATACGTCTTTTTTATATTGATTTCTAAATCAACTCTTTTACAAACTTCACAAGATCATTCGTTTTTTATGTCAGACAGTTTATGTGATAGGAGGCAAAATATCATTGCAAGTCTTCTAGGTGTTTTTGAAACTCCATGAAATGGAAACTACCATATTGATTATCTATTAATGCATCGAACGTTTTTCATCCCGTTCATTTCTACAGTTTCGAGCCTTTTGAGTATTATTGCAGCAAATACCTTGTAGATGGTGTTGACCAATGTAATACCTATCCAGTTATGACATTCTTTCGGTTGTTTACCTACGGAACCTCTGGACCATAAACAGTCGATGGATTCTGATATCCAGATCTGCACAATATGAGGTTGTGTAATTTTGGCGGCGATTTCATGAACGTTTGGCAAAATTTGCATTTTTGGTATTTTTTCGAATTTTTTTTGGGAATTCTTTAATTGGGGTACTTTTTATTTTATTTTTGTGGCATTTTTCGTAGAGCCACAGAAAAAATATATATGTAAAAAATTCAGTATAGTTTTATTTCAATTGATATAAACAAAATTCAAATAAAACCAGTGAGAAAGTTTCAGTCGGGTAAACCGACTAACATATACCCTCATCCTCAGTAAAAACATACGATCGGATTGGGAGTAGTAATATTTTACACGATTGTATGGGAGGTACCAGATGGGGCGTGGGAAGTTTTTGTCCAGTTATAACTTTACTAAATACAGCATTTGGGCAAGATCGCGTTGGTCGTATTGATATGATTACACTATTTCTACAGTGGTCGAAATAGAATATTTGTATGGGAGCTACCCGACGTGGTGTGGCCACATAGCTCATATGCAATCCCACAAGTAGTTTTGGGAAAATATTAACCCATGTAAAATTGCAAAGCGATTGTTTAAATCTTTCGAAAGTTACCGTGTGTACCAGCAGGACAGACGGACATGGCTCAAACGACTTAAAAAGTCATGAATCGAATTTGGTTCAACGACACCTAGGGTCTCAAGGGAATTATTCGATGTGATACACTTTTGGGTCGTATAAATGATATATACCCTACTACCCGAAGGGTGAGGGTATAAATAGAAACGATGATGACAAATTGCTGATGATGGCTGCAGTCCAAGTCCGGTTGGAGCAAGTCGGTTGTTGTTCACGGTGCGATTGATCTTACAATCGATGTGGGTTCTGCTATACAACAGCGAGGAGAAATGTGGTCTGATATTTTTGAGAATAATGGACGCTCCAGCAAAGGTCGATCCATTATCAGAAAACTTTTTGGAAGGGTAGCATCGACGGGAGAAAAATCAAGTAAACGCAGAAATTAATCGACAAATCCTTTGTTGCGAAACAGACGGATGCCAAAACGTATCCCTTAGTTATTCCTTATTCCATATCCAGAAGTTCTCTCAGGGAGGAGAGCGTCCGTGGTCTGTTCCTCAGATTTCTTCTTCTGCTGAACACTCTCACGACAATTGTGTATAAGGGTTCGCACTAGATTTGTCTCCATGTATGGACTACTGATGGGCATATTATATGTAAAGTTTCGTGAAACGAAGTCGTTCATCGTAAGAAAGCGCCTGAGATCAACTTAACCTACCATTCACATATGCGTCGAACGAACTGTGAGCTGTCCTGACATGGGCCCAGTTAAACGCAGCAGAATATAGCGATTGCGTTAGCTATACCATGTTGATTGAATGGACAACAAGGCTCCAGCTAGAAACACGTTTGATGAGAATTGCCACAGAAGACAGGGTAGACCGCAGCTCCGGTGGAAGCTCCATGTGAAATGCCTAACTTTTACTACCAATCTTATTTGGTAGTTAAAAATAACATAATGAAATAAATCGACGTCATATTTATGAATTGGTTGAATTATGGGTCTTGGCCGGTCTATAAATCGGAACACCTATAGACATTATTGTATGGGCCTGAAAATTAAATGAAATTTTCTAACTAAACTAAAACTGTGGGCCAAAAAAAAACATGAACATTAGTGATATAACCTTTTGAAAACATCAAAAATACCACCGCATTTTAAAAAAAACTTTTTCTATATCGCGAAAAAGTTTCCGCATCGAAAGCGTTGTTTTGTATATATAGATATTTTAAAGGTGTCTGTTCGTCAGATATCCGTCGTCTAGTCCCTGACGTTAGAACATTTAGCCGGATACGCGGCTATCCAGGATCTCTCATCCGTTCGTTGTCAAATGGCCGGTTGACCGGACGACACACTAGAGAAAATTCGTTCCTCAGCCGTATGCTATGTCAAGACAAAACATCAACAAACACTGCTCCTTTCACTACCCTTACTTCCCATCGCTAACACAGTGCATTGAATTCACAGGGGCATAACCAATCCATTTTCCATAAGTCTAAAGTTTTATCAAAAATATTTTTAATTTTTTTTTCTTATATAAGACTGTTTTGAAATATATCCTAGTCTTTTTCCCTTATTGTAACTTCATCACTAAGTGTTGACACTCACAAAAAAATGGTGGAGTCAATTAAAAACAATGCAGGAACCGAAAAGACCTTGAAAAAGGCTACTTGCAAAGCTTCATATTTAAATGCCAATTTATATGATTTCGTTACCATCAACACCCAGTTATTTTTTGAAAAACTCAAAATATCTACAGATTTTTTAATGCTTGACCCTGCTGAGTGGCCTAATAACAGCGCTTATGTTAGTGGTCTTCAAATTGTCACACAGCTTAACGTTATTAACGATTCAGCAGAAAGAAGTGTGGCATTAATAACTGATTTTAATAAATCAATAACATCGAATGAAGAGCAAAAACAATATTTGCTGCAGGTTGTAGATAACCACAGAAAAAATTTCAAAATTTTTTCAAAAAATAAACTTCTTACAATTTATTTTTTTTTGTTGTTTTATTTTATGGTCCAAAGAATGTACAACATTATACAGCGTTGGAAAGGGCAATCTTGGCGCAAAAATACAAAAATGCTAACTTCTTTTTGCTAGAACAAAATAAGAAAAATATTTGATGTGGAAAAACGATAATGTTCGTTTGTGAGTTAAATTGCAGATTAAAAATTCCGCCAAAAATAACGGACAGAGTTTTTTTTAAAAAAATTAAAAATTCAAAATTTGCCTGGATTATTATTAATGATCTCCCATCAAAATATTATCCATATGTCATTTGGTTTGGACAACACATTATTCAAAAGGTTTTAAGTCGTAAACAGCCCTAAAATGACCTTTAAACGATTTGCGGAGTACCTAGGGATCAAAATTTTTGGGGTCTTGAAATATTTTTCATCTCGTTAGGGGTAGAACTTTCAGAAAATGGACGCGCACCGAAGAAAATAAGACACATAATTTTTCCCATACATTTTTGAACCGGTCTAATGTACACCTATACATATTTATAAAATAAAAAATGTATACAAAAAATCATAATTAATTTACGTGTTGTCATATTTGCGCCTCGGATAATACGACCTACTTGCATTTGACGGAGAAAACCATTTGAAATCAATTCAATTTGAGAAAAGTCGGAAAGACGAAAGTCTTCGTTTACGAACAGACGTTTGACAATCCAGACACTATTGTTATGTGGTTACTCCTGTAAAGAGGTCATAAATATACTCGTTAATAGTTACTAGTGTTTTCGATATAAATAACAATAATCATATTTTCATTTATTTTCAGGTGTTAAATTTGTTATTGGAGGAGATCGAGAAAATCGAACGCCTACTAACGAATCTTTTGAAAATGCAACGAATTGGGAGAATATTTGGTCGTGCCAAACGGCAATACCCATTTATCACATGGCATTTAGTCCTGATGGAACTTTATTTGCAACATGCGGACGCAACGATAGACTTGTGAAAATTTGGTACGAAAATAAACAAAGTAAGTTTTTCATTCTATTTAATTACTATTTTATATTGTACTAGCTGTCCCGACAAAATTGATTCTGCTATACAAACTATTTCTGGTTAATATTTTAGCTGTTAAATAAAACATAGCGAAAGTATGGACGTGATCTTTGACAGAAAGAAGAGTGTACTTTACTAAAATAGCAGACATATTCATTAATGATCTCTTAAAACTTAAATGTACAGTAAAAAAAAAGTAATAAAGCAGGAAGCGAAATAAAGAAAGTCAATATTAATTCCGAAGAGCAGCACAAATAAGCTCTATGGTTTGCCCACGCGAGAACAAGCCACGTATAAATTTCCGCGAGAAAACCATGGTGTGCCCAACATAACGGACATCGTATGGAGTAGCGACTTATTGATTGTAACTGCGTATGCGAATTTAAAAAAACCATAAATTTGGCCATATAACCGACTAGCAAAATACACGCTACTTCGTAAGCGTGAATTTTCCTCCGCAGTAAACACACAAAATATTTGTTTAATTGCATTGGTTTACAAAGTAATGCTTAATACCGATTTAGAACCTTTATCGCATTTTTCAAATGCGACAGTTATGACATTGAGTCAGCTTCGAATTATTGGGCTGTAGATATGCCACCTATGAGACCAATAGTTATTGATTTTTCTCGCAAAGTGTAGATCACGGAAATAATTTGTTCATTACCAATGGTCTCTGGGGCATACGATTTGGACGGCAATGCATTTCAGACCTATTTTCGTGAGATGTTGTTTGACCACTACAGGATCCATTTTGCCTAAGCTTTTCTAGAGCTTTTGCTTTTTGGAAGTATATCGAGGGCTCATATTCAAAACTGGCTATGAACAAAAACACAATTTTTCAGGAGAGCGAAAAAACTATTTTTTCCCATAGTTTTAAGAGTAATTATTAAGCGACCATTGACATGGCCGCTTTTGCGTTTAAAATATAAGCACTATACAAATTCTTATTATCAGATAGCTATTATTGTACAAAAATAAAATTGATATTCAATTCAATAGGATATACAAACAACAACCAAACAAAACTGATGAGTTTTCAAAAAAATATCTCCACCCACCGATCTACAATCGAAACATTGCCTTCTCTCCATTGCATAATTTTGTCACGAACGCTTATTTTTAAAGTATCGATATCTCTTCAAAATATGTGTATTGTACTCATCAGTGTACTCCACATTGTGTTTGATGGGTTTCTCCTCGGAATCTCGACAGAATTGCTACATATAATTATGAGTCTTACGAATTTAAAACAACAATTCTGTTATTAGATCATCCGCAACATCTTCTTCGTTGGATGAAGTATAATCAATTGCAATACGTTGTAGGGAACTAATTTAATTTTTAATGTTCATAGCCACTTTTACATTCGTAAAGTGACTTGTGAATGTATAGCCTAATAAGAAATATTAGAAAAAAATAGATAAACAAAAAATTGCATCTCCAAATTTGTATGACAGATGACAGCCATGTCAGAGAATCGTTTACCATCAAAAACACCTTTTCGAGAAAATGGCTAATAGCCATTTATGCTGAAAAATTTTAACCAGCTTATCACAAATTAGGTCGAACAATAGTCTGCAGATTTCGTGCAGCTGTTCGGGTTCCATTCACACCAGAGGCTTTGGTCTGTTGCTGCAAAAATCTAGCCAAATTTTTTTATCTGATTTGTACCACAACAAACAATTAAAAATAAACAATAGCTGCCAAAACTTTCCGCTTAAAAAAAATGTCTGCGTACTAAAGTACGCATACATGTATACAGACGTGTATGCCTGTGTAATAGCCGCTTAATAAAAGTCGCAATTGTTATTTACGTCATGACCTTTCCGTCGTACATAAATTACAATAGCGCCATATAGTGGACCGATCAACATACATTGTAATTACTGTTGACTCTCCAAAACCCCTAATTTTCCATCACAATGTCAGCTTTAATAGACAAATGTACCGTTGCTCTTTTTTAGATTACTTATTTATGTAAACTCTTACTTGTTTATTTACAGTTTTGTTTCCATCAAAGAACCCTGCTAAATCTGCGATCAAGGATGATTCCAATGATCTGAATTTTACGTATATATATATCGCACATCCCCGTGCGGTTACTAATATAATATGGCGGAAAACCAGCAAATATATGCCAAAGGGATCTGTTTCCAATATGATTGTAACATCTTGTCTTGACAATATATGTCGAATTTGGATAGAAACAGTTTTGCCAGATGACGGCTTGATAAATATGACGCAGTTTGACCCGTTAGCAACGCAAAATCCTAAATTTAGAACACACCGTCATAAGCATCGATTTATGCAAAGACTTAAGCATATGAAAACCTGTTTTCACATACGTCGTCATGCTAAAAACGGAGCTAATATCGGCACCGGTGGCGGGGACTTGGTGGCAGGCAATTATCCGGGACCGATTCCGTCTCTACCGTCATCATGCAGTGTTCACGATTTTCACTCGTATGGATTTCATGGTACTGGAATATCGCAAGGAATGCATTTCCATTTGGCTGCTTCTATTAACGCGGAGACGGATATACCTCTGGTTCCCTCTATGCAGTCAACCTCCGATTCGTCGAATAAAAATAATTTTGTCCTTCATTGGTTAAATAATAAGGAAATGGACTTTACTATACAGGCAGAAGCAATCCTCCAAGAGCTGACAAAAAAAGTAATTAACGAGGAGAATACCAATACGGCAGCAGCTGGTAACACATCAGACCTGACCGATAATCTCTCGAACGGAGCCTCCTCTAAAAAGAAATACGTTCGAACATCATCGAAATCTGTTTCTGTCGACGATAACAGTATTGCTGGAGATGAAAGTAAAGCTTCCAATCTTCAAAATTATCCAAGTGGAGTGCAAAATGTAAACTCTATGTCCAACACCACATCACTTAATTCACTTAACAATGATAGTTCCGTTACTAACCAACTAACTGACTCTTTAGATATAAAGATTGACTGTTTACTGCGTGACTGGCATCAGAGTCCGGATTTGTTATTTGCTATTCATCCGGTGGACGGAAGTTTCCTAATTTGGGTAGTGGAATGGCTAGACGACTACTATCCGGGATCGTTTCGACAAGCGCAAGTTTCGTTTTCCACCAGAATACCCAATGCTTTTCCACTTGGCGATTCAATGTCAATGTCGACCATGGTTAGTTTGTACAGCACTGGCACACATCCATTAGTTTTTCGCGAAATTGCAAACAATGTCAAAAGTAAAGATCAGGACATTCTGAGTGAAGAGGATGTATCAGAGAATAACGAATCTGTCAATGGAGACAGTCAAGAGGAGTCGGACCACTGCAAAGAACCAAAGTCGAATGATAACAATGATTCTGAGGGCAGCATTGATGATAAACTTAAGAATTCTACAATCGGAAATATATCAACAACGATATCTCCCTCAGTGTCAATGGTTACAAAACATTCAAATGGTACTCTAAACCTCTGGCAGTTGTCATTTGCATACAAAACCAAATTTACACAGGTCCTAAGCATTGGGCATGTGTGTCGTGTGTCTGGACACAGGTTTCGTGTTAACGATATTAATTGTCATCCAGTTCTGCCACTGCTTGTATCAACATCGCATCATAATTTATCCGAGATCGATAACAAATCGACGACAACCCCAACCAATTTGGATGCAAGCGCTATAGAAAATGTATTCACGACATCTGGTTTCTGTTCCGAGCTGATTTTGTGGAGAGTGGATTCCGTTGGTCCCCTTTGCCATTCCGGCGGCGTAAGTGAACTTGCTCGCATCAACTCTCCTGAAATTTCGGCATTTAGCAATGTTGCATGGATACCTACTTTGTTGCCAAGTACCACGTTAGGCAGTTACAGCAATTCTTCGTCTGCGTGTTTTGTAGCCAGTGATGGCGAACACTTGCGTGTTTACCAGGCTGTTATTGATGCGCGAACTCTTCTGGCAGAAATATCATCTTCTGAAAGTATTACAAAGTTGCAAAAGTCAGCATCGGTATCTTCATTGTACTCGAATGGGTCCTCCACTATAAAGGATGTCAAGTTTTCCCTACATGACAAGCTTAAAGTCGTATCGCAGCAATCGACTGCTCGCCCCGGTTGCATTATACAGCTTGATCCGATTTCAGATGCAAAACATGACTGGCAGAATACGCAATTTTTACACGTATTCCAGGCACAGTTAATAACTGGAAGCGATTTATCAAAGTCGGAAGATGAGAAATC
Source organism: Hydrotaea cyrtoneurina (assembly GCA_958296145.1). NCBI lineage: Eukaryota > Metazoa > Arthropoda > Insecta > Diptera > Muscidae > Hydrotaea > Hydrotaea cyrtoneurina. The sequence goes on from OY282513.1 coordinate 83,664,531, forward strand.
TTCGAAGAGATGTAACCAGAGTGATTTAGATGCGATGGTTGATTTGCAGCAAAACGCCGAGTTTGAAGAGCCCTTCTACATTGTTATTATTGAGAAAACTCTCAAGGGTAGCACTATTCATATGTGGCGTATTGTTATATCGTCGAAAGAACAGAAAGCATTCCTTCCGGACACAGCAATGTATGTGCCAGATAGTAATCTTACGCAAGACACTGAAGACATAGATGCCCATCGCAAAATGTCAGAATTGAATGCAGACAATACCCATCAAAGAAATGAAATGGATGGAAGTGTGGAACCTCCGCATATAGTAATAACAACCAAAAAGGTTTGCACACAGGAGCTACCTCTCCCGGAAGGGGTTGACGTAATACATGCATCACCATCAGCCGGTCATCTAAGTTCATCTTCAATATATCCTGCATGTTATGCACCTTATATAATTGTTACAGCATGTTCCGATTCCATATCTAGGTTCTGGAAATGCGAAGCAATTCCAAAAATCAAAACGGGTGCAAATGATATAAATCAGTATTTATGGTCCGAGTGGAAGATGTTTAGCAAAAAGCAAGATTCGGCAATAGAAATCCCCGGCCAGCCGTTAAATATAAGTGCAGCATATTCGGGAAGAATCGCTTGTGCTTACAAATATGGTAAGAGCTTCACACGTCCCAGCAAAAGTGGAAATCCCGATTCAAGGTATATAAACCTGTGCGTGGGAATTTTTGAGTGTGAAAGTTCCGGTGGTAGTGAATGGGTGCTCGAAGATACTATTCACCTAAAAAATATTCACTTGCCCCGTATAAATATTGATCATGGTATAGATTTAAGCTATTTGCATGATAATCGCATTTTACAGAAAAAGCAGCGTCTCAATCAAGTTTTGCATAATTTTACGACACACGATGAAACACGTTCGCCGCGCAGTGGTGATTCAACACCGGAAATAAATGCTAAGAACCATAATGGCCTACTAGCTGTCCCAAGTTTTAGTACCTTACAATCATTGAGGAAAAGTATTGCAGAAAATGGAAATACCTGTCCTCTTACACAAAAGCACTTAGTTCAACTCGATTGGGTCTCCAAAGAGGATGGATCTCATATCTTAACAGTAGCTGTTGGTAGTAAAATACTTTTGTACACCCCAGTGTCATCAGATATAGCACAAGCAAATATTAAGGCAATGAAAGAGTCGCGAACCGCAAATCGGCCAATTTTACGAAAAGCCAGTTCCTTGGCTCAGCCTCATTTTAACGATGAAATTCGCTGGATGAAACTGCGTCAAATTGATCTGCAAACGGCCGACGGTCTACCACCCTTGCCTATGCAAATTTCATGGGTTCGTGACGGTATATTAGTGGTGGCAATGGACTCGGAAATGCATGTCTATTCTCAATGGAAACCGCGGTATACCCAACAGCACAGTGTTGAAGATTTACTTGACAATAGAAATCTAAGAGACGAAGACCTCAGATCCATAGCAAATGAATCGTCCAAACTGCGAATAAAGAGTGCTGCGTCAATGCCACTCATGAGCAAAGTTAGCACAGCTAATTTGCAGCTGCTTTCCAAAGACAACAAGAAGAAAATAACAGGAGCAAGCTCAACCAATGTCCAAAGCACCTCTGATGCCGCAACAATCAATGAGGATTATATGACAGACTTCGGTCTATTCCAAGCTTCTCGCATAGCGTGTCCAGTTCTACCCCAATATCATCCCAAACAGTTGATGGAGCTATTGAACTGTGGTAAAATTCGTTGGGTTAAAGCAATTTTAGCTCATTTAGTGCGCTGTCTGAGTTCCCCCAGTCTCAAGGGAAATAACGAAGGTGACGACACATCCGTTACACAGGTGAGTCAAGTTTAATGTGGTATAACTAATAATTCACAAATCATCGTCCGTGTTGACCAAAATACACCTAAAACGTTCGACTGATAACTTGACCTCGAATTTTGCATATTTTTTAGAATTAAAATAGAACAATTCTGACTGGACCAACATTTGTTTCATTGAAAATCGAATTAAAAACATTTCTCCAATGTCGAATGCGGCATTCGTACGAAAAACATTTCTTTATTTTCAAAAAAGACAAAACTAATACAGGGGTTTCCAACAAGAAGTGTTGTTTTGGTATTCAATGAAAAATTGAATTTTTGGCGATAAATGATCGGATGTTTATTTCATAATAAAGAGTAAGGTATGCCGTTAATCTTAGAGGTTTTCAATCGACGCTGGGCTATTGGCGTATACCTAACGCTCGTATATTTTATTTTTGACCAAAAACAGTACATTGCACTGTAATTTTTTGAAAAAGCAGTAAATCGATTTGGAAAAGCATTACTTTCGCAGTATATTATTCAATATATAAAAAAATATTAATAATCATTTCCATCAGAATCAGCTTTTGTGGTTGTTTTCCGGCTACCGTCTTCGTTTTGAGGTATGCACTTAAAATTACATTTGACGGTCAGAATCGTCTTCAATGTTTGCACATCTTATCGGGTTTTGTCTGACGTCCAAGTTTTGTTCACTTCAGAAAAGATTCGTTCCACTGATGCTGAAGTTCCTGGCAAACATAAAATATACTCAACGATCGTGGCCATTTCTTTGAATTCGCAATCGGCTTTATTGAGATGAATAAATATCTCGGCCTACTCTCCATTGCATAATATTGTCACGAATGCTTATTTTTGAAGTAAATAAAAGTATTTTTATTATGTATCGAAAAACAGTATATTGAGGGAAAAAAAGCATTGCGCTGCAACTATCGGCGTGAGTTGAAAAAATTAAATGTAGTCGGGTGCTGCAACCAACTCGCGCAGCATTATAAATATGAATTTCACTGCTCGGTGTGTCTTTTCAACTCATGTATGTCATGATGGTGTAATAGCAAAGCACTGCCGTGCATGACCGTCTAATAGGCGAAAGAATGATAGAAAGAAAGATTACGCCATGCGCATGATTTCCCGTTAGATGACGCAGTTTGTCCCTTGTAAGGGTTGCCATATCTATGTGTATGTACAACGAGTGACAAGTTTCAGATTGAAACACAGCGTAAGAACTATTGTTGGCAACCCTGTAATTGAGACCACTTTGACTATTAGGAACAATAGGAACACACTACGCGTGACGTCATTTGATCATCCTGCGCAGAACATTTTTTCTCTGCGCGGGATGGCGTAATCTTTGTAATAGGCGCTTAAGCCACACACACACATTCAATTGAATCTGCATGGGGTTGCAATGATTGATACTATGGGGGCAATCGATGTACGTTGGAATATATACAACATACATCGATTGCCAGTAACATGTACGTATTTTCAGATTATATTTTATTTAAGTGGGTGTTTCGTTTTGGAGAATAAAATCAGTATTCTACAATCAGTACTCATTACAGAAGGCGTTTCAAAGTTTTCTTTCCCTGAAAAACTCTCACTGACGTTCTTAAGTTGCGATTACAAACGAACATTATTTCGGTTTTATTTATGTAGATCGATAAATATCAACGATTGTAGGTAGGACGAAGTCTGTCATGTCAGCTAGTATTTACTTATTTCCCTTCTCTTAAATCAGTGAGCTGTCCACAATATAATTTGTATAACCACTACGACTGATTACTCTGTTACTCGTAAAGTGGCCAGCATTTAAAAGCTGTTTGGAATATTTTGCATAATTTTCTCGGTGGACAGTAATTTACTGCGAAAATTCGTGATGACCGTTACATAACTATGGCAGATGTAGCGTTTCAAGGATGTGTCACCCTTGTCTTTTATTCAGTAATTATTTTTTTCTGAACCAATAGCACACGCCCCAAATTTCATATTAACATCTCTAATAGTTAAAACACATAACGTATTGCCGCCCAAGTCCAATCACCGTTCCGATCGTTACATCATTAAGGAAGATACAGCGTTTTGTATTCATTAAGGAAGGGGTGTGGCCATACAACCCATAAGTAGTTTTGTATACCCTCCTACCAGAAGGGTGGGGGTATAAAAACATTATGTTTTTTTTTTTAGTTTGTTATCTATAGTCTTTTTATCTCATATCTCTTTTGATATTTCATATTTTTATGTTTATTCCAGTTTTTACGAATTTGTTTGCTATACTTTTATACATCTTGTTAGAGAACAATGTTGTTGGTTTTTAAGTCAAGAAAAAAAATATTTTTTCAAATGACAAATACTAATGGAATTACCATTGAAACAATATCTTTTAAATTCATATTTAATATGAATTTATTTTTTACGATATTTTTGTTGTTTATTTACTTTTTAAGTAAATATCCTTATTGTTTTTAATAAAACAAAAATATTTTTTTATTAATTTTAAAAAAAAATCTCTTAATAAAAGCTTTTACCATCACATCCTTCTGTTTTACAAAAATCTGCAAAACTATACAGGGGAACGTGTAAATTATTAGAACAATTAGAACAATGCACTATGTTCCAGCGGACCACTTTTCTTGGCCAAAACTAGTTGAGTACAAAAAACCCACTTATTTTGTGCTGAACAAGTATAAGTATATAAAATAGTATAAGTATAACTACATTAGATAAGCTAACGCATTCTGATTTTAAAGTCTATTTCACGTCGGGAGAGTGTGTACTAAATTAAAATTTACATCTTAGGTCTCAATTTCAAATCATAGAAACATTATATTTTATTGTTTTTTACATTTGAATTTATATTTGATTTATTCAGTTTTAAATTTCACCTCCGTTTATTTTTATATATATAATTATACTATTTTGTATGCGCTTGGGTTGCGCCCTGGGTGGTTTAGATTTACAATTCGGTCCAATTGGACAAAGGAGCGTAGTACCTCCCGTAATGATGAAACTAGTGGGTCAGAAGTATAAAGAGCTCCAGCAAATACATCGAATATATTATCAATGTGATTATTTAGGCGTGCATGATGTAATCTGTAACTTTTGTATATTTTGTTTCGAGCCTTAGCAGCATCTTCCCCAAAATACCCAACAGGATCTCTGACAGGATCCCGACAGTTGTGGGCGCCCAGTTCCGTATGAACTACCGTCCCTTGGACACTACATTAGAAGTAGACACTGTGGGATTTCTTTTAAACACTGTTTTTAAAATTAAAAACTTAGCTTGAAATAAATTTATATTCCTATGACCAATTACGTACAGTGGTGGAAACAATATTAGGGGCTTTGAGTTTTTTCTTATTTTTTCTTCAATATTTGAATATTGATGCTTACAAAAAAGTGAGAATCAGATTGGGTTACATATGAAAAAATAACTTCATTAAAAAAATTGTATAACTTTAACTTTATAAATTTTTGGAATTTTTAATCCATGGAATTTTCTAATAGTGGTAGATCCATTTGCCTTTATTACTGCTTAGCACCTGCGGGGCATAGATTCCACAAGCGTTTTTGGTCTTTTCCCACAATTCGGTCACATTTTTTGACTTTTGGTGTCCGGCGATTGTGGCGGTTATTCTAGAATCGGTACAGAATTCTCTTGGAACCAGGTTTTAGCTTGTCTGGAAGAGTTCTTTGGAGCGTTATCCTGCCTGAACTCCTACCTAAGTGTTACTTTTTCCTGGGCAAATGGAAGCATTTTGCTCCTTTGGACGTCAACGAAAATGGGACCCAGTCCAGATTCAGAAAAACAGCCCGATACCATAATTGAGCCGCACCATGTTTCAGTCTTTTTGGTGTAATTAGGATAGTATTCATTGTTATTGGGTGGACGGACATAAGTTTTTCGGTCTGAACCAAACAAATTAATTTTGGTTTCGTCCGACCAAAGTACATTTTCTAATTTTTACGGTGTTGGTACTGCATGGCGAAAAAAATCCTATTTTTAATATTTTGTTTGCTCAGCGTAGGTACTTTTCCTGGGATTCTACCCAATAATCCTGCATCCATAAGCCTATTTCTTACTGTCCACTTGTAATTGGTGCATTTGAACTATGTTGTAGTTCATTGGAGGACATAAACGGATTTTTTCATGATAGACGCACTGAATGTTGATCGAACCGGGATGAAGTTTTTCGCTTCCTTCCTCTCTATTCCATAGAAGTTATAGAATCGATTGCATTAATAACTTTATTTCTTGAAAATTGCATATTGCAATTTCTCTTATTGATTTTCCTCCTTTTTTTAATTTTGTAATCACTCTTCTTCAGTTGTGTGAACTCTGCGACCCATTATTAAGAACTAACGTTTTAATTTAAAAAAATGAATATTGTTACGAAGCATGTTAATGATTATTAACCGATACTTTTTCTTTCTCTCAAAATTTGAGTTACAACTAGAAGAGGATTCTTAAGCAATAACAATGTTTTGTTAATTGTCTCTATTAACAAAGACCATACAGAGGGCAAACGTCCCAAGTCGTCCCAAAAAAAAATAATTGTGGCTTCGAATTGCGTCGTTAATGTTTCGTTTTGCGTCGTTTTCTATTACATTTTGTGCATAGAAAGGGTATTTCCCTTTTTATTTGCTTTTGGTCAAACAGAAGACATCTGCTTACCTCGTTTTAAAATTTTTGGTGTCAGATAATATAGCAGAAGAAAAACATCTGAAGGTCACTCAGATATCAGAAGCTGTGCAACTTATATCAAAAGCTATGGATATTTTTACAGACAACGATCCAGACGAAAATCGTAGCAGCAAAGAGAAATTTATTTACAAAAAAAATCAGTTAAAGTTCAACGAAAAATAACCCGATTTTTTCAAAAAGATGGGCAGCTATCGAATCAGAACCCTGATGTGCCTTGCAGCAACAGAAATTATTTAATAATTTAATTAATTGAATTAATTATATGTTTATGTTGATTTTTTACATGTATGAATTGGCTTTAATTTATTTTTTTACTTTACGTTATCTTACGTTCATTTATTTATAGTAAAAATTTTCAAATTTTCTAAAAAAAATTCTTCTGGAACGAATTAACGAAAAATCCGTACAAATATATGGAGGAAAGTGATTCGATTTGCGTTGTTTCGCATTGCGTCCCGTTTGGTCGGTCCCAATTAACGACGCAAGTCGGGGTATTAGTGTATTTGTTTCCAACACTGTATAATCTATTGAAAATGTCATCCGAGAATACTGAACTTTTATAGTTTATTTGACCCAGCGGCATTCGAACAACATGTATACGTTATTCTCTGTTTCTTCATTTTAGTATCAGGGTCACTTGTTTCAACGATGAAACATACGTCCTTTCTGGTAACTGCTTTCAGTAAAAGCGTACAGTTCGTTGCATAAGCCGAGTTGTTTGAAGGGGTTGTGGTTGTACCGAATGCTTTTTGCGGGACATTTTAAGAAGCCTCAGCATTTAAAACCCAGTTGTTTTCCTTAATCTTTCCGTGAAATTCTAAAGCTTTTGCTTTTACCAACTTAATTGAAAATTAAATTAAAATCAATTAAACCGTTTATGCACCGATTTACTAGGTTTACCTGGACCACAAAAAGTATTTTTAACGCATTTATGAGAGCAAGTTTTTTTTTGCTAACACTCAGGGGATGACCCCTATTAATGGAATGCAGTATGTTAGCGATTGTGAGTAGTGCTTGTCGACGTTGGCATTGAGTTTGATAATGTCACAGCAGGCAGGAAAAACACTTATAGATAGGTTATTCCACATACGAACTGTCCGTCTGAAGAACGGATTTTATCTATAGTTTGTCGTCCGATCAAGCGAACGGATGAAAGTCCGTGGAAAGCCGCGTATTCCGGCTAAATGTTTTGACATCAGGGACCAGACGACGATATCTGACGAACAGATAACGTCCAAATATCTATAGAATAGCGATACATAGGGAGACGATAGATTTGGATACTCTACTATCCACCACCGCTCTCCTCTGTACACGGCCCAGATGCTTCAAATATGTGTTTGGAGCTTCTGCCCTTACATGAGAGTTATATTTCACCCTTGAGAGTAGTCTGTACAAAAATAAATCGATTCGCGTCTTCGAGTTGTTCATCCTTCAGGGTGTTCACTTTTTTCGCGAGTGAAGTGTATTATACATGGAGTAATAAAATTATGCTATGCGAAAACCAAATCTGAATTACGATCCATTTATTAATTTATTTAATATTAAAAATTTTAAATTATTAATTTTAATTAATCCTTTTTTTTTTTTAGAAATCATGGTCCAGATCAAGAACTCTTTCCATAAGCTATGCTCCTGATACTACCGTGCAGCAAGATCACAGAGGTTCAACTACACAAGTGAGTACACAGATTTGTTGTCTCAGATTTCACATATTTGATGATTAAACAAAAAATAATGAGACACAAATGAAATAATGAGACATGAACACGTTAAGAGATACACATAACAAATCGTTAATTTAGCACCACAGTTTTATTGTCTCCTATTTTGTCGTTCTACAGAAGTCAGTATGGCTTCATGTTTTTCTTTTTGTTTATTCGATCCAGATACTGATGAATTGTTTTAAGAACTTCAATTACTACACAAGCTGTCTGTTTTGGGTCCAGGTCTTTCGCACCTGTCTGAATTGTAGCATATTTCATACAAAATGCACTATATTAGCGATAGGAAATATGGGTATTGGTGGGAGGGAAGAAATAGTAGTCTTTGTTTACGTTTGTCTTGAATTCAAGAGTATCACAGCTGGCAGGGAAGATACTTGCAAAAGTGTAGATTCTGTTCACAGTTTGTCCCGATAGGGTCTATATCAACATGTATAGAACAATTTCTGAGAAAACTCGATATGAATCGAGAGAAATTATCGCCAACACCGAATGCAATAAGTTTCTATATGAGTACACCATGCCATAACCTATCGAACGCCTTAGAAATATCCAGAGCTGCGAACTTGGTTTTGGAAGGTGGTGAATGGGTCGGAAACGTTCCGAAAGGAATGTCATCATGTCATAAACATACTGCAATTGAGCGGTAATTTGTAGCCTCACATATATCGTTCGGTGTAGTTGTTTCTAGTTTGTTTTATTATTTTTTTTTTTCATTTTGATCATACGAAAGTAGGTGTAGTTAGGCGTCCAGGTATCGACAAGGTTAGCGTTATAATACAGTATTCGGTAAACCGATAAGCATTATTAAGGCGATACCTAGGAGAAGCTCCAGAAAAGTAGAGGTTACCCGTAGAAGTGATTGGCGGGAAAATGCTTAAACGCTATGAATAACTAGGCCGCGACTGCATATCACCATTTGGACTTATAGTACGAATATATATTCCCCTTTTCGATGAATCAGAAAAAATTGCACTTCTGTAAAAATTGTGGTAGAGTATTTAACCCATGGAGGGATCTGAAAGTCATTTACGCTGGTATAAATGAGAAAGCATTTGGACAAAATTGGAAGCCGAGCCACTGGTTGTATTATCTAGCCTAAAACACTGCTAATTTTGGTTTTCCCGAGGGCCATAGCGGACAAACTTTTCCTCTTAGAATATTGAGTTGACATAAAAGAACGAGCCTTCGTACTAAAGGACTAAAGGAACGATATAAACTGGGCATATTCTGGATGACTTATATTAGATTTGATTACACATCTTTGAGGGACTCCATATACTGATACGAATTCTATTTTAATTGACTAAAATTATGATTAAAAAATTTATTGACAACAATTTTAACTTATTTCAGATACCTGAGGAACTAATGCTTGATTATGCTGAGATAACATCCATACCACCACTACCATTGTGGGTTCTATTAAATGCTGACAAAGAATCAGCGGGTCAGGGGAATGTTCTATCCGAGGACGCCAAGGATTATGATCAATTATTTGAAATGGATACGGCTGATGACAGCTTGGATGATCTGCTTGACAACGAAAACGACTATAAGCGAAACGACAGACGCTTGTCAATTCCAGAAAAGCAATATATTTCTCATTTCGGACCGCGTCAGGGTCAAATTCTTTCTAGACTTTTAACGCACACTCATCTTCCCGGACTCTCTTCACTTGACCAAATGCACCTTCTTGCATTAGCCGATACCGTATCCACATGCAATACGGACTTTTCTGAGAAATTTATTACCGAAACTGGAAAACCAACGAATAAGGACACGTCTGGTAATTCATTAACAGACTCTTTGGACGATTGTGGTCTGCGATTTCTGTTAGCAATGAAACACTACAGTTACCTTCTGCGGTGTTTGCCTCTGAATCAACGAACGCAATTTCAAAAACATGGAATAGGCACCTCCAATATTGTATGGGCTTTCCATTCAGAGAGCGAAGAGGAACTATTGAATCTAATTCCATCCTATAATAAGAGTGATCTAAAGTGGAACACCTTAAGGGACTTGGGTGTAGGTTATTGGTTGCGAAATATAAGTATTTTGCGCCAGTGTGTAGAAAAACTTGCTAAATGTGCGTATCAACATAAGCAAGATCCTCTTGACGCAGCTATATATTATTTGGCTATGAAGAAAAAGTCCATAGTTTGGGGCCTATTCCGATCCAAGCGTGATGAAAAAATGACTCAATTTTTCGCCAACAATTTTGCCGAGGACAGGTGGCGTAAGGCTGCATTGAAGAATGCATTTGTCTTGCTCGGCAAACAGCGTTTTGATCACGCTGTAGCATTCTTTTTACTGGCAAATTCATTAAATGATGCCATCGAAGTATGCATCAATAAACTGGACGACATTCAGTTGGCACTTGTAATATCGCGCCTATATGAAGGCGATTTGGACATTAGTGTAAATTCCTCGTATAGAAAACTATTGAGCGAACACGTATTAGGAAGCGAGGGCGACACCATCAAATTCAACATTGAAAAAGCGCACCCCGATCCGTTTCTACGGTCGATGACATATTGGATCTTGAAAAGGCACCAGGAGAGTCTCAACACATTGCTGCTCAATGGAGTTGGACAGTGTCATGTTGCTTTCAAGGAAGAGGATATGTTCAAATCGGAAAGTCAAGCAACAAATCCGAATGTTTTTAATTTTTACATATATTTGAGAACTCATCCTTTGCTAGTACGACAAAATTTAGCATTATCAGCGCAAGAAAAGAAATTTTCTCATGTTGTTTTATCGGGATTCAGTTATTCGGGAGATATTTCAAAACACACAAACGATAAGCAACTTCAAATAGAGGACTCTATCAGTTCTATTGAAAGACAGTTATACTTCACCACAGCACACGGACATTTTAAGGCGGGATGTCCGGCATTAGCTCTCGAGGTTTTGAATAAGCTGCCTACAAAAGTCATAGACTCTGCAGATGTCAACGAAGTTGAATCACCTAGTAGCATTGATAATGAACTTATCAAAACAGGAATGCTTGAATGGGAAAATCAAATATCTACGGATAACGTCCCAACAACACCAGCAGCTGATCTTGATTGGAGTACACCAATAACATTGTCTAAAAAAGAAGATGATACTTTTAAGATTCATTGGGAAGATGACGACGTTCAGCAAGACATTTTAGGCGACATTGCACATGTCGACGATGATGACATTTCAAAAAGAGACGTTAGTAAAAATGGCGATAGTACAATAGAGGACAAAACAAAGAAGATCGACATCATGGCACAACAACTTAAATTTGTGGCTTGCTTAAAAATTCTGATGGAGGAACTGTCAACATTGGCAACAGGATTTGAAGTTGACGGGGGTCAGTTACGATACCAGCTTTACATATGGCTGGAAAAAGAAGTAGAAGCATTACAACAGCTGTGCAATTATTGTAAATTCGATTCATCATACATGAACAACACATCCGAAATTAAAAAGGTAAGTTTCAAACCCGGCCATAATTATGGACTTTTTCAGATATACATACAAATTGCGATCCATTAAAAATTAAACTAATCGATTCAAAATCTCGTTGTGAATAGATTTAAGAACGTGGAATTTAATCGGATGTCAAGATAATTAGCTGCCTGTTTCCATAAAACGATTTTGTTTGTTCGTTACAAATCTTTAATATTGGAAGCGTTATAAAATGCCATTCAGACATAATTCAATTCTGGTTTTCGGATATATGGTAGATATGGACATTTGGAACACAATCTCAAAAGAATGAGCTCTCACTACTGACAAACATCCATTTAATTACGCCTTCAATTTTGACAACTTGTAACGAACGAACAAATTCGTTTTATGGAAACAGGCAGTAGGACTATGAAATCACATTTTCAATGGAGAAATGCTAATAAAAAAAAAACAATGCTCAATGTTTTGATACATAAAATAATAGCGGGTGTTTTTTAAGAGCTTAAGAATTTAAAACTATAATTTTTATATTACAATCTGATAGATAATTACATGGCATTTATTTTTCCTTCGTGCTGTGGTATTACCGATCTGTCCATATATATTTCCTTTCGAACTCATGTCTGCAATTTGTTTTATTATTCAATTTTTTTTTAATACGCGTTTAACAAAAGAAAGGCGGGTGCCAACAGATGTATGGTAAAAGAAAGTCGTGAGATATATATATATATATATATGGGTCAGTTGTATATGGCTATTAGTCATATCAAACTGCTGAATGCCGATTTATGTTTTCAAATTTGCCGATTATGGTTTAAGATCGCCAAGACCAAAAACGGTCTGTACAGCTAACTTAAAGTTAAAGATAGTTAGACCTTGGTCACTTTATGTACATATCGTCATCAGAAATCAAAAATTACTTTACAAGCATTTTCATAACTTCGATCTTCTTGTTGCGTCGTTTAGGAATCTATCTATCTATCTATATATATAAAAATGGATGTGTGTATGTATGTAACGTATGGACTCGAAAACGGCTAGACCGATTTTGATGAAATTTTCAGGGAATCTTCCGAATAAACCCGCGAGTAACATAGGCTACACATTGTTTGGATTTATCTACATTTAGGGGGTGAAAATGGCAAAAGGGATAAAAACTCCCCTTTCCTATATAAATATGTGTAATACAACACTAATGTTTGCTTAGGGCCAGCAACGCGGACCGGGTCAGCTATCTACTATAAAATTGTAAATATTGAATACGCCATTTTCGATTCAAAACGCGAATTTGGGTTTTTTGATGATGGGTCGTTTTGGATTTCAGGTTTTGTTACGAGTATTGTTTGTCTGTCTTTCGTTTAGTGTGCACGCACATTTTGTCCGTCCGTCGAGTATTTACACATAATAACAAAAAAAAAAAGAGAAACATAATAATAAAATTAACAAGTGCAATAGTCAAAATATGAAACGAAATGGAATAAAATAACACAAAACAACATTTCACAACAACAACTACATCATCATCAGCAGTCACCACAAAACAAAATAGAAAATAAAAAACGCGCTCCACGTCAACAACAACAATAATAACCAGCACCACGCATCAACACACCAACACATAAAAGACTACACTAAGGGCTTTTTAACAAAATATTCTTGACCTTTTTTTAAACTCCCACCCTGAAATGTACGAGGTTAACATCCTTGCACCTCTTGGTAACTCAGATCATTGCACCATTTCAGCATCCTTTCGTTCTCCGATCTTCGATCCACTTCTAAACCTTTTACGAAGCGGACATATATGAAAAGGCACGTTGGGCCGAGCTCAATTATTTCCACAAGCGTTTTAATGTCGACAGTAATGTCGATGCTGCTGCTGAAATGGTTGAGAAAATAATTCTTCTTGGAATTAACACGTTTATTCCCTCGAAGACTACTTCGATTAAACCTTCAAAGAATTGTTGGTTTAATCTGGCATGCAAAGTAGCTGTCAGATCTAAAGAGGAAGCGTTCAGAAATTGGCGTTTAAATAAAAATGTCACTACTGAGCTGCTACGCAAGCAGGCAAGATCAAGGTGTGCCAGAGTACTTAGGCGTGAAAAACTTCTTCACGAAAAGCCTCTTCGTGCTAAAGTTCTTTCTACTCCCAGGGGAAATAAGAGCTTTTGGTCATTTGTTAAAAGGGTAAGGAACAATTCTTCATCTTCTATTTCAACCCTAGTTAACGGTGACCGGATATTCACTGACCCGGTTGACAAAGCTAACCTCCTGGCTGGAATATTTGCAAAGAATTCATCTTTGTCAGAAAGCCGTCAACCACTCCCCGTGATCGAAAACGTATCTAGCTCGATGTCCCTGATATTCTTTCGAACACGTGGTGTTAAAAGGGTTCTTGCGGATCTCCACGTAAATAAAACTCCGGTCACGGATGGTATTTCGGCACTTGTCCTATGTAAGTGTTCTTCGACGCTAGCTCGTCCATTGCGCAATCTCTTCAACATGTATTTACCCTTCACGTTGGAAAGTTGCCAATGTTCAGCCGATCCCCAAGAAATCCTGCAAATTACCGTCCAATTGCAATATGTTCTGCGCTCTCGAAGGTCATGGAAAGCATGGTTAACCACCATCTTGTTAAGTATTTAGAGTCTAACGGCCTTCTTAGTGATCGACAGTATGGCTTCCGTAGAAATCGATCTACTGGAGAGCTGATGGCGCTCCTGTCGGAGCGATGGAGTCGATCCATACACCGCTTTGGTGAAAGCAAGGTCGTGGCTCTGGATATTTCCAAGGCGTTCGATAGGGTCTGGCACGGAGCACTCGTATCAAAACTTATTGCATTTGGTGTCGGTAATACCTTCTCTCGATTCATATCGAGTTTTCTCAAGAATCGCTCTATACGAGTTGTTATAGATGGGATCTCATCCAATGAGCATAGGCTGATGGGGGATGGTAGGTTATCCAGTTCTATTTATTCAGCATCGCCGTAATATCGCTATTCTATAGATATTTTAATGGTATCTGTTCACAAGATATCGGTCACCTGGTCCCTGACGTTAGAACATTTAGCCGGAATACTCGGCTATCCAGGGTCTCTCATCCGTTCATTGTCAAATGGCCGGTTGACCGGACGACGCACTATATAGAAAATTCGTTCTTCAGCCGAACTGCTCGTTTGTGGAATAATCTTCCAGCAAGTGTTTTTCCTGCCTGCTATGACATTATCAAATTCAAGGCAAACATCAACAAACACTACACCCTCTTTCCTCCCTCCAATACCCTTATTTCCTATCGCCTGAGTGTTAGTCAAAAAAAAAAATATGACCATGTCAGCGGTCGGGTTTGAGCCCGTAATGCTACCCACTTTGTTTTAAAATATGACTACTCGGGGTTGTCTACAGTTCACTCACTCTGACCAGTAAGGTGCTCTATTACATTGTGGTAAAAAGTTCCCCTTCTGGTACCTACCCATCATAAAGTCATTGACCTCACCTTATATTACTCCACCCACAATCAGTTCGTACCCCTGAACATTTTTTAATATGTAGAATTGCAAGCGTGGCGGCTCAGTCAATTCGAATTTGTTCCAATTGCTCATATCAAAATTGATGAAATTATGAACATCTGGACCGAACATTTGTCGAATGCATCTCGTTGCTTCATTGTGGGCTAAGAAAATCTTGCCGTAGCCTTCTGAACGCACTAAAGGATCTTGGTTTGAACTATTGGGTGTTGGTATTTAGTTATTCTAAGTTAATTTGCATAATAGTTTTGGTGGTGGGTATACTTTAAAGTTTGTGTAGTTATGCACAATCTGTTATTTAGTTTCATTCTCGTATTATTATTTTTATTTTAAACTGTCGGCTGATACTTATCTGTAGTCGATCTTGTTGACGATTTTGCTTATTGACATCTCTCCATTGTGGATCGGTCTATAATGTGACGTGTCCCTACGTTATGGGGATGTGGCCCCCACGGTCGGTAGGGGCGGGTGTGAGGGGTGATAAAAAACTAGTAAATCATAATTTTGAATAAGATTTCAGAATTGTCTTCCTCTCAGTTGATTTCAATAAGTATGAGAAGTTTTCTTATTATTTTTGTATTTTAAATAGGAAAAACAAAAACACAGATAAACGTTCACATTTTCATATCAGGGGAATTTGTCGACTGACAGAATATATCTGGATATATATATATATGGAATAGATATAACATCCTGTTCTAAAGTACCGTTTTATAAAGCTGATAAGAATTCTTCTTAACTTGATTACTTTGAGAACATAATTCGAAAGCAACAATTTAAAATTGTAATAAACGACCCCGTTTTAAAATTTACTACACCTTGTTGAAATACATGTACCCAAACAGATTTAACTCACTGTTACATTCTAAATTACATTGTGTGACAACTATATATTATTATAGATCATATATCATATGTTTATCTATTTTGACAGTTTCCCTTTTCTAATCAATTGTCAATGATCTCACTTATACGTCATACTGTACTTCCTTTTGTTTCCTTTCCGTTTTGTCCAATCAAGAGGTGCTTTAGTCACAATAAAGATCCTGCTCTTAATTAAAAAAAAACCATCACAAGTATTTTTCTATACACCTACAAGTATCAAACTTAATGTCTCGTTTGAGTCAAAAAGTAGTGCATTTTGTTTTGAATTTTTTTTCCAGTTGGGTGATGAAAACAAGATAAAACGGGATGTTGAAATAACGAATAATGATTTATGTTTCTTATTTGGATTTCTTTACAGGAAAAAGACATTGCTGTTTCATACATTTTATCGGAAAAACCTACTTTGCATGAAATACTTATGCACGAAAAGTACGACTTTGAAGCAAAAGTTATGAGAGCTGCTAAGCGGAAAAAGTGGTTGAAAGGTAATTATTAACTGCGATCCAAGCACTATTTGATTATTTTAGTTATATAAATTATAAATTAATAACGTTGATTTGTCTGAATTTGTAAAGATTATAACTTGAAAATAACATTAACCTAGCTTAATAACTATGCTGACATCACACAGAATAGTTTGAGCTGATCCCCGAAAGACGCTGAGTTGAGCTCGACATTCGACACCTTTCTCAAACCAGCCAGCACCGGATAGTCAAAATGATGCTATGTTTCGATAGCGACATAGGACATCCACGTCCGCTGCTCAGTTCCATGCTTTTGCAAATAGTTTTCCATTGTAAGCAAATCTAATACAGTGCTGTATACATTATTTTCTTTCGATCCAGTGAGGATCATAGGGTCACTACAAATGCTTTCCACTTAAGTCTATCTGATGCTAATGATTGGATTTCGTTCCAGCTTAGATTTTGAGGGGCAGCTTCTTTTTCTAGCACTTGTTACCGCTTCCTTGGGAATTCCACTCTATGGCAGTTTTGGTGATATCCATCTCTACTGGTTACCTGATTTTATTCTACTTCTTACATTTGCAGCTGTTTACGACTTCTAGCTCTTTATTGTCGATGCGGTGTCGAAGAGCGGTGGTGTTGAGGTAGTTGTTCGCATGATCTGCGTTTTGGCGATATTTATTGTAGGGCCTGCTTGGGATCCTCCTTATTAAACTGAATTTAGTTTCGTTTGTATATCATCTTGTTTATGTGTAAAAAGACATGTCATCTGCGTAGTCAATGTTTTCAAGTTTTGTGATGATTTTCAATATTTTGTTCTTGTTTCGTTTGGCAACAAATTAATTGTAATTAAATGTAATGTCAGGGTAACACTTTTGGGAACATGTTTCATATTATCGTGGCCATTGACTCTGAATTCTGCGTAAATTGATTTGATGTAAGCAGTTTTGTTGTAATATGTGGAAAAAACCAGAGCGATCGAAAAATGTATGAATGATGTCAATCGAAGTAAACAAAATAAAATATGAGCACGAAGCAAATATTTCGACGCAGAATATGTATCCCCAACATTGAAAAATATTGCTCCTCTAAAACAGAAATGGCATACACTATTTTAATCATATGTTTTTTTATTGATTATTATTGGATCTGCTCCTTAAGAGCCTAACAATAAGTGTATGAATCTTAAATTTCTATAATATAATTCTATAATGAATCTGGATATGGATTTTTATTAAGCGGTTCTCTGGATCGTATTGGCAGGAATGAAAACCTTGTTGATACAGTTTTGTTAGCATCGTAATATAGACGCAGTGGACTTCCACAATCGTATATTGATGTATTCGAAGTTTTTTCGATGAGATGTATTGACTGTTTCTGGTATCAGAAAAGATATTTTCATGACTTACTAGACTATGTTTACATGTTAGAGAATTGTAAACCAAATTTTAGTTTAAAACTCGTGAAGTAGCGGCGGGGGCACCACAGCTTTAAAATCAGTTGAATCTACCAAATTTTACGTGTTTGGTGAAAGTAAGAAATTTCATGCAGTAAAAGGGTTTTAGTGTCTCTTATGATGTGTAAGACTTCGATTGCGTCGGTGGACAACGGAATTTCCGCAGGTTCTATGTGGTCTCCTGGTAAAAAGATGTTACTAACGGGATTTGGACGAAATACTTGATGAAGATAGTTTGAGTATACATTGGCTTTATACTCTTCTGAGCTTGACAATCTAAGCATACTCGTATTTCGTATTGTTTTCCATAAAGAAAACCTAGTATCAGCATCTGGAGTGAGACTCGCAACAAAGGTAGCTTGTTGTCTCCGTCTTCATATTTAAGCGTCCTTTGCAAATTTTTGGTAGCTTCAGTCAGTCTAAGTTTGGCCCCAGTCGATCTATTTCGCTGCCATTCACGTCGTAGCCTTTTTTTCTCGCCCAGTATTCTATTTCCCTATTTGTATATGTACACACATTTGTCGTCGTTATTTCATGCTTAGGCAGACTTGAAGAGCCGCCTGTTCAAACATGGATTAGGAACTAAAGACGCAATTGGCAATGCCCGCAAATCGATTTTTAGCAACGGCGGACGTTGTTGTTACCTTTGGCAGGGCCTGTCGGTACTGTCTTTCTTAATTAACGTCGTTAGTTATTTGTGCGTCTTTTTCTGTGTTTGTTGTGTGCATACTTTATTGTTGTAAGCTTTTGCAGGTAATGGTATCTGATCTCTGTTTTGTTGCTGTGACGCACTTCGAGCACTTACTCCACATAGTGTCTGTGGTTATGATCTTGAGAGAGACTAAGGCTCATTAAAATATGAATTTTTTTTATACGTGTGTGTGTATGTGTGCCTTTCTTCAAAAAGCAAATTTCTTTGATTTTTGTTAACAGTGTTTGAATTCTTTAAAAGCCAAAACTCATCGACAAACCATTCCTACGATTTATTTGTTTAATTAAATAGCGTCTATTCGCACGTTCCCTGCTTATTTCTATGTTATTTTTTATTTTGCGAGCCAATAGTTTTACGACCATTCTCTTTGGGGATAGAAAATACAAGTTCTGGGAGTATTTTGTTTTGAGTGGTGTATCTGCATGTTGTATGTAGGGAGATTAATCGCACTGGTTGAATCCTGAAACTGGTGAAGGCCGCCTAGCAGGCGAATGGACATATTTTTAGAATTTTGGATGTTCGAAATATTTTGCATATGAGTGTTTATAAAATCATAGCAAAACACATTCTATGCCGCAAATGAAATTCATCCATGCTTTTTTGATTAAAAAAACGTTTCATATTGCAAAAAAACATGAAACAAATTTGAACCAAATATTTGTCAAAAAAATGCTTAATAAAGCCGAAAAAGAACAGTCAACAAAATCATGAAATGTGTCTTTAAATCTATAAAATTATACTTAATAATTCCACTAAACTCGCTTATTGCTAGTTGTCTACTGTTTCATTTGTTTGACCCGATTTACACGATGACTTTACACTAAGGTTGAACAGGCAAGCAGTTCCATGATTGTTCGCGAAGGGTGTAGAGATGCAAGAGGTGTACCAAAACAGTCACAAAATGGAAATTGGGGAAAATACGACTTTTTAACTGAAAATTTAAAAAAAAAAAACACTTTTTTAACATTGTCAATTTTATATTGAAAAAGAATAAACTTCATCAACAGACACGCATGTTTGTTTTTAAGCGGCCATCGTGTAAATGCTTAGGACTTTACGAAGGGTATTCAAATGATAATGTTAAGAAAATTACATTTTGACTATTGTATTAAATCAATTATAAATATATAAATACACTAATATACAATATAATCCTTTTTTATTTGCAGCCAACGAAACGTTACTTAGAACACTGTTGAGTTACTGCTCACTACATGGAGCAAGCGGGGGCGGATTGGCATCTGTAAGAATGGAAGTGGTTCTTCTTCTACAGGAATTGCAGCAGGAGAAAACTCAACAACAGCTCCTAAGTCCGTTACCGTTCCCAACTACACTTCCATTATTGAGTGCTTGTGTTGCCGGTAACAAAACTGTTATTGCTGACCCAATTAAGTATTTGCAGGTAATGAAAAAGTGTTTGGCAAACTGCCTGTGAATAAATCAGGACTGCGGAGTCGTAGTTGTGTTGTGGAGGCGTTAGTTAGTATATATACAAGCAACGTTCTGGAAATCCTTCTTAGACCTACCAAACCGTCCTACGGATATTCTTCGTCCTTTCTTCAAATTTGGATTTTTTAGGATTTAAGTTAGGAACAACCCCACGTTCAAATCAAACTGCGATAAAAATGTCAAAGAATGGCTGAGTTTAATCATATTTCCATACCATACAAAATAGGTCAAATAGAAATAAAATATCCCTGCTAATATAAACTGCTGCTTGAAACTTCAAGATGAAACTGAGTAAAATACATTTTTAATATGTTTGAACTCGAAAATCTGAGAAATCTGTTCAAAATGAAATGGCTGATGAAAATTTAGATAACATTTGGGTGTTTTCTGGACAACAAACTGCGCAACAGACGGTTTAAAAAACGATATAAAAAACTCGAACAGTTTGAATAAACTCGAACAGTTTGAAAAAGACTGGCGTCATTTCAGAGAATGAGACCACAAAATGTACGAATGAGACCACAAAATGTACATATCGTCACCTTCAGATTAAAAATATATAAATCAAAAGTCCATGCACCGTAACATTTTGATCCAACATATCTTACGAACGATTTGAGGTATGCAGTTGAGATTTGGTATCATTGGTACAAAAAAAAACACATCCTGAAGAAATTTTCGCCACACGGTATATTAGGTCATGATCGATCGAAGTGGCGTGTATGTAGGACAAAGTCTGCCGGGTCAGCTAGTAAATATATAGATTTATATAGATATAAGATATATATGAGTCTCATCCACTATTAATTCGTTCAGCATGAATTTTTTTTCTCATATGCAATTTAAACACATAGTTTTCCATATATTGTATACCAATGATTTAGAACTAATTTGTGCATTTATGAAGGTAATTCAGTTTTGCATTATGCTATGAAGGGGAAACAAACCAAAACTTACATTATTAAATTTATTAGAAATATAAATTTTCCAGTGTACTTAAAAGTGGTTACTATTAATTCATACACTGCTAAGAGGAAGGAAAATAGAGTTGATTTACGAAGAGTATCAAAGCAAACATATAAAGAAATGATTTTATAGTTATTTAAGAATAGAGAAAGAACATGTCGCTCATTTAATTCAATAGTGTCACAACTCAAAATAAAATTTTTGCAAGAGAGTCATTTAAAGTTCTCAATTGGTTCTTACCTAACAAAATTAGGAAGAAAAAAAACATAGGATTCCCGAATAAACAAGAGGACTGACATATGTTTGTATAATACACTGCAGAACAAAAGTCAACTTAAAGAGATTTACAGCTTTTTCTTAAGCAGAAAAATAAAAAGTGAATTTTGAATTGTGACTCTATTGAATTAAATGAGCGATAGGTCCAATGATTTGTTACTTATTTATAATTAGTTTCCATCATGGCACGTGGTAACAGAAATTTAATAATTAGAAAAATTAGTTTAAAAAAAAGTATTTCTAAAATTACTTAGCGACAGATAAGATTTCTGGCATCAATAAATAATCAAAATAATAATGTAAATTTGGTAACTGAATGGTTGCAGATTATTGGAATATCCGTAGCAAGTGAAACGACACGAAAGAAAATTAAAAAAAATAGGTTAAGGTTTCTACAAAGTAATTAGATCTTGAAATAAATGTTGGTATCCTGTAATAAAATAAAATGTTAGGCCAAGGAAAACTGCTTAACAGCGGAAAAATCGGCTGATGCGGACAAAAGAAAAAACTGCTGGACTGAACGACAGTAAAATTCGGGTAATATTTAGTAACGAATCCAAGTTTTAGATGCAACAGTAAATGTGGACAAAACGTCAGATTTATGGAGGATCCCTTTTCCTTCAGCCATACAGCCTAAAATTACAAAAAAGGCTTCATGATGACAAAATTGAGGTTTTGGATTGACTTCTTCGAGCCCCGATCGAAAATCCGTGGGCATTAATGAAAAGGTGGTTGCTGAACGAGCCACACCGAACAGTTAAAATACATGAAATATGTGACGCCTAATGACTGTCCATATTTAATAAATACCTTGAACAGGCGTTAAATTGTCGTTATAAAGAAAAAATGTTATGCTATAATTTAAACTGTATGAATTAATAGTGGTAATTTCTTTTTGCACTGAAATAATATCTGTTAACATAAATTACTCTGTCAAAAAATATGGTAAATTCTCCTTTTGTTTACTTATTTCCACATATTGAAGAATTACATCTTCTTTGAAAATACATATGAATTTAAATCGCACATGATTGAAAATGTCTACTGTACAAATTGATAATGGTTAGGACAAAGTCTGCCGGACCAGCTAGATTTATATAAATTATAAAAAAATTAAAGTGGGCTGTAAGTTATAAGATGTTTACCTGAGGGGTTTCTAAACTTTAATGTTATTATAATTTCATCTTTAATTCCAAAACAAGATTGAGGCAAATGCAAAAACTGCACAATTTAAAAAAATATGATAAAATGTTAAGCATTCAAAGATCCCCCTTATTGTTTGACCCCGTTTAGTTCTTTTTTATATATTTAATAAATAACTCATAAACTATACGGCGATCTTCGTACGTTAGTGTTATAGTTAATGTAAATAATTTAATTTGAATAATATAAAAGAGATTCGTTATATGTATCAAAAACATAACATAACTTCAACTACAACGCAACGTATGCTCCGCTGTCCCCAACAAATATATGGATACAGTATTTATTAAACGAGGAATATTTTTAGTCCCAAACTATAGATATGCTTCATAGTGTTATAAACTTTTCACCATTCGTCGGATTGGATACTAACGCTTTCTGCGAAATATTTATTATAAGAGATCTTGCTGTAGCATTGTCGTCCTGTATCTACCAATCACTCTGTGACTCCGAAAGCTTTGTGGTTAATAATACCTCGCAAAACGGATTCCAGAGTCCTGGCATAGAAAACATAGCCAAACTTAATTCGTCGTTCGAGTGTTCACATCTAATAGGAAACACAAACATTTACAACAGAAAGCGAATGTATTCGACAGACGAACCCACAACTGTATGTACGACACCATCCAGATGGCCTGGAGTTGCGAATCTACGAGCCTTATTAGCAAGAGAAAAGGATGAAGATATTCCCAAATTGAATGTTTTGTTGTTGGAAAGCTTTATTGCAACATATGTCTCGTTAGCTACTTATGCCTTTGTTACTTGCGACAGTCGCATTTTATACAGACTCATTGTACACACTTTTTCGGTGGAGACTTGGTCCAGTATTTTTGGAGGTGGGATGAAGAAACTGCTTAGAAAAGCTACGTGCGAAAATCAAGCATCTACGTATACCGTTCCGTCAGAGGAGCAAAATGACGAGGGCAGTGTATGGAACACAGTGACCTCGTCCATAACAAAACAACGTGTCAAATTGAATATGAAGATACTTGGAAACTTTGCCAGTACCAGTACATCTACTTATATGAAGGAAGACAAACCGACGTATCGCGAACAGTTCGTTCCCCCCGAAATGTCGATGCTGTCTTACTTTTTGGCAAAACCAAAGACTAATGGTATGTATGTTTACATGTACGTTTGCTTGTCAATATAGATTGCATTTTACTTTCACTAATTTTTGACTTAGGACATTTTTTAAGTAGTATAAGCGGTGGTATAGCCACAAATTAACCAAGTCTGAAAAAGCATCCAAATCAAAAAATGAATTGCATTTATGAGGGCATCCGCCGAGTGTTGGTCTTCAAAAAATATCCATTAAAATAATGTTTTGCTTTTCTGTCCATCTAAACCACTAAGAATGGGTAAATCTAATAGTATAGAAAGGAATACGCTATTGCAATGGTCCGCCCTAGACAAATATAGTCGACATAAAAAATATAATAAAATTTTAATATTTTCTGGCGTCCTAAGCGCGAAAAATATATATATATAAAGTTCTTATAGATATAGATGTTTGAAAATTTTTTGGAAATAAATCTACCTCATGGTATTGGATTATCCGATTTGATTGAAATTTCACACAGACCTAGATGAAGTGTGTTCGAGATTTACTCTTGAAGAAAGAATCAGCGGATCTAGCCAGCAATAATCTGCAAGGGTAAAAAGTTGAAAACCTCGGTTCTCAAAAAAATGTAAACTCCACTGTGGCATTATTTAAGACAAAAGCATTTTTTTTTCAAGCCCGTCCGGTTTCAGTCAATTGAATCTTTTTTTTGCGTGAATGCTACAAGTTGAACGTGGTCGATGCTTTCATACTTTAAGCAATTCAGGCTCCTTTGCCCTCACTCACTGCAAGTGAGCTGAATGAGTATGTGTCACTAGTTTTTGACAGTGTCTCATATTTTTGTATTCAAGCAGATATTTGAGTGGCAGAATACTAATGTTATAGCTAACCCTACAAAATTCGCTGCAGCGGACATTTTTAACCTGAAAAGTATGTTTGTGTACGAAGTCCGATGAGCGGTTTCCGTTTCGAAAATTCCGCATTTTTCCCTGTCAGTCTCCTTAACGAATTATAAAGTTCTCTTATTATGCAAGTCAAGGCTGCAATTTAGATTCCGCTATGCATGCAATATAGTGTGTTAGCGATAGGATGTAAGGGTATTGGAGGGAGGATGAGGGAAAAACACTTGCTGGAAGATTACTTCACATTCGAACAGTTCCACTGAAGAACAAATTATCTCCATAGTACGTCGTCCGGTCAACTGACCATTTGACAATGAACGGATAAGATTCCCTTGACAGCCGCGTATTCCGGCTAAATGTTTTAACATCAGGGACCAGACGACGGATATCTTGCGAACAGGTACCGTTAAAATATCTATAGAACGATACAATCCCCTATCATCATCGCATCACACTGTCCACAAGCTGCAAAAATGTCTTTAAAGCCCCTGTCCTTAGGGTCTGATCCACACCATCCATATATGACGGATATGGATCAGTATTACGATTATGTGACAACAAACATTACCGGGTCTTGCGTGCATTAAAATATGCTCTGTTCATTTGACCCTTCACACATATATTCGACATATCGTCATTGTTGCAGAGGCTTTGCCCGGCCGAATGAATATGATTGAGTGGTTTCGGTCATCCGCAAAAAAACTAGATTAGGTTCACAGTTTGGCCTAACAGTTAGTCAATGAAAATAAAAACATATTTTTTATCTTACCCTCGCTGTCTTAAATCCGAACTTAATGAAACGTTTACTGCGCTAATAATAATGTCAGGAACTATGTATGTGCCACCTGTACTTCAAATGCGTGGACGAACATCGCCTTAAATGCTTATCTTGTACTGGTGGGTCTAAACTGCCTAAACCAATTTTAGTGGAGTATATTTTTTGGTAGGTTCATTATTTTGACATGAAACTTCTTGATTTTTTTTTTTATAAAAATTGAGGAAAAATTTACCCACAAATATTTTTTTATTTTTTTAAGTACAGGATTACGTGTCAATCGACGTAATTTTTAATAGGTCTCATCTAATTTACATTGCATTTCAAATTAATTCTCACATTATAATTGTCGATAGGACATTTATTTTGTGTTCTATTATTTATGGAGCGTAACATGTTGCTTAGTCCTAGTTTTCGCCGCGGGTTTTTCTAATCATTCATCTATTTTTTAAGATTTTGATGATTACGACACTGACGACCCCTATGAATCAGAAAGTGAAGATGAGGAAGATGATGGAATTGGAACTTCGACTAATGCTGGTAGGAAATTCAATAAAGACAACAAGGAACATTTGGATCACATGTCTTACTCCTGGTGCATACTAAGAGTAGCATTATTGAAAATGTTTATTAAGAAGATACAAGATTTTGTCAACATTTCCGGTATTGAAATACAAGGTAATTTGAACATTTATCGATTGTATTTTTCGTTCGAGTCGGTTTTCTAAGGTTCCCTCCTATCTACAATTGTATACCACGTCATCATCCTTAGGAGTACACAATATTTAACAAAACATCAAACGTCTAACATATCATCGACGATATCGATCAAATTTATATGCAGTCAAATGAAATTCAGTAAAGAAATTCAGTAATGACCACATGTCCAATTTTTATAAAGATACACTATAATATTTAATAATATCCACATTCTTTATGTATTTCAAAAATAGATCTACCCGTTCTAAGTCCATTATCTCACGAAGTATTAAGAACATTGAATAGATGGAAGGATATAGCCTTCGAAATCTTAATTTCTAAAGGCCCGCCCAATGATGATTATATTCCAGGTAAGTAATATTTCTTTTATGTATATTCTGTTTCTATTTTTATTTGTTATGTTACAATAAAAATAATAGAGAAGAGTGTCAATAATACTCTCATGACAGGAACAAATTACATACAAATTAAATTTCCTTCACTGCCCTAATATCAGTTCTTTATATTGGTCGGTGTAAAATTTTTGGCTAAATGAGATTGACCCCGCCTATTTATCCTCAAGGATTTTTAAATAAGCTTTTTGAATCCTTGGAAAATTATGTTCTCAACCAATAACGTCACGGACCAGACGACGGATATCTTGTGAAC
Source organism: Hydrotaea cyrtoneurina (assembly GCA_958296145.1). Classification (NCBI taxonomy): domain Eukaryota; kingdom Metazoa; phylum Arthropoda; class Insecta; order Diptera; family Muscidae; genus Hydrotaea; species Hydrotaea cyrtoneurina. Next base: position 83,691,282 of record OY282513.1, read on the forward strand.
AGATACCATTAAAATATCAGCAAAGACACGACGTTGTTGATGATCGTCCGGCTTGAGTCCTTGTGTTAGCTGAACTTTATAAGCCTTAAGAATCAAGTCTTTATGCAAAATACGGTGTAAGGACGTTTGTCAGGAAAGAGTAAGACATGCGAAACCTAACTTTTCGGCGTATAGTAATATTAAATAGGTTTGATTTATTTCTGATTGTAATGATAAAACAAATATTTTGTAGACATTTTATATGAATATTTCCACTATTGAACTTTTATATTTTTATCCTTTTAGGTTGTTTTGTAAACAATGGTGTTCCAGGAATTTCTATTCATAAATATAGATCACTATTAAGCAAAGACAATACACCATTTTCAACTAGCTCCGCCGCAGGACCGGTTCGACGATTATGGAATTTCCTTGTTCGCCAAGATGAAGCACAAGACGTATTTATTAAAGTTATATTTGGGAAGAAGTCGGATACTTCATACAAAAATCCATTACAGCCGAGTGATAGCGTAGACCATGGTACTAGTGAGTTTCTTGTACTTGGATAAAAAAGATGTGTGGTTTTCATATGTTCATTTTAAGGTGGAAGTACTTCGGGCAAAGACAACAATGAACCTATTCGTATTATACATAAAGACCACGAATCGATTCTGGCGTTTTGTTTAAACAATAGTTCGTCAAACATGATCGCCGTTGCAAATCCAAGGGAAGTCCAAGAATTTGACATTTCTCTTTTGCTGGAATCACCAAACTGGTATGAAGATGAATGCGACTATGATATGCTGAATATATCCAAGGACAATGAAGCCGGGTCTGGTACGGGATTTTTAATGATTCAAACCTCTGATCAGTAAGTACTATATTTACACATTATCTGTATGCACTTGTTTCTAACGATAGTATCTACCGTACAGACCATATAGTAATTTCGTAACCCTAATATTCTTAATGACTTTTGTACTACTACGTTTGCATTGTGATTCAGCCAGACCAAAGAAATATATTTAGTAGAGTCTTTGATGATATTAGACTTGTGACAAAAAATATGTAAAGTTGTTATTAACAGATAGTTAATTATTATAAAGGTAAATAATAAAGAAATATTTGAAATACCTGGTGCAAAGATGAACCACTTTAACCAATTTAGGCCCGCTAACCGATCCCACCGGAATTTTAGCAGGATTTTTGAAGTACCTCCTAGAATTGGTCCAATTTGAAAACAAATTTCATAAATACCTTATTTGTTTTTGTTCGAGTTTGATATCATTATTTATTTCTTTTTTTTTGTTGTTGCAAAAATAGAAATGTTTAAAAAAGACTTAAAGCATTGTGTTTGCTTTGATTTCAGATATTTCGATTCGTTTTTCAGATATGGCTGTGGTCGTTGGTTACGTTTAGTAGATATCACGCAAGAAGGCACCATTATGTCAATAGACAATTTTTACTCACCTTTACATATAACAATAGAACTAACCGGGTTGGGGGAAGTAGGCACTGCATAGGGGTGTATTTGGTATTCTAGAAATATAAACAAATATTTCTATTCAGCTTCAGACGCATCGTCATCGTCATCATTGTCGTTGTCATTTATAACGTAGACGTCCTCCCAATCGTTTTCCAGCAGGATATTTGCTATTGCATTGAGAGACATATCAATAAGCTCTACTCCACACATGCAAAACATATGATGCTGCCGACGACGATCAGCTGATGCTTGTTAATTTCAAATTTGGTTTGCAAAAAGGAACTCGACAACTTTATCAATTGGCATTTTTTGGTGAATTTGATATGCAAATAGTTTGCATTGTCTTTTCTATATTTTTTGCAAAATTCTCCATATTGAGACGCGCCCTAATAATTAATAATTGTATCATGAGGTGTTTTGTGTTCCAACTGGTTGTAAAATATTCATTAAGATGATGTTTTTTTTAAAAAACAAATTAGGTCAGATCGTTTAAAATGTTCACAATAGATCGTCACTTAGTTATTAAACAGCTTCAAAGCAGTCTTGAATGACTAATTTTCGATCTTGAAATCTTAAGTAAATAAAATTAACTAATTTCTCACAACATATGATCCTGAAATTAAAACCTTTAGGAACATCAACTAAAGCCTTACAAATGTACAGTTTTGTAGAATCTTGTACATAATACATACAGCTTTTAGAAGAATTTGTCTACATGTCCAATATGAAACAAACCTTTGAATTTCCTCAAACACGTTCTCATTATTTTAAATACCGGAGATGACTACTGAAACATTTCCTGCGAACCGCCTCTGGAGCAGCATGTTTTCATCGGTAGCATGTTCTAATAGGCACAATTTCTGCATCGGCCTCTTCATGAAACCATTCGCTGTTTTCATCGTTACCGCAATTTCAGAATGAACATTTACTACTATTCCCAGGGGACGTCGTGTTCGTGAAATTAATTTGCTACATCATCCACTCAAATTCGAATTAACTTCTTATGATTGACTGTACATTATAGAGTAATTGTATTTCGGGATTCCTTTTTACAACGCCAATTAAGTTGAAGCAACATTGTGTATGTCGTTGCAGCTTCGGTAGAATGTTCATGTTTTTGATGTGACTCACCTTCGATTTGGCTGCTAATGGTGATTCTCGTGCTTTTAGACTTCAAAGACACCACAGCTGCATTTTCGTTTTCTGAATCATAAGAGTTGTATCTTCTCATTCGCTGTCGTATTCACCAGCTGATGAGATATTTCTTCTTTTATATCTGCATCCACTTATCGCATTAGAGCCTGTCAAAAGTGCATCTATCGGCACGAGACATGCTATCATTGTGATATCACTACATGTTTCCAAATTCTATCGACATAAGGACCTTCCATTTTGGCGGTGTTTGTTGATGACATCGTTTCCTCTTCAGTATGTATGCGATGTATATTCTTCTGTATTTGTATTATTGACGGCTCCGTCGTTTTTAGTGGTTATATTATTGTAGGCGATGTCATTTTCTTCAATGATCGTCTTTCTGCCAACCTTCTTAAATATTTTTATTATCGTTTGTTATTGCTGTAGTTGCTGACTTATGTCTGCCATTGGACTTTGTAGATTCAACTGTTTGTTTTACAAACAGTGTATTATCTCTGAACAATTACAACAACAACTTTTCTAATGATAACTGTAAATTTAAGAAGAAAAACCAAAAAAAATCCATTTCTTGAGCTCAACGAATAATCGGGCAATGCTAAATAACAATGATAAATTACCGTTATTTTGCATTTATAAGGGTAAAATAAGGGAAATATGGAGAATTTACTAAAAACTGAAGATTTTTTTAATCAGGTAATTTAATGGTAAATCATCAAACAAACTCTTGTCCGATTATCCTTTATTTTCTCATCTCTTGATCTACCATCGAATAACGGACATGCGCAACCTTTATTTTCTCAACCGTTCACACTTGCCATAAAATTGTCGTCATGTATTTTAACCGTGTAAAGGCCGATTAAGACCCAAACTGAGATGATATATCCAAGCGTAGGGTCATGTGTCTTCAATTGGAGCCTTTAAGCGAATAATGCGAGGTCTTTGTGTAAAATGTGAATCGGGCTGGTGAGTCCTATTCTCGCTAAAGTGCACCGTACGATGACGGAGACCGTGAGTGTTATCCAGTAGCATGCCAGTCCCACGAACATTTTGCCCAAACTTGCGTAGAGTGTCTAATTTTGGCCAAAATCTTCTTTTCAATAAAAGCACTTTTACCATTGACTTTGAATGTAAGTTTGCATTATTTTCCAACGATTCATTTCGTTCCACGGTGATACTGTCTTTTTATTAAAATGCGGAAAGAGCTCTCACTGTCAAAATTACATATAATTAAAAAATAAATCACTCGCTTTCAATTACTATTACCTACCTAACCGCTAAATTTATTGTCCTCTTTTATAGAACACAATTTGGGTCTTCGCAAGAGTCTAGTTTCAACTACAACACAAATTCATTGCAATCTGGCCGAGGAACAGATTTGGTAAGTATTGCATATTTAACGAAAAGTGTTATTTTTTTTTGTATTTTGTTAAGGTAATTATTATTGCTAATGGTGAATTCGTTTCTCAGAAACATGTTACCCGCAACATTTTATAGAGGTTGTATCCAAACACTCGCACTGTCACACTTGTTGTGCTAACAAACGAAACTGTCCGCAGACAAAGTTCGATATTTTCCACTGATTAGAGGCAACACGTAGAGTTACAGTTTTTCATCAGGTTAGGTTAGTTTGGCCGCTGCCCGAGTCATATCTCACTTGGTTTGGAGAGAGAAGGTCTCCGCCTCTTTATCATTGCAGATTCTACAGAAGTCGTTGTATCGGATAGTAAGTCTCCGAGCGTTTGAGCACAAATGCCAGTGACTAGTAATGATGTTTTTTTTTTTCTCAGAATCACATTCATGTCAGGCCAGTTGTTTCCGTGCAGGATGATACTCTTCTCCAGTTATCTTCCGCAAAGAGATAAAGTTACCGATGCATCGGCTCTTTACTCTCAGTGAGAAGGATGCCAATATCATAACTACACTCAGTTAAATTCCGAATAGCGCCAGCTCTCGCAAGTGCATCATCCGTACAAATACCATCGATGTCCCTATGTCATTTCAATAATAGTCCTAGAACAGATTCCAAAACTTCTGAGAGTGTGTTAGGATCCTTGCCCGTATCCTTTCAAATCCTGTATGGGAGCTGGGGATATATATTGTAGTACTTTAATGATCTCCTTCGGGAATCTTGGTTATATATCTAAGCCTCTGCGAAACATCAGCATTGGCTACCGCTTCCCTACGAGCGCCCGGCCAGACTGCCGCAGATAACTCGTCCACACTCATGTACATTAACGCAGACCGCTCATCAAATGCAATTAGTTTTATGTGGCCTTGATACCAGCCAGCATCTGGACGGTAAACCAAGGTTTCTTCTCTGTCTCTGTGAGCTTATCGGCTGGAAAGCCTGGTGGTGAAGGTCCTTTGGGAAGTGTTGTTGTGCCTTGGGCGTTTATTTGCAGTAGCCGTGGAGGTGCTATCCATTGATACTGGTTTGGAGGACTATCTCTCCAGGACAGGATTGGATTTCAGCTGGACCTTTGAATTACCTGGTTCTAGAGAACCACATTGTACCAAGGTCGGGTTTCAAGCGGATAACGACCTCTGAAGACAAACAGACCTATTCTCTTGTAAAGAGAATCGTGTAACAGATAGATTGGAAGTGGGAATTTCTTTATTCGAGCATTTAAATATACATAAGCCCTCGGATCGCTGCAACGTAAAGAGAGGGTGACATTTACGATTAAGATTTGGAGTATCCGCCGTATATAGATTACATAATCCCTTCGCTAAAATCTAAATAGCATCAGTGATGACAATAACTTATGTAAATGTAATTTTTTACAGATAGTGATTCTGCGTTGTTTGCTAGAATTTTGTCGGCATGTGCATTGTAATAATTCACAGCATTTTGGGCGTATACGTGATTAATATTTTTATAAAAAGCTGGCCCAAAAGTAAACTTCCAATGTTTTTTGGCTGTAATTAAAAAAAAAGAAAAACTTTGATTCTTCTTGTGGATTATTTTTATTTGGTCTTTTAATTTTTTTTTACATCAAGTCGAGAATATGATGTCATGTAAATGGCCGCCGCCAGAGTTGGCACTGACATTAGGGGCCAATCGCAAAATTTATAGCATTTTCTGATAGGAGTATTACTTTTGCGCTACCCTGTATGTTTTAGACAAACGCTGACCAAAATCCGTTGAAGCCGACCAACTTTTTAAACGAAAAGAACTTGTTGCATTTTTAAATCATTTAGAAATTCTGAAAACTGTTAACGCAGTTTTGATACTAAAATAACTATAGTCATACTTACTTCTCCATAATTATATACTTTCATTTTGTACTCACTTTTGACATTAGAAACCCAATAAAAAAGAAAGAGAAAAATAATTAAGGTTCAAATAAATGTAATTGTAATTAAACCCCAGATTTGCAAAGCTTTACTTAAAATAAAACTCAGTTTTAACATCCATTAATACTCAGTGAAATTAATCCACAAAAAGTGTGCCAACGCATCTGTTACAGTTGCTTGCAGTCCAAATACAGCGATTGATCACACAAGGTTTTCAGAACGAAATATGAGAATTAAAAAAAAAATGTATGGTCGGAAATGACCCTGATTCTGTTGTATTTGGGGTAATCTTTTTTCCCCTTCATAATAGCCTTTAATCCTCGTAAGCTAAAAACATAAAATGAATATCAAATAAAAATAAATTAAAAAAGTGTTTTTCCAATATAAAAGTGGAGTTCATTTTTCATAAGAGAAATAAATTTTATCGTTATCGGTAACAACACAAAAACAGTGCACGCGCGTGTACTTTGAATTATTCAATTTCTATGAGTTAAACCGTATACGAAATATTTCAAAAATTTGCGAAATCGGCTTAGCCGTTCTAAATTTACGATTACAAACGGCTTTACTTTCATTTTTATTTATACAGATCGATAGATAGTGAATAGATATCTAAGTCAAAGTAGGTAGGACTTCGGCCTACTTAGAAAAACGCTGACTTAGCTGACCCGGTCCGCGTTGCTGATCCTAGTGTCACGGATAAAAACAACTAGCTAGTTCAATTCAATAAGTTATTTATGCAAGTATTAATTATATATTAAGTCGTTAACAATAAATGTTCTTCCGCGATGCGACCGTCGAGTTTGAAGTATGTACACACACTAAAGGCCGAGTTACTTGACCGTAATCGTAACCGCTGATACGTTCTCCTTATGTGAAACATGTACAAATGGTTACTTGGCCGTAATCGTAACGTAACGTAACGGATGAACCTGTAGAAAATAGATTTTTCTATCCGGCAAGTGACATTTAACAAACAGCTGATTTGTTTCTAGCAAAACAAAAAACAGCAAGAAAGTAAAAGAAACAACTTTGTTAGAAAAATAATAAAATAAAAACTATAAAAATGGATAAATTGTTTCTTCACAACACTTTCTTTCATTATTAATGAATTTTTTACGTTTTTATCAAAACAAACAGACAAATTATTTTGTTTGTTTACATACAACATATGGTACTTCACGTATCTTGGGTAACCACCACTACATCAACGTTCCGGTTACGATTACGTTTACGTTCCGGCAACGGTCAAGTAATTAGGCCTTAACTCTCGCTCGTTTCTCTTATGCTCTCCACATACAGCATCACTCTGTGCGTGACACTAGTGTAGGTGTACATTTAAATCTGCAGCTGTGGATATATATCTTATACATGTTTATATATGAAAAATAGTGTTTGCCTTTAGTTCGACTTGATTCCTTTTCAGAATTTTCTAAGTTTTCCACTTCGATTTTCCCATTTTTCTCCTTGAAATGACAATCAGAAATGAAATTCAAAACAAAAATAACATAATAAATAATATTTTGATTTGTCGATGGGTTTTCCCATACAATACCTTGTACTGGAAACTACGAATACAACAATAAAGAAATAAGCCAGATAGGTTCAGCCGGAAATTTACCCCGGATTAATAAATATTTATACTATATTTGAACTTTAAACATTTCGTAAATTTTTATGAATATTGACCTTAGGTTTGAGGGTTTGGGACTGCCATGATAATGACATTTAAACACTTTGGTATGCAATTTTTTTATGAAAAAATTATTTATGGTTGATGTACTACAGAGTGCAATTTTTCTATTTTATAGATTCTTAAACACAAAATCGATAATGTTAAAAGAATGACCGCACATCCATTAATGCCCCTCTACTTAACTGGAGGCCAAGACGGATCTGTTCAAATTTGGGAATGGGGACACCAACAGGTTGTTTGCACTCCACGCCCATCTGGAACATTTGCAAAGGTAACAAGATGCAGATTTTCCGAACAAGGAAATAAATTTGGAATTGGAGATGGTGATGGAAACTTAAGTCTCTGGCAAGCTGGAATTACCTCACAGAACAACAAATCCTTCTTTGTAAGTTGTAAAATTTCATTGTACTTACAACGTATACATATTTATTTATTTTTTTATTTAGACATACCAATGTCATAACAAAACGTTATCCGATTTTGTTTTCTTGGGGTCGTGCAGTCTACTTGCTACTGGTGAGTAAAGTCTATTTTAAAAACTAAAGATGTATTTCTATTACAATGAGAAAATCATAAATGGTTTTATAAATACGAAGTCGCACATGTGTTTTCAAAAATGTCTTAAAAATTATTTTGGTCTGAATTCATCTTCTTCGGGTCGTTTTTTTCACTTCTATATTTTCAAGTACATTCTAATTATAATTTAAAACAAGGAGAAGAAGGAGCTACTCTAAGCAAAATAACGTTTTTAAATTCATAATTCAATTAATTTGGTCTTACCGTCGGAAAATTCATCCTCCACGAATATACATCCGACAATGGAATGAGGCTGATCGATTTCGCCACAGCAAGGAACATGGTTATTAGCAGTACCAGATTTCATAAAGCTTCGTGGCTGTCACAAGACAGAAGAACAAAAAATCAAATTGATAATTTTGTGATAGACGAGAGGCATGTATCCAGTGTGCGGGATGTACGAACGTTTCGATCTGACAACATCGATTCAGACCATTACCTTGTAGGGGCAAAGGTGCGCACTAGACTAAGTGCCGCAAAATACGTACGTAGCAACAAGAGAAATCTGGATGTCGCTCTAAAAACATAATTTGAAAGTGTTAGTAGCGTTGTGCTACTTTTGAAGCGTTTTTTTTTTACGGATTCTGAACAATTTTAATTTTGTCGTTTAAAACGTTATTTGCGGTTATGCTTCAATTGCCGAAGCTGTGCAGTAAATTACTTCCAACATGGTGGGAGCCATTTCATTGCGAAGCGTATGTAGCATTTCTGATAAAAAGAGCTCGATTGGTCGCGACAGACAAATCGGTGGATACAGGCTTAAATATAAGACAAAATCTCTTCCGGCGTTCCAACGTAAACCCAAAGTTTTGAATGCTGTGAGCAACTGCTAATATGTCATCAACATATATCTTGGTGTTATTATAATTAACTGCCAGAGGATTTTACTCCAATTCGAGTCCATTCGGAAATCTTTTAGTTTATAGAGTTTCTAGCGGACCATACAAATTATCAGATCTGATTGTAATATGTTGTCGGCATATAATATATTATTTAACCGTTTGCCATAAAATGACACAATTTATTGATATTGTCTGATTTAGGAGATCTAGCCGAACAATGTTTTCTGTGCGTAAATTAAAAATTCATGAGATTGAATTAAAATGAATTTAAATATAATTATTAAAGACGGGTCCGATTTAGATGATGTCATTCAAAAGTCATTCATGTAGCTTCAAATTTATCCACAAGGAACCTAACAAGCAATCTATACTGAAATTTTAGGTTGTTAGGTTAAACATATTCAATAAGTTCTGTCGTTAATGTCAGTGCCACCCCAGATTTGATTGGTGCTCATGGTGGTCATTGAACGTAATCAGCATTTGCAGAGCGCTTGAGGGCACATCGGCGTCTGTACAACTATGCAGGATCTGTATATACCTTCACCCGTACTTAATATCTGCTTAAAACCATGAGTCCGTAATCAACAAACCTTACCGCTCGCCAATGGTTCCTAAATAAGGAGTATATCGTCTCCTCCTTGCGTCTCGATGATTACGAATGTTGCGGATGCAGTCTTATAATGGTGAAGGCTTATATGAAGTAGCCGAAGTACCATCACATTTCTCCATAATAGCTTTATAATGAACAGACGCACCCAAGTGCATCGGGTTCCGGATGCTCGCCTGGCTCTTCCGACTTGTGGTTCTTCCCTTCATATAAAACAAGTTTTAACAGAAACTGACACGGCATACTACTCAAGAGTAAACCAGATAGGTCAAAGTAGCAATATCCCGGCTTAAGAACAACACGTCCGTAGGTGCTGACGGAATTCAAGCAGAGCTGTATAAGACCGGAGAAGAAGAGCTGATAAGGTGGAAGTATGAAAGCATGCCTGATGATTGGAACCTCAGCTTACTATGCCCACTTCACAAGAAAGGAGACAAAACCGTTTGCGCCAATTGCCGCTGAATAAGTCTCTTATCCATCGCATAAAAAATATTATCTAGCATATTGTGTAAAAGATTGAAGCCAAAACTCGACGAACTGATCCAGCTTTATCAGTTTGGTTTCAGGCCAAATAAATCAATCGTCGCCCAATTCATCACACTTCGCCAGATCATGGAAAAGACCCATGAAACGATCGAAGGATCGTGCTGGCAAACAATTCAATTCAAGTTAATCGCATCAAAATACAGCGATTGCAATGGTTGTCCATGTCGGTCGTATGATTACAAACGCTCCAGCCAGAAAGGCCGACTACCACGGAAAGCTCAGACAGGGAAGACCGAGATTCCGGTGGAAGGACTAAGTGGAAGAATACACGCAAATCCTTGGTATGACGGACTGGAGAAGCCAAGCAGAAGACCGAAATGCTTGGAAATCATTTATTAAGCAAGACCAACAACAGGTTGTAGAGCCAACTGACCTATCACAATTTCCAGGTCCACACTAAAACACTATAAAAATTCCATGACGATCGGTACATAATTACGGCGTATTTTCGTTTTTTTTTAGGGTGCTTACCAAAAAGCTCTTGCGAAGGAAAGCGATGACAGAATAAACATTCAGGGAAGTTTTGCAAGAGTTCCTTAATTTGTTGAAAGTCCCATTTGGCTTCAATGGATTAAATATCTCACAGAAGATGATAATGTAATTACTGACCAGACCTTTCACACAAAGTTTGATTTAACACATTTCTAAAATGAATATGGATAGTATGGACTTAAAACCATTTCCATTTTCATTCGGTTGTTGTATCAATTGGAGGACATGCGCTATTGAATTCCTTAACTAGTTCACACCAGAAGTGAGTCACAACCCGCCAGACATTCGGGGTTGTATTTCATCCTCTCCACTAAAGCACACAATTGCTTTTTCGGTATTACTTCTGAAAATTTGTTAAGTGAATTATATTTCTAACTAAATAAATACAATTACATTTTGATTCATTTCCTTCTGTATTGTCAGGACATAAAATCGTTGTGTTTTGTGGAAAAATTAGGGGATTTATTCGAAGATGCCGCATTGCACAATCGCACAATCAATTTTGGGAAAGGGAATATTTTTTGGGCGAAATTTGTTTATAATCGCAGTTGTGAAAAGAGCTTAAAATAATACATAGTTTCATTTAATGTTTGAATTTAATAGTATTTTATACCCGAGAATTGTGTCCAATACACCTCAATTATGAATATCCGAGAAGATTGCAGAAGATGATGACAAACAAAGTAATGATAGTTGACAAAAAATAATGACATAAAGAACTATAACATATTACACAATTGTTGTCTCAAAACTATCATGGTGTAGTTACAACCTTGTTGTTGTAAGGTCGCGAGCTAGGTAAACATCGCGAAGACTGGAAGGCGGCGAAGATGAAGTCAATTGAACCCCGGCCTGTCAGCAGTACAAAGAACCAGAATAAAGCGAATATACGCTACTTGGGGCTAACCAAATAATTCCTCTCTCGACGAACCAAAACAACATTATAAAAATTCATGAGCCATAAAAATACAGCGATTGCACTGTCGAATGTATATATTGAAGGTTTAGTGTCATCACTCATATGTGTTCTCTGCTACTTTAGAATTCAATAATATGCTTGGGCCGTCGACAGTGAGAACCCTTGCTGGAATGATGATCAATGAAATGAAATGTGGTGTAGTTTAGCTTTAGGCGATATGGGAGTCGAAGCTGATTGCGAGTCTTATATAATCGTTTCTCTATATGGTCTGTGTGTGTATATGATGGTAGTATCAGTTACGACGACTTCCCAAACGACGTATCTGCTTTTTGGCTGGATGTGTTGTAAATTATGATTTAATTATTACATAGCACAAGTATGATATAAGTAATGTATTGGGATTTTAAATTAATTAGAGTTACTTGTTTAATCACGGCTCAACACAGACAGAGCCGGACAAAAATAATGGCACAATTCATGTTATAAGCTTAGGATAATACAAATTAACTAGTATTTAGTTGGTAAGCCCTTCTGTTGTATAACAGCCTCCCATCTTTTTGGCATAGAATGTACTCATTTTTTGGTGATGTCTTCTCCTATATTCTGCCATTCTTCTTTCAGCACCGCTTTCAGTTGCGATGTTTTTGAAATCGCTCTCTTTTTGACTCTTCTATCGAGTTCTTCCCATAGATGCTCGATTGGGTTCGGAGATTGCGGAGGGTGTGGCAAGACATGCGCAATGTTATAAGCAAGCCACATCTTTACGTCACGCGCCGTATGTTTTGGATCATTATCGTGTTGGAATGTGAATGATCTAGGCATGTTAAGCTTCTCTGCCCTTTTTTTGACGGCGTCCTTAAGAATATTCATGTAAACAGTTTTATTCATAATTCCATCAATAAAAATTAATTCACCAACACCCACACCATAACTCCTCCGCCACCGTGTTTCACACTTGGCACAAGATTTTTTAATGCCAATTCTGTGTTAGGCTTTCTCCAAACCATTATGCGGCAATCTGATCGAAAAATGTTGAACTTGCTTTCATCCGATAAAAGCACTTGGTCCCAGTAATTACATGGAAACCTTTCAAACTTTATCACAGGCTACTCTCTTTTTTTTTGGTTAACTGCAGATATGAAAGGTTTGCGCCTAGCAACCCGAGCTTTATACCCAGCCTCATGAAGTACTCGTCGGACTGTTTTGGAGTGCACATCCTTTCCAAAATCTTCTCTAACCTCTGCCACTATCTGTGTTGAAGTAATTTTTTTTGGTCAGTTTTGACTTTCCGTATAATTTGGGAACATTCGCGATGTGTTAACTTTCGTGGTCGGCCACTGCGCGTTGCACTTTTCAGGTTTAATGACCCTTTGAAACGATTTATTATGGTACGAATAGTAAAGCGGCTACGTTCCATAATTTCACCGATATCTGCGTATGATTTGCCTTGATTATGCAAATGTAGAATTATTTTACGCTGCGCCTCTGTCGTTTGGTTTATTTTTCGGCATTTTTACACAAAATAAATAAAAACAGAAGTTTTGTAAACAAAATTCAATCATAAACTCTCAAGAAATAATTGTAATTTTAGTAACGGTTCATTACAACATGTGTTTTGTGAAAAAGGGTTGCCATAATGTCCAAATTGGCCAAATATTCTGAATTTACTAGTTACTAGTGTGCCTATAATTTTGTCCTGCCAAAAATATATATTTTTTTACTTTTTAAAACACGCATATAAATTTTGTATATATTACCTAAAATACTGCAATCAAATTAAAAATGGTCATTGTGCCTATACTTAAGTCAGGCACTGTATATTAAATGCATATTTATATCTAACCGAAAATAACTTGGCACTTATTTTATTTCAGCTGGACAAAGCTCCGAAAATAAAAATATTGTGGTCTGGGACACATTGCTGCCGCAAAAGAAGTCATGCGTAAGCGGTAAGTAATTAATACAACTAATTTATTTTAACAGAAATATTGTCGTTTAGAAATTATCGCCATATTTACATAAAATATGCTAAAAGACAAATTATTAAATATTGGAATGAAATTTAATAAATGGGACCACAACATTTTTTTAAGAAACTATACAACAGAAACATCGGTACAGTTATACCTAAGCAAAATGTGGTGTTGTTTTAATAAAGTGATTATTTTAAAAATGGAAAACAATCTATGAAAGATCAACAGGTGTTTGAAGGTGAAACATTACCACATCTATGACATCAGACCACAAAATAAATTCAGAATAGTTTAACCCTCCGACGATTGTGTCATCCGTTGCCCTTATATGAAAACGCATTTTTTACATTTTTTTGTTTTGATTTATTATTATTTACTAATTACACCGTGTTACACACATTCTGTCCTATGAACCAAATTTACTTTTTCGGCAAGGGGATAAAAAATAAAAATACACGTGTATCGGCGATTTTCATGTACACGTCAGAATTTTTTTTTAAGTTTGAAGTATGCTGCTCGTAGTGGCCTGTGTGAAAGCCTTTGGACCGATTTTTAACCCTTTTTTAGTGATCCAATCAAGCTGATTTTTGGCAGGCAGACTCTTGGAAATGCCTGTATAACGTCAAATTTTTTAAAAAATAGATTTTTATCAATTCTCAGATTTTCCTAATTTTTTTTTTAAATTGTTATCGTTTTTTAAGGTTTCAGTTCAAAAAACATTTTTTTTGTAACGCTTAAGTAGTTTAAAAATTTGGAGTCTCTTCAAGTTATGCTAAGAAAAGTGAAAAAAATATATTTTTTTTCAAAAATAATAAAAATTTGGGAAAATCTGAGAATTGATAAAAATTGTTTTTAAAAAATTTGACGTGATACAGACATTTTCACGCGTCTGCCTGCCAAAAATCAGCTCGATTGAGTCACTGAAAAAGGGTTAAAAATCGGTCGAAAGGCTTTCACACAGGCCAATACGAGCTTCATTTAAACTTAAAAAAAAAATTCTGACGTGTACATGAAAATCGCCGATAGACGTGTATTTTTATTTTTTTCCCCTCTTTCCGAATATGTGCATTTGGTTCATAGGACGTGTATTTTTATTTTTCCCCTCTTTCCGAATATGTGCATTTGGTTCATAGGACAACAAATCAGCAAAATATACTGCAAAAGGTCTGATATTGAAATATACCTGGTACAGTCGAGTCCGGTTAGAACGAAATCCTAGGGACTCGACAAATTAGTTCGTTATAAGGATATAAGTTCGTTATATCCAGGGTAAAATAGGATAGAAGCAAAACTCTTGGGTCTTAAAAAAGTGTTCGTTATAGACGAAAGTTCGTTATAACCGGTCTCGACTGTTCAATCTTCCAGCATTAAATCTTTAATACAATCTTCGAATTAAAGCGAAGGATCGTGATGGCAAATATATGTATGTATGTTGTTTCGGGCTATACTAACAATTCTTGTCGAACTAAAATAACACTGTTCAACACGCTTATTGCTGGCCATCCGTTCATAACGGGTCGGAGAAAACTGTCATGCAATAAAAACTACCTTATTAAAATCAATATTTGAGTTGCTACAATAGTAATCAGAATACAATAGTAATAATCATTAACTAGATTAAACAAATTTCTTCATAGGTGTCTTACAGAGATGACTTAGAGTGCTTCAACTATTCCCATTTTAGCAGAAAATAATATTTGTGCATCTACAATTTCAGATCGGTATCTCTATTCTACCTATTTTTGTCGGTACTACCATACAAGTTCGTCCACTGTGTGCCCGGCAGAATGTTGAAACATGAATAACACATATTTTCTCTAAGTGTTTCTCGTTGCTGATCAATAGTTGTCGGTCGTAAATGAATTATAAGTGAAGTCCCAAATCAAGCCATATTAAACGACATCTCTCCCATTTATAAAAATAGTACTAATCCTGCGGAACACCGGAGGGTATATTTATTTTTCTAGAAAAACAACATTACCTGCTCCCTGTAGTAGATTAGTTATAGTATAATGACTCTTGCGAAATCCGTGGGAATTGCACATAATTTAGCAATCCCTCTATAGTTTGCGAGAGGGATTACCAGATGTATGAAGTGGTGTCAAGTCAGAACTTTTCCATACACAGTAAGCGAAATTTAGAGTTTATTCAACTATTTTATAAACTTTGTTCTGATATTTTATATTTGTAATATTTTAACACTACACGGTGTGTTTATTATGAAAAATATCATCATAACGGTATTAATATATTGTATTATTATTATTATTGTATTGGCCATCACTAAAGCACCCCTAGTAATTTTGTTCACCCATAATTTTTTTTATTAAAACTACGTTATTAAATGTTTTCTGTATTATTTCTATGTTATTTATTAATCAAAAAAATTAAAAACAAAAAATTTGTAGTAACAAAAAACTAGGAATAAAGGGGACTAACTAAACTAAAGCATCCCCTAATGTTAGGAACAAAAAAACATGAAAAATTCATATTCCATCCTTTATTCCGGATGACTGCAGACATGAACGATATTAAATTATTTATCGTGTCCTGTGATATTCCTATCCAGACATTTGTATGGCTTGAAAAAAATCTTTCTTATTTCTGCAATTTTCGCTATTATTTTTGGTGTTAACAATCTCCTACAAATTCTCAATAAGATTGAAATCGGTGGATTAAGCAGACAAAACATGAATTGCAATGCTATTGCTTTGCAACCAGGCCTTACGCATTTTAGAGGTGTTCTTAGGATCGTTAACCTGTTGGAACCTCCTGTATGTCGCGGTACATGAATCGGTCAATAAATCCCTCAATACTACGAATTGCCCCAATTCCCTGCCCATAAAAGCCGTTATGTTGCCTCCTCCGTGCTTTATTGGCTTTACAATATCTTGGATTTTGCCTTTCTTCGTTTAGTCTCTGTACACGCCTTAATCTACCTAAATCCTTTATGTTATACCTGGATTCGTCAGGCAACAACGCAGTCTTCCATTTTTGACACTCAAATCGATGTGGACTTTGGCGTCGATTGAATAGTTCTGCTTTTACCGCTCTTCTTCGAATCGTTCTTTCGCTAAGGTGCAAACTCAAACGGGATTCTACTTTAATCTATCCTTTTGTATTATCCTTCATTCCTCGGGCTTTTACAGGACGTCCTACGCGACCGATATCTACAAATTTCGAAAGTAGCCTAGATATTAAATATCGGTTTATTGAATATTTGTATTGAGTTCATTGTAAATTGACTTGAAAGCTTGTTTCTTGCCATTGTGTTTATCTCACCAAAAACTATACAAGATCGAAATTGATTCACCCTACCTTCATCTAATTCTGGTTTAATATGTTCTCCTGTAGAGTACTGTTATCTAATATCGCAAAGTTCAGTAATGTAGTCAAATTTCTAAATATTACGTAAGAGGGTGCTTAAGTTTTGCCCGTTTAGTTTTGCGGTGTCAGACTTTTTATTAATTTTAAAAGGATTCATTTCAATAAATATGCTTTTGGAACAATAAAGAAATAAGCTAATCAAATTAATAATTAATTTTTTTTTGTAAATTTTTGCTTTTAATGCGATTATTTTTCAATTTCTTATGATTTTGAAGGATTCTGAATACACTAGGTCACAAATAACAAAATTTTCTCTGTTATTTGTTTCTAGCATACTTTTTCTCATTGATTTTGA
Organism: Hydrotaea cyrtoneurina; assembly: GCA_958296145.1. Lineage (NCBI taxonomy): Eukaryota > Metazoa > Arthropoda > Insecta > Diptera > Muscidae > Hydrotaea > Hydrotaea cyrtoneurina. The sequence goes on from OY282513.1 coordinate 83,708,532, forward strand.
CCTACTAAACATGAAAATGAGTTTTAAAAATTTTTCTGTCGATTGGTTTTTGAGATAAAAATTTTTGAACTTTTTTTTTTAAATTTTTGGAGGTACACTTAAAATTTTGAGCATATCTTTCGTTTTCTTTGACCTATTTGATCCTACTATTACTCAAATTAAAGAAAATTGAGCCGTCTACAACTCATTCTCAGAAAATCGGGTAAGTAATGAAAATCAAAATATCGTGAAATAGCGGAATTTCGGTCTTTTACCAAAAAAAATTATAAGTCCGCCATTTGTTGTCAGATTTTGTTAAGTAAGGGCTTATTTTCTTTGCTGTTAGCATCGTGTTTTATATTTTATATGAATTTTTATATGGTTTTTTCTGCCACATTTTTACTAAAAAACGCCGTTTTTTAACCTTTTTAAGCCGCCAACATCAAAACTACTTACCCGATTTGAAAATTTTCTGAGAATGTGTTGTAGACGGCTCAATTTTCTTTAAGTAGTAGTAGTAGGATCAAATAGGTCAAAGAAGACGAAAGATATGCTCAAAATTTTAAGTGTACCTCCAAAAATTTAAAAAAAAATTTTCAAAAATTTGTATCTCAAAAACCAATCGACAGAAAAATTTTTAAAACTCATTTTCGTGTTTAGTAGGTCAAAATCAATGAGAAAAAATATGCTAGAACCAAATAACAAAACGACTGTTGGCTAGTGATATTGTTGTGTTTATTTGAAAAGCCAATGAAAACCATTGCAGGTAAGAAGTTTCTTAACGACGTGGAAAGGGCCAAATAATAATTTTAAAGGGCTTTTAAATATGTATATTGGAAGACAAATCATAAGATCGGAAAAAGTTAAGAATAGGTAGTAAATATAGTGCTCCTCCTTCAAAATGTAAAAGAAACTCCAAGGTCACCCGACGTCAACACAAAAACGTAGTGATAATTTTAAGTAGTGACAATTACATAAAGTGGAAAAAATTGTTTTTTCCTACCATGGCAACTTAAAATTGTGCTTTGTCCAATAATGTTGAATACATATATAGACAATGCCAATATTCATGTGTCTAATACGTCTAAGGAGTATTATTCATCTCGATCTATACCATTACTTCACTGACCAGCTAGATGCCCTGACTTAAATCAATCGAAAATGTTTGGGTGATTATTGCAAGATGGGTATACGCAAACAACGATACAAGAATTACAGCTATCTATTTTGCAAAAGAGGAGGACCGACACAATATTAAATATAAATATTTTTTGTTAAAATTCCGATTTTAGCAAATTATGGACGTTTTAACCGGAATCGTCGTAATACCAGAAGATGGTGTAAGCAGACCATTTTTGCTTGTTCCATACAAAACCAAACAGAGCTTGAAATTTCGTCGCTATACCCATATGTGGTCGTATTATATAAATTCTAAACATATGTATATAAAATAAAAAAAATAATTGTTGTCACTTTTTTTTTATCAAAATCTCTTGTCGTATTTTTGATTTCAATTGTTATGCTGTCTTCATCGGCATTTACATTTCGATCAATGAAGAGTTGAAAGAGAACCACAGCCCGGTATTAACAATTTTATGTCTGATCCTCTTCGTCGTCAAATTACTGAGACTATCAAAACCAGGTTTGTGAAAACAGTTTTGAAGGTAACTAGACGCTGCGTAAATTCTTTGTGGTTTTCACTCATTTTACAATCCAATTGATTCAACCTATATTTAATTTAACAACTACTGGTAAATTAGCTATAGGAATTTAAAATTATTAAAGGCATTTCCTTCTGACTTGACGTGCTAAACACAACTGTTAATCGTTCATTCGAAAGTTTGCCGTTGTGTATTAAACTCATTTAAAACGAATGTGTCTATTCCGACACTTCTCCAGCGGTGTTGATGCAACAAATAGAAAATGTTAATTTTGAGTTGCTGTCATGCACCATAAAATGCGATTAAGGGTATTACGGGTATTATTATTATTAAGGGTAATACTGCGGAATGCAATCAAAGTTCGAAGCTTCACAAGATTTAGCCCGGTCGAACTTAAAGCTATTTTTTTATAAACACGATGCTTTAATTTTTTCATTACCACATTTTTTTCTTTTCTATTACAGCTTTCACATGCCATGACCAAGGCGCATCCTGCTTCATATTCGCTCCGCAGCATCAAATACTAATATCCTGTGGAAAGAAAGGAGACATCTGTATTTTTGACATGAGGCAAAGAACACTGAAGCAACGTTTACAGGTAACTTATTAGATAATTACTTTTCATCACAGAAAATATTTGAGGTCGTCGTAATGTGTAACTAGTTGATCGTCGTTGAATTGATGTAAAATTTTTCTTAAATTTTCATTGTGCTGATCCTCCAAAAAAAAGTTTTTTTTTATCATCAGTCTGAATACATAATATTTGTTCTGATTTATTCTGGTTAATTTCATACTTTAAGTGGCAAAAGTACTACTTGAGTGCAGGCGCCACCATAGGGCATATCTGTGCAACAATTCCCTCATGAATCTCGGGTGTGTGTTGAATCCGAACTACTTATGTTCACTGTGAGTTTCGAAGAATTTAAGTCAATGTTGGTGTTTTATATGTACTTCTTCAAATTGATGACAATTGATGTCAATAATTGTATTAGAGTGGCCTAACTTGTAGTAAGGATTACATCGAACTAAAAAAAGAAATGCGTTGAATGAATATATTTTAATATTTATAAAATCATTTTCTTGTACCGCTTAAGGGCACTGATGTTGGGCCGCCTTAGGTATTTTATTGGTCTTATGTACTATTGCCGGTTGCTACATGGTTGCTCCTCACGCAACTCAAAGCACAAGGTGTCGAATTACTTGCAGTCCATTCTGTTAACCTTGACTGTTGAAAAAGTCAGGATATCCGTTGGTAGATGCGTCGTCGGCACATTCAATAAAAGTTTGGAAAATAATGAAGTTTATTAAATCAGTTCATCAGTTTGAACATTATTTTTCAGTGTAGTAAATACAAGTTAGGATCATATTTTAGAAACGTAAACACTATGCGACGACCAAAATCACAAGATACAGTTAAATTTTTGGTAAAGCTTTTTTTAATAATATGTACTTCAAAATGGGGAAAAAAAACTAACGGCCTGTGAGCGCCAATCTGCTGTTAAGCCAAAGATTGTCCAAGTCCATAACTCAATCACAGGCAACAAAATGGTTTACCGTAGCTCTTCAAGCTGTCATTCATTAAGTGAACTGTGGAGATCGATGGCGTGTCGGTGTTCCAGGACTATGTCGCATAAATTTTAATGAAATGTGATACTAAAATTTTTTAATATGTATTTGGACAACACTTTTTAGAATTAATTATGACTTCTGCCTAATTACGGTTTTCAGTTGGTTCTTATTGGTTATATTGCGCTCCTAGACTTTTCTTTCTACGTTATCCCATAAATCAATTTCAACTGATCTGCCGTTAGAACAGTCGATGGAAGCGCGTCTCTGAACAAGCTGTACACCCAGCCATTATCTTTTTGTTTTCTTATTGTTACAATACAAATGAAAACCATCCGCGGACCATCCGCTGCCTCCCCGCGACCTGTAGCAGTTTATCGCAATGCCTGACTTGAGTGAATCAAGTGTTGTGTGCGAAGTGGAATATAAGACATGCGACTCAAGCAGAAAATAACGTTCTCTCCCATTATCACCAAATCAAAACAGAGACATTAAGAGATGAGCGCTATCAGGCTTTCTGCCATTGAACAACTCTTCGATTCGGTTCGAACTTCTACACTGAAATAAAAAGCTACGTAGCATGAGCGAATTTGTACGTTGTATCAACGAAATCTGTCGTTAAAAGTCAATCACGTTTCGTTGATACAACAATCTGGTTTCGTTGATACGAAAAAATTGAGCGCTGGAAGCAAATATAAAAAATGTGTAATTTTCAGCCTTTTCTAAAATACAGTTTTCAAATAATGTTTTAAGCATTGTGTTTGCTTTGATTGCAGGCAAGGTATACAGATCCGTTTCGGAAGCTGCACACTTCTTCATCGATACCCATATGCAATGATTTCTACTGCAAATTACTGATCTAATATGCGCATAATTCTCGCAAGTGAATGAGAACTACTGATTAGTATCGCCCAAAACAAACAAACAAAGCAAACACATGCATTGAAAACGTTTTTGTTGTGTGTAATTGCGCGATCGTTGAATGAACGAATGGGTTGTTGCATGTACGATTGCGTTGTAGCATCAACGTATGCATGTAGTTAACTACAAGTGTTTGAAAAATCAGCTTATAATTGAATACTGAAACGAGTTTTGGTTAGTGATACTGTGAATGTAGACAAAAAGTCATGTACAATATTTTTCAAAGGGTTTTCTAGCTAAACATTAGAATAAATCATAAACAAATTATTTCTGTTGATATATGAATGAGTAGTTGCATATACGAATCGGTGGTTGCATCACCGTATGTGTTTCGTTATCTTTAAATGTTGTATAAAACAACAAGATATAAACAAATGTATAAAAATTATATTCGAGAAAAAAATGTAAAGCATTTAAAGATATAAAATGATATTTTTTTTCTTAATTGCTCTTATTTGCACAAAAAAAAAATGTTCGTTGCGTTAACGTATGCTGAGTTGTTGCGTAAACGTAACTACGAAAAAACCGTATGGTGATATAAACGTAACAATTGTTGCATCAACGTAAGTTTTTGTTGCATAAACGTATGGATTTCAACGAAACGCGTTCGTTCATACAACAACCGTTTTTTCTTTCAGTGTAAGTAATGCTAACGAAGAAAATGAAGATATGAACAATGGGAACAGCAATCAAAACAATGAGAGCAATTTCCAGCCGCCACCTATTTTTATTCCCGATGTTAATATAATCTCTGCAATGATTAACGACTTTAAAAAGAACCAAATTGGAAATGACTTTACGTACAATGCCATTAAATATTGATATATGTATACAGGGCAATAGTAGTGTGAAAAGTCATTCAAGGTTGTTGTTAAAAAATTACATATTTCAACTCCAGTCTCGAAAGTTGAAGGCAAATGTCACGTAGAGCGTCAGGCTTTGAACGAAGTAAGTAGAATTGACAGAAATCCTGTAACTATGTTTTATGTGGATCTTAAACCTCATCCAATTAAGGCTTTGGTAAAAGTGGAAGCTCCAATCAAAACGAATCAAATTATTCAATGTCACAGATGTCAATAATACGGGCATACAAAGGATTATTGCAAATCGAATGACCACCAATTTATTAAATATGATCAGTCTTCTGATTGAACAACTATGCAAATAGATGTAAGAATTACCATATGAAACGCCAACGGCTTCTCTAAACTAGGCAAGAAATATGATTATTCTTACAGATACAAAATACAGTTATTAGTAATTTCTGAAACCCATTTCTTTTAAATTTTAATCATCCTGGTAACACACCCCGGGCAGTGTCTGCCAGAATAATAAACTCGTCATGGAATTGAATACATTAACGAAATTGAAACTCATTATTTACAATCTAGCTACATCAAAGTTCATTGCAGTTATTCGCCCGTTGTTTTTGCGCAGTTTATTGCCTTCCACGGAACAATTTAAAACACCAAGACTGTCATCTTTAAGAAATTTGGCACTAAATTTCTTATCGGTGGTGATTTGAACTCAAATCACGTCTGGTGGGTACAGGAAATGTTTAACACTGAGTACAGGAAACCCAACGCATTTGCCTTCAGATAGGGCGAATATGCCTGATTTAATGGATTTTGCTATATATAATGGAATACCTCAGCATTACTTGCACATTAAGGACTGTTTTGACTTAAATTCCGATCATTCTCCAATAATATATTATTATAGTACACAAATACGAAGCACTGTGAAACATTAAATAATTACAAACAAAACTGATATAGATGTGATCCACAATCAATTGCTAACATCAGAAATCCTCCAAGAACTAAGGAGACAAAAACAGCTTAAAAAATCTGGCATGTCCTGGATCAAAGAAACCTGAATAGCGCTAATAAGGAACTTCAAAAAAGTTGAAAAGTTTACAGAAACAGCTCATCTCGCAATGACGATTATTCCCTTTGGAAAGCGACAAAGTTACTCAAAAAACCTCAAACAAGATACACAACAATTAAACACACTAGAGCTGAATGGTGCAAATGTGACAATCAAAAGTGCTTAGCTTTTAAAGAACATTTGAGAGAAACATTTAAACCTTTGAATTTCAATGCTTCTGAATAAAACACAATGGTTTCGCTTCATAAGAGTGATTATTTGTTACTAGTATTCACGTTATCTGGATGTTTTGTAATGGTTACGTTAGGTTGAAATGGAGGATCGGTCATGTACAAATGACCGTCTCATGTCGTTGACATACACCTTGGCCAGCAATTCCGCCTGTTGTGCGCTATTGGGTTCGTCTTCAGATTCCATTCCCCTTTTTACATTAGGAATTCGGTCCCCTCTATAAAGTTTCTTAAATGCATTATGTCCATTCCTGTGATCTGCGAGATAGCGGGGCACTGGCACAGGAAGTGTTCCGCGTTCGGCGTCCTGTCCACATGTCCTACATTCGTCGTTCGATCGACACAAAAAAATGCCACGGGAAAAATCCCGGAAGAGCATAGGCCAGCAATCGAAGAGCTGATCAACACTAAGATCTTGGAGCACGTCCTCGGGAAGGGAGACGACTGCGACGAGATCGAGATCCTGAGCAGCATCTACGCCAAGGGCATCTTGATGCTTCAACTCGCATTTAATAAATGCGTAAATGCCTTGGCACGCCTAGTGAAGGATGTTCCTACCCCTTGGGAGTGCGGTAAGCTCTAACTGATTAGAAAAGGGACATTCCGGAACTTACAAAGGCGTCCTTATTCCTGAAGGGAAAGCAGAACAAGGGTCTGGAGACGGACAAATGGGAGATCTTCCACAGAGAAGAGAACCAGGACGGTACCCTCTTCGTTGTGGGAATCGACCACAGGTCCCTCGAAAGACTCAAGGAGATGAAGGGGAGGACCTTCTTCGTCTCCACTGGGGTGTACATAAAAATCCGCAAGGTACCCATTGGGAGGACCGCAAAAGCAGAAGAGTAGGCTCGGGGCATGAGTTCATCCAGATTAACAGCATCAAGGTCATCCAGATTAACCTTCATCGGAGCAAACGGCAACTACCGCGCTCATGGATAATATAAACAAAAGTAAGATTCATATAGCTCTAGACTCTATGGTGAAAAGACAGATTCCGAGCGATCAGCTAAAATTTCAACAACACGCCTATGTCAGGGGAAGATCAGTAGAGACAGCCCTGCATGAGGTAGTGCATCTCATAGAGAGCTCATTCGACGATAAAATATACACACTTGGAGTTTTTATCGACATAGAGGGGCCTTCAACAACGTGAGCATGCAGACATTAATCCACTATTTGGAGTGAACAGGTTGATAATCGACTGGGTCAACCATATGCTAAAGCACAGCTGGATTAATGGCGGATCTCACGGCATAAATATAAGGGAGAGAGTACATTAAGGGACACCACATGAAGGTATATTATCACCACTCCAGTGGGTGACTACAATAAACAATATCCTAAGGATGCGGACTGATGAAGAATTCCAGCCAGTCTGTTATGCAGACGACCGGCATATTTATAAACTGGATACAGGGCCCCAAGGGTTTCCGGGCAATGTTAGGGCCGACGAACTGGGTAAAATCGGAAGGGAATCCGACCAAAATACTCTACAATTGTCTAAACCATTTCTGGAGACATGCCTTCAGATGGCACGAGGAACAGGTGGGAAGAACCACAAAGGAAACCAGGGGTAATCTCGATTACAAGAAAACAAGGGAAATACTCGGGTTTAACAGAAATGAGCTGAGTAAGCTAGTTGGGGTCATCATAGGACACACTAGCCTAAGGGCACACCTATTTAGGATAGGATGTCCTATCGGCGTTGTGGCGATCACGTTTATTAACCAACAACTGTTCCAGATCGTGAACACGGTCCATCACTGCTCCATCAAGGCAGAATTCGTCGATTACAATTCACTGTTGCAGCTATTTAAATTATCGACTCGTATAAGTAATTTCTCGATGGCACTTGAAGCAGCTACCGTATTAAAATTGGAGGCTGCTCCGTATTGTTCACGCAACTCTTGCAGGGATTGTTGTATGTTGGTTTCATATTGTTCATACAACTCTTGCCGGGATCTCTCTATATTGGCTAAACGACACTCTATCTCGGTCATCTGAGCTTGATGTTGTGAACGAGTCTCAATGACTTCTTGCGAGTTGATTTCATCCTTGGATTGAAGTTCTTTGCGAATACTTTGTATGTTATTCTCTAAGTGAACGCGACTCAAATTTTAGAAGAAATCACAGATCTTCCTCTGTCAAAGTCACCAAGCTTCGATAAAATTTACTCAAAAATGGTTACATTTCTTCCAAAAAAAAAGTCTGGTCTACCTTAATGCAGCCCTCAGGTTAAGCCATTTCCCATCGCAATGGAAATGCGCTGAAATCGTGATGATTCTAAAACTGAAAACGAAGTAACCTCTTCGAACTAATACTTATAAGACGAATGCGGCCCTGAAATTCTGCACCCCGAGCAATGCCACCGGATTGTAAAATATGTAACTGATGCATTTGAGAACAAAAGCGTTTGATAGGGTATGGCACCATGGACTTCTCTACAAAATAAAATGCTTGTATTTGAATTTGAACCAATGATTTTTTTTACGTTAAATATAATAACGCTTTTTCATATTTACCTGGAATTAGTGCTGACGTACCCCAATGCTAGGCTTGAGTTATTGTGTTAACTGAACTTTAGAAGCCTTAAAACCCAAGTCTTTATGCAAAATACGTTGTAATGACGTTTGTGGAATGCCCAATTCCAAAGAACGACGAGGGATGGACAAACCTGGGTTTGGGCTACAGCAGCAATAGAGGATACGGCCCAAATTAAGAATTTGAAAATATTATGTAATAGATCCGATATTTATTTCAAATGCGATATTTATGTATTTTCTTGTTTCATTGATTGATTCCTCAATAATTTGTATTTCTTTCTTATTTACAGGGTCACGATAGTGCCATCAAATGCATTAGCCTTGATCCCCATGAAGAATTCTTTGCAACTGGGTCAATTGAAGGAGATATAAAGGTAAAATGTGGTTGAGATTTTTTGCACATATGTGGTTTATTATATATTGAGTACACATTTTCAATTTCAATGTATTTCCTTATCCCAATCTTTATATCGTTACGAGAAATCCAAAATTGTATAACATGTGTGTTCAGGACGTGACACGAGAAGCAAAAAAGTTTTAAAATCTAAATACTCATGTTGCTATTTCGTTTTGAAATTCGCCCATAGAATTGTACATTTTTTATATTGAAGTGTAAAACATGATTTTTGTTTTTTGATGTTTGGTCATTTTGGATTTCATGAGATAATCACATATCATTGGGTTCGTAAATACTAATCTCCGAAACCGTCCAACAGATTATAATGTAATTTTTGTGGGTGTGCATGACTGGTTCTAGCTTAAAGGATAGGATACTTTTAGACCCGATAGGTGGCGCTGTTGCCTATGATTTATATGTTTCGTTTTTAATTTTGTGTCCACAACTACGTTTACCCCTCCCCATAAAACTATGAAGGGGGATTGCAAAGTACTGGAAGTACCTGACGATTTTCATATTTGCAACTTTAGTAAATCAAGATTCTCATATCTCTATGTGTTTGCAACTAAGAAGTCGATTTACCGACATGTAACCTTTGATAGGTCGCCTAACCAACGCGGAAACGCTGTTCTATAATTTATCTCCATTTGTCAACAACAAACCCTAATCTTACTAGCTTACAGTATAGGTGTTTTTAAAAATTATTACCATTAAGAAAAATTATTATTATTAAGAAGAATATGCATATATTTAATCTCGACTGGGGAAAATGGAAAATCTAGCTTTTCGTACTTGCCCATAAAGAATCTCACCCAAGCCTAAATTAATATCATGCCTTACAAATGATATTCAATAATTTCCTTACGTTCGATACGATTCTTTTGCTAACGGCATTAACTGTTTTACCTATGAATAATAAGAAACTTCTCCCAGACAACATTTCCACTTGTAGTACAGAAAATATAAAGATGTGGTTGAACTTTTGAACCGTTAATTCAATACTTCCTGTGTGTTTCAATGCAATTATCTAAGTACATACCTATCTAAGTCCACACAGAATTTTTCTAAGTTGTATTTTGTTTATCCAATTGTGACGTTTGATAACTAATTCATTTATTTTGCGGCGAACTAGAAAAGCAGCGAACTAGAACAAGAAAATATTTTGAGGAGTGTAGGGTGAACAACTGATTTTTAAAATCTCTTTTTTGTTTACGAATAAAAATAAATACTTCCACAGCCACAGTTTTATATTTTTCTGCGATCTATTCAGACGGTATCAGAAATAGGAAGGGAAATAAAAAAATAAATCTATAAATTGACGTCAAAGTCAAAAATGGTCAAAAGCTGACGGCACAGCGTAATAAGTACTATTTCGGGCGGACGTAGTGTACACGGATTAAGCAATGTTTTGATGTTCGGATGTTAATCCCCTAGTACAAGCAAAGAGTCCCCGCAGCCCAGTGGCTTGATCTGAAAACCAGAATGACGCTTTTATTCAATTTCATTATTCAATTGCCGAATTTAACATAGTCACATAGTTGCATTTGAATGCACTTAGAATGTAAACTACAACATAGTTGAACTATACAGGTACGAGATATGTTCATAAAATATAGCGAATTTAGTATTTATTTAATCATGAATATCTCAAAGCACTTCCTCAAAGCACTTCAAATAATAATTGTTTGTGATCTTGTTCAGATCCTCCTTCGATGCCGTCTTTATCTCCTCCTTTTCAGTTTTCGGAACAAACAATAGTTACAGGGGGGCTAGGTCAGGAGAATAAGGTGGCTGCGGCAGCATTACTGTGTTGTTTTTGGTTAAATACGTTATCATGGTGCAAAAGCCAGTTTTTGTTCGCCCTCATCGTAGTTGCATCGCCCAAGCTAATACCAAAGACCATACAGAGGGAAGACAGCTGGACTGTGGGGACTGGAGTCTGTCTACGCAGATAATCCCGACACGATTGACGCCTTGGAAGAGAATATTCGCCGCGTTATTGCTGACATACCTTCCCAAATGCTGGAAAAAATGGTCGAAAATTGGGCCTTTTTTATGGAATTTATTCAATCCAGCTTCTTTATAATAACACAGTACAACACATGATTTGCCAACTCAATTCTGAGAACAGTATGTGAAATTATACCCGAAAATAATAATTTCTGCATCATTCGTTTTGTCTTCTTACCTGCCGAAATATTTTTAATATCGTAATTAATTATCACGTTTTAGGCCCTGTTGTTTGACATAGCTCGACAGCCACTAGCCCGATTTAGTTGAAATAAATTTTAAAAAATTAAGAATTACAATTCCCTTAATCATATTGTTCATATATTGTTTTCCTATACAAGCAACAGTTTCCAAGTTAAATGATGATCTTTGTCTCATTTTGCTCATTGGTTATGTGACTTTGCGAAAAAGTAACTACACTTGAAACTTATTTCCGTTTTGTATTTTTTATGAATTTAAAAAAAAAATGTTCTTTACTTTTTATTGGAAACTTATTTTTAACTTGGAAACTGTTGCTTGTATAGGAAAACAATATATGAACAATATGATTAAGGGAATTGTAATTCTTAATTTTTTAAAATTTATTTCAACTAAATCGGGCTAGTGGCTGTCGAGCTATGTCAAACAACAGGGCCTAAAACGTGATCAATTCCCCTATACGGTAGTACTAACTTCAAATCGATATTAAAAATATTTCGGCAGGTAAGAAGACAAAACGAATGATGCAGAAATTATTCTTTTTGGGTATAATTTCACATACTGTTCTCAGAATTGAGTTGGCAATCAACGAATTGAAAAATGTTGTACTGTGTAATGATAAATTCACCCTTTACAAACATATCGCTCATTCACTTCAATAGAGTCACAAATCAAAATACGATTTTTTCAGGAGTGCCGTTTAACGGCTTCAATTAAGTCTTACTTAACGAATATATGGAAAAATAAAGTGGAGTATGTATAATACACTCGCACAAATTTTCTTGAGCAGAAAAATAAAAAATGAATTTTGATGTAAATGGGCGATAGTCCTCTAGTTTATTCGGGTTTCCTACGGTTTTTTTTTTTTTTTCAATATTTGCACTCTTATAATCTTTTTCTTAATATATTAAAATTACGTGTCACTGTGTTCGTACACGCTAATCTCCGAAACCGTCAAACCGATTTTAATTAAATTTTGTGGGTGTATATGATTTTTTCCAGATTGAGAAATAGGATACGATATTTCAAGTGGACGTTGAACATCCCACACAGCGCATATTTTACATTTACAATATCACGAACACTATTGGGCCGATTAGCTTAAAATTTAAGTGGAAGTTACTGCTGATGGTTCCTGGATAGGTGGTTCCCACTCAACCCATATTTTAAAACTCCCCTATCACGGGCGCTATTCGGACCAATTCGCTCAGATGGTTCCTGTCTAGATAATTAGGCACTGAACCTATATTTCAAAATTACTATATCTCTGTCAACATTGTGTCCATTTAAGCTGGAAGTAACTTCTGGTAGGCGGTAACTCCTCTGCTATATTAAGCCACAATTTGATAAAAGAGCGTGGTATATCCCATTCGCTTAAATATTTTAAAGATAAAAAATGTCGAGCCATGTCAAATTGAAAGTCTAATATCGCGACTTCTGCGATTATCGCAATCGGAAGTGGCATAATGAGTTACGATCATATGTATTTTCCCTTTTTACACAATAATAACACATAAATTGTCTAGGATTTTTTAATTAAAAGGCAACAGTTTAAGTTTGTCTCCACGAATACTTCAATTTTAAAAAATGTTTAATTTAACATAACTAAAATTAAAAGCCCTAGTTGTTACTCGGATTTAGATTTATATATCTGGACGCTAGGTATAAAACCACTCGACCTTTGCTGTTAGTGTTAGTAAATCTGGTTTTTGACGGTCAGCTAGAAAAGATTCGAAATTTATATTTATAGTTTTGTTGTATTCAAGGGGCACGCTAGAGCTAGAAATAATGGTTTTCAATGATGTACTATGGTTGTCTATTCATAATGGATTACATTTATAACTTAAATTCTTGTTTTCACTTTTATATGTTTTATCTAGTCTTGCCCGATTTGTATGTGATTAATCGAATGTCTTATTATTTACAGATATGGAGTCTTAATCAATATTCACTAATAAAGACATTTTCCGGGGAGCATGCCAAAAACAGTTTTTTCAAACACATTGGCCAAGGAGTTAGCCAAATCCACATTGACGCATATGGGCGACTATTTTCATGTGGTTCGGATGGATGTATGAAAGTCCGACAACTATTTGAAAAGGACACAATTGTTCAAACTATGTATTAACCAATTGACATAAAATAATTATTATTAATTTGTTAAAATGCTGTTTTAATTAAAAGCTAAATAAAATAAAAGCAAAAAATATTAATTAAGTTTTGTTAGACTTGTCCGGGAGGTCACCAGGCAGAAAACTCAAATGATTATATTTGTTGAAAAAAATGTTGCCATACATGGTGTTTCAGTAAATTTTACTTGCCATTGGAATTTTCTGACTGATTCGAGAGAGAGAGAGTTCCCCGTCTGTTCCTTCATGGAATGAATGTTTTTCTTTCTAATATGGAGATCTATCCATATTAATCCATTTCTTTTAGCCGATGCCGTTACTTATCACTAGAGTTATCTTAGTATTTAATATAATGTAATTAATTTTCTTAACCAAACGAAGGACTTCGAGCCAAACAGAGTTTTGTGCTCATCAATACCACATCCCCATGAAACAATGTCAGCCGGATTTTGTTTATATGGTACACGACACCATGAATCTTGCTCCGACCATTCTTGAACCTCAGCAACCTTATTCGAAACAAAAGCTGAAAGAGTCGAGGAATGTCTTTTGAGTTAATTCATTTCCAAAAGTGGACGGCCGTAGAGACCATCAAACATCAGCGGCTTCCACCTCTCTAACTCATGTAAAAACCGTCTAGAAAAGCATTAGCCGTTTGGATGCGGCCAGTGAGTATTTAAATGATATGGTGTACGGCTTGCTGATTTGAGAGAAGTTGACCTCAGTTCCTTCATGGAATGTTAAGTAAGTAAAGTAATCTCCGAATCTGTCCGCGTATACCTCCAGCCTAGGAAGAGAATTGATTTTCAGAGGAGCTACTTTTGTGGATTTGTCAAAATCGTTTCGCAAAAAATTTGTTTATACAAAAAGTGTTGAAACGTATTAAAATAATTGTTTTATAGTAAAACCTATTGCAAAATTAAATAAATAAAGGTCAGAGAATTATTTAGAACACCAATACGCTCTCATTGAAGCATAAGCGAAATAATGAATTTGAAATCGAGGTAAAGCTGTGGCGTTGACGAATCTTGGGATTGGTATGATTAATCTTACTCATATTTTCTTTGTGATCTTCTTACACGGTATTCAAGCGCATGGGGATCGATAGAAGAAACAGATAAATGATCCGCTTGGTAGTCTTCACAACTTCAAAACTGTATTTTAAAAGAAACGTAAAAGTATCATTTATTGGAGCCTAATGCATTCCCAGTGCACGTGCAGTGTATTCCATTTTCTTAAACTAAGTAAACTTTATAAATTTAATAAATTCAATACTTTAATCTACTAGAAAGCTAAATTTATTGGTACGTATTTTAATGCTGTAAGTATTTTAGGTGAGTATATAAGACCCACATATCGCGCCCTAAGGAGATGCAATCTACACTGAAAAAAAGGTTCTTCAATTTGATGAACTTGTACATCATTTTCCAACCTACTACACTTTTCTTCAATTTGATGTAGAACTTTTCATAAATTTTTCTTCAATTCCGTTCATCAATTTGATGAAATTCGACATCAATTTCATGAACATTGTACATCAACTTAATGAACATTGTGCATCGATTCAAGGAACATTGTACATCAATTTGATGAAATTCTGCATCAATTTGATGAACATTGACACCACTTTGAAGAACTTGGTACGTCAATTTGAAGAACATTGTACGTCAATTTGGTGAACATTGTACATCAATTTGACGAACAATTTTACATCAATTATAATTTCTATAAAAATAAAACATTTCTGTTTTCCAAAAAAAAAATAAAACATTTCCATTTTTTAAATAAAAATGTAAAGAGTGTTATGCTATGTATTTGTTATGATTGCAACCCAAGGTCTACGAATCCATTTCGAAATCCTCGCTTTTTAATGGTGTCAAATCGCATGATCTTGGTTGCCAGTTCATGTCGCCACGATGAGAAATTACGTGGTCAGGTAATGTCTCTTGCAATAAAGCCATATTCGCTCCAGTTGTGTGGCATGTGGCACCGTCTTGTTAAAACCACATATTCTCCAAGTAGTATTCTTCAATAGCAGTAAAAAAATAGGTTATCATACGACCATAACGCTCCGAATTGACGCCTTAAGGTTGACGGTAGGCTGAATATTGTGCGATTAGGTATGACGGTAGACGACGGTAAGACAAAACACAACAAAAACAGCTAATTGAAGAGCATTTGTACAAAATATAACTTGATTTAGTTTATAAATACATTACTCATAACTTTAAACTATAAAGTGATCTGGCAACACTATGCCCAAATAATCGTGATTGATTGCAGCTGATCATATTTTTTGAATAAATACGATACTCGGTTGAAATAATTTGCATATTCCGCATTAAAGGAACGAGAAAACAATTTTGCTACGAAATAATATAAAGTTTCGATCAAAAACATTGTGTGTGAAGCTATTTCATATTAAGTTCTGTTCGCGTCTTTTGCTGTGCGTTCTTTGTGCTACTTTTTGCAACTTCTTTGTGTTTGCTTCATACGTTCAAACATGGCGCCTGCAAAAGAAACAACACTTTGCAATACTTGCAAAAAAAACATTACAAAAACTCAGCGGTCTCTGCAATGTTTTGTTTGTTCCTGCTGGTTTCATCTTGGTTGTTCTGGTGTGTCTGAGAAGTCATTCTCCGCTTTGTCAAGTGCTAATGACATTTATTTTAAATGCAAGGACTGTAACATTTCTTCAGATGCTGCTGCAGATGATACTAACCTGAGTAACGATATCCGTATGCTACACTCGAAAATGGACCGCATACTTAATAAAATGGAAGAAGAAAGAAATGATTTCAAAGCCAAGTTAGACTCAGCTATTGTGGACATAAAAAATGAGTTGTCATCAACGGTCATTCAGCTTCGAAACGATATTTCTACCTGCAACAACAACATTAGAGGATTGGAGATCGCTTCTACAACTAAGTACTCCCAGTCTGAAAATAACAGTCTACACAGAATACTAAATCGTGCCGACATTGTTGTGAACGGCTTGCCTGCGGGATTGGCTACTCTTCAGGATTGTATTATTTCCATTGGAAATTTCTATTCCATTCCTGTGTCAAAGAGTGATATATACAGTGTATTTTATATTAATCAAGGTCGTTCTGTTATTGTAAAATTCAACTCAGTGGACATACGAGATTCTCTAATGAAAACTTACTTTAAGCACAAATCTTTATGCTTAAAAGATGTCATTGGTGGCGAACTATTGAGTAGAGTCTATTTGAATGACGACCTGACACCAGCCGCCGGTAAATTGAACGCATTGTGTAAACGTCTTCTTAGAGAGAAGAAAATTTCCAAATTTTGGTTAATCCATTCAGACAAACCTATGGTGCGACTAAATTGTTTGGATGGTTCGACCGTAACATACGACTACAATGATTGCTCCGCACTTCTTTAGAAGACACACATGTATATGCCTCTATACTGATCTCATTATTTTCTTGTTTTATATGCTTTTTATTCAAGTGTATGTTAAGCTGTTATAATATATGAATTATTTGTTTTTAATTATCCTCAAATGTTCTCTGTGTTTATTGAGTACATTATCGCTCTAATATGGTTCCCCAGCTCAATTTCCTTTTTAATAATAGATGTTTTCTAACATAAATCTCGGCCCAGTTGTTAACAGTGGATTTAATTTCAGAAAATTGTTACGAAACTATGACAATAATTTAACTTTTGGTCATTTAAACTGTCAAAGTATACGACCATCTAATTATAACTTAAAGTTGGATGACATTTCGAGTATGCTTTCCGATAGTGGTATTGATATTTTTGGTGTTTCTGAAACATGGCTTAAACCTTATGTTTCTTCTAGTTCTGTATCAATTCCTGGATATTCATTCTTGAGAAATGATCGGCCTAATGTAATAGGAGGTGGTGTTGGAATTTATGTCAATGACAAGATGAAATATAAAGTTGTGAAGCGCCCCGGTAGGCGAGTTGGTAGCGTGCTCGCCTATCAGCGTGGGGGTTGTGGGTTCGATTCCCACCAGAGGCTTTGGTCTGTCGCTGCAAAAATCTAAACATATGGTCTGTGTCACCCGGTTTACCCTTGGACCCAAAAATTAGAATATAAATTTACTTTGTATTGTAATTAATAATAAATAAATAAATATAAAGTTGTGTTGCGTTCTTTGGAATTTGGAGTGTGTGAATCTATCTTTATTGAAGTACGCATTGACTCAGCAAAGATACTTTTTGGAACTGTATATCTGCCTCATGGAAATATTGAAGTGTTTGAAAACACCCACAGTGACCTTCTTCTCAGATATAATGACATTGTTATTGTTGGCGATTTCAACTGCGATATGTTTAAGGTTAATAAGTCTACATACATGTGAACAATTTGCAACCGATTGAATCTGTCCATCTCACATAACTCATTGCCTACTCACTTTGACGTTGCTCATAATTCCTGTTCCTTAATAGATTACATTTTGATAAGTAACCCAGCAAATTTGCAGTTTTCATCTCAAGTACAATGTCCTTCTATTTCTCATCATGCATTGATTTTTGGTTCTTTACACTTGTCTGTCCAATATGAAGAGAAATTTGTTGAATACCGAGATTATAAACGCATTGACTGGGACGGCATTTTTGACTATTTGCTACACTTTAATTTTGAGTCATGTTATGCATCTTCGGATGTTGATTCCAAAACTTTTATTTTAAATCATCTCATTTGTGACCTATTTTCTTTCGTCCCACTAGTGAGACGTAAAATTAAGCCGAAAACAGACCTATGGTTACGATCTAAGACTATATTGCTAGCGGCATCACTCAGAGACATAGCTTATAAAGAATATCTAAAGCAACCATCCGATAATAATTGGGTTATTTATCGTGTCTACAGGAACAGAGCCAAGGCTGTACTGCGAAAGGAAAAGAGGAAGCATAGTTTAAAAATGTTCAAAGGTATGGATAATTCCCAAGTTTGGAAGACTCTACGCACACACTGCGTGGATGATAAAGTTGAAATGCCTGATGTTGATGTGAATACTATCAACGAACACTTTTTATATAATATGGCGGAAAGCGATCAGGTACATCAGGTACACTGATTTGCCCAGCACTGCTCATTTCGATAACATATTTTCATTTGATTGCGTATTTGAATATGACATTTTAAAAGCCCTTGATCGCATTAATACAGTGTCAGTTGGTGTTGATGCTATACCTATTAAGTTTATAAAGTTGATCTTTCCATATTTAACGAGTCATTTACTGCACTTAATAAATTTTATTTACACAACTTCCACTTTTCCTACAGCATGGAAAACTGCCAGGGTCGTTCCTATACCAAAGGTGAAGGGCTCATGTAGACTTGACGATTTAAGACCTATTAGTATTTTGCCGGCCATTTCGAAGATTGTAGAGCACATAATGCATGAATCAATCTTTAGATTTGTCAGCGATAATAACATGATCACTAATCAGCACGACTTCTCATTTGTTACATTTAACGGATACCATAAGAGAAACACTTAATAGAGGAGAGTATGGAGTCTGTACAGTTCTGTACACATTGTAAGATTGGTACTACCTGTAGTTCCAACAATATGTTTGTCTTTTTTGTTATGAGTGTTAAAGGTCGTAAATATTGCCATTCTGTCCGCGTTTTATGACCTGTCTTATCATATAAGAATGAATGTGCATTAGTGCATTCATATAGTTTTTATGTATTGTTCGTTTGGTAGGTACATGTATCCATGTACATTTGTATTTTTAGTTTCTTTATTTATGTAGGTTTCAAGTTAAGATTCTTTTGTAAATAAAGTTAGTTCCTGACTAAGAGCGAAACCGTGCTGTCGATTTTATTCCTCCGCTCCCTATAAGATCTACATTTTGGTGACCCCGACGTGAACCATTGAAATTGCCGAGATCTTCCAAAAGTGGATAGTCTAATTGAGTTCTTGAACCAGATGCAGTATTCCTTGGAGGCAAGCCGACAATTCACTGCTGAAAGTGACATCATCTTGGGAGGCAGGCCCAAAATGGGTAAATCCTTCCAGATATGTTCAACAGGGAGAACGTGAATATGGGGATGCTACAAAGAGTTCACCAAGTATGTCAAAGGCCAAATGTCCGCTTGGTTGTGCTGTACCACATCCCATCTATAAATGTTCAAAATTTCGAAGCCTTCCCATCAAAGAGAAATGGGATAAGGTATTGGAGCACAATATGTGTTCCAGATGTTTAAGTAATGGTCATGTCAAAAGGGCATGTACCAGTAATTTTAATTGCAAAAGCTGCAATGGTGGGCATCATTTGTTGCTTCATAGGGAGAAACAAAACCCTAAAAGTGCAGTGATAAATAAAAACACTGACAAAGATAATTCTTGCATACTGGGTAATTCTAGCTTAGTAGCGAAGAGAAGATTTTTCGCTCTAGAGAGAAAGTTAGAGAAGAACCAGAAATTAAAGGTTCAATACCATGAGTTCCTCAGGCAGTATTTGGAAATGGGGCATATGGAACTGTTAGAGAATTGTTCAAAGATGGAAAATGGCTATTACTTGCCACATCATTGCGTCCTGAGACCAGAAAGCTCAACAACAAAATTAAGAGTAGTGTTTGATGCGTCTTGCAAAACTATCACAAGGGTATCGTTAAACGAGATACTGCACACGGGACCGAAAATACAAGAAAATTTGTTTAATATCTTGCTTAGATTTAGGAAGCATAGATATGTATTTTCGGCAGATATTGAGAAAATGTATAGGCAGATTTGGGTAGACAAAAGTGATAGGAAGTTTCAATTAATATTCTGGCGTTGGAATGCCAATGAGAATATTAAAACGTATGCACTGAAAACAGTAACATACGGAACAGCGTCAGCTCCATATTTGGCCGTAAAATGTTTGCAAAGAATTGCTGATTGGAAAACAAACCAGTTTCCAAAAGAAGCAGAGATCATAAGAAATGATTTTTATATGGACGACTTAATGACAGGGGGTGATTGTCTAGATTTGGTCAAATCATGTCAGGCGAATATAAACAATATTATGTCTCAATATGGAATGCCATTAAGGAAATGGTGTGCAAATGATGAATCTATACTGGAGAGTATTGATAAGCAGCATATTGAAGGTAGTTTCGACATAGATGCTGGACAGTTAGAAGGCATAAAGGCATTGGGGGTTAGTTGGAATCCGAAATTGGACATATTCAGGTTGAAGTATAACCTAGAAGCTGACGGAAGAGTTTCGAAGAGGAGAATTTTAAGCGAAGTCTCCAGGTTGTTTGATCCCTTGGGTTTGGTTGGTCCGGTAGTGGTGATAACAAAGATACTGTTGCAGGACTTGTGGAAGCTTAAGATAGATTGGGATGAGGAGATTTCAGGAGAACTTGGCAGTAAATGGAATACGGTCAAAGAAGGCTTCAAGTTTTTAAATGATGTCGAAATACCCAGGCATATATTCTGTGTGGAGCCAACGCAGATTGAATTGCATGGATTTTGCGACGCATCTATGAAAGCTTATGGAGCGGTAGTTTATGGTAGATCCATTGACAAGTTCGGGAATGTGTGCGTTAGATTAGTCGCTTCGAAATCAAGAGTCGCTCCGATAAAGGTTATTACGTTGCCACGGTTGGAACTTTGTGCGAGTGCACTTTTAGTTGAGCTGATGGCGACAGTGGCTGAAAGTTTGAAGTCAAATATTTCACCCGAAAATATTTTATATTACACGGACTCGTCGATAGTACTGAGTTGGCTGAAGATAGATCCTGGGAGATTGCAAATTTTTGTGTCAAATAGGGTCAGCCAAATACAATCCAGGAGTGAGGTGTCACATTGGAGGTACGTGCGATCGGAAGAGAATCCAGCCGATCTGATATCAAGAGGATTGATGGGTAAGGATATTGTGAACAATCTCTTTTGGTTTGAAGGCCCTTCATTTTTAAAACAACTGGTCGTTGGACAACAACATTGTGATACGTTGCCAGAAGTACCGGAAATTAAGAAGAGTTCGAAGGTGTTGGTAAATTTAGAGAAAAAAATGTGGTGGGAAAGTATTTCTCATAGGAACAAATTTTCATTTTTGCAAAATGTTGTGGCCTATGTCTTTAAATTTGTTCAAGTGTCACGAAGACATAATGGGAAATCTCTTGGCAGTTACAAGAAGAAAGCACTTCGTGTCATAGTAAAGGACATTCAATCTAACCATTTTTCAGCTGAATTACAGATGATGCGGTCAAAAGGTGAAGTATATAAAACGTCGTGTCTGCGAACGTTGTGCCCGGTAATTGATGCTGAAGGGATTATTAGAGTAGGAGGGAGGCTAGAAAATAGTTCCCTTCCTTATCATGCGAAGCATCCCATATTGCTGCCTTACAAATGTAAGGTTGTTGAATTACTGGTGGAGAAAGTTCATGTTGATAATTTGCATGTGGGTCCTCAGGGATTGTTAGCAATTCTAAGGCAGGAGTTTTGGCCTCTTCGGGGTAGACAGTTGACGAAGAAGATAGTAAATAGATGTTATAGATGTTTTAGGATAGAGCCTAGAAATCTGCATCAACTAATGGGAAACTTGCCAGAGGATCGGGTAATAAGAACTCGTCCGTTTTTGAATGTAGGAATTGATTTTCTTGGTCCCATAACAATACACCACAAGATAAGAGGAAAAAGGGCGGATAAATCATATGTCTGTGTCTTCGTGTGTTTTGCTACGAAAGCTGTTCATTTGGAAGTAGTGTCCGACTTGACGTCCGCTGCTTTTATAGGAGCTTTAAAAAGGTTCACAGCCAGGAGGGGGTGTCCTTTGAAGGTTTACTCCGATAATGCTACGAATTTTGTTGGGGCTTCTAATGGCTTAAAAGAAGTGTGTGAGCTGTTTAGAAGAAGTGAACATGTACAAAATTTAAATAGATTTTGTAATCAAAATGAAATAGAATGGTGCAATATTCCAGCAAGGTCTCCGCATGTAGGTGGATTATGGGAAGCGTGTGTCAAGTCGGTGAAAAAACATTTTTATAGAGTATCAGAAGGTATTATGACGTATGAGGAGTTATGTACTCTGATGGCGCAAATAGAGGCAGTTTTGAATTATAAACGCATTGACTGGGACGGCATTTTTGACTATTTGCTACACTTTAATTTTGAGTCATGTTATGCATCTTCGGATGTTGATTCCAAAACTTTTATTTTAAATCATCTCATTTGTGACCTATTTTCTTTCGTCCCACTAGTGAGACGTAAAATTAAGCCGAAAACAGACCTATGGTTACGATCTAAGACTATATTGCTAGCGGCATCACTCAGAGACATAGCTTATAAAGAATATCTAAAGCAACCATCCGATAATAATTGGGTTATTTATCGTGTCTACAGGAACAGAGCCAAGGCTGTACTGCGAAAGGAAAAGAGGAAGCATAGTTTAAAAATGTTCAAAGGTATGGATAATTCCCAAGTTTGGAAGACTCTACGCACACACTGCGTGGATGATAAAGTTGAAATGCCTGATGTTGATGTGAATACTATCAACGAACACTTTTTATATAATATGGCGGAAAGCGATCAGGTACATCAGGTACACTGATTTGCCCAGCACTGCTCATTTCGATAACATATTTTCATTTGATTGCGTATTTGAATATGACATTTTAAAAGCCCTTGATCGCATTAATACAGTGTCAGTTGGTGTTGATGCTATACCTATTAAGTTTATAAAGTTGATCTTTCCATATTTAACGAGTCATTTACTGCACTTAATAAATTTTATTTACACAACTTCCACTTTTCCTACAGCATGGAAAACTGCCAGGGTCGTTCCTATACCAAAGGTGAAGGGCTCATGTAGACTTGACGATTTAAGACCTATTAGTATTTTGCCGGCCATTTCGAAGATTGTAGAGCACATAATGCATGAATCAATCTTTAGATTTGTCAGCGATAATAACATGATCACTAATCAGCACGACTTCTCATTTGTTACATTTAACGGATACCATAAGAGAAACACTTAATAGAGGAGAGTATGGAGTCTGTACAGTTCTGTACACATTGTAAGATTGGTACTACCTGTAGTTCCAACAATATGTTTGTCTTTTTTGTTATGAGTGTTAAAGGTCGTAAATATTGCCATTCTGTCCGCGTTTTATGACCTGTCTTATCATATAAGAATGAATGTGCATTAGTGCATTCATATAGTTTTTATGTATTGTTCGTTTGGTAGGTACATGTATCCATGTACATTTGTATTTTTAGTTTCTTTATTTATGTAGGTTTCAAGTTAAGATTCTTTTGTAAATAAAGTTAGTTCCTGACTAAGAGCGAAACCGTGCTGTCGATTTTATTCCTCCGCTCCCTATAAGATCTACATTTTGGTGACCCCGACGTGAACCATTGAAATTGCCGAGATCTTCCAAAAGTGGATAGTCTAATTGAGTTCTTGAACCAGATGCAGTATTCCTTGGAGGCAAGCCGACAATTCACTGCTGAAAGTGACATCATCTTGGGAGGCAGGCCCAAAATGGGTAAATCCTTCCAGATATGTTCAACAGGGAGAACGTGAATATGGGGATGCTACAAAGAGTTCACCAAGTATGTCAAAGGCCAAATGTCCGCTTGGTTGTGCTGTACCACATCCCATCTATAAATGTTCAAAATTTCGAAGCCTTCCCATCAAAGAGAAATGGGATAAGGTATTGGAGCACAATATGTGTTCCAGATGTTTAAGTAATGGTCATGTCAAAAGGGCATGTACCAGTAATTTTAATTGCAAAAGCTGCAATGGTGGGCATCATTTGTTGCTTCATAGGGAGAAACAAAACCCTAAAAGTGCAGTGATAAATAAAAACACTGACAAAGATAATTCTTGCATACTGGGTAATTCTAGCTTAGTAGCGAAGAGAAGATTTTTCGCTCTAGAGAGAAAGTTAGAGAAGAACCAGAAATTAAAGGTTCAATACCATGAGTTCCTCAGGCAGTATTTGGAAATGGGGCATATGGAACTGTTAGAGAATTGTTCAAAGATGGAAAATGGCTATTACTTGCCACATCATTGCGTCCTGAGACCAGAAAGCTCAACAACAAAATTAAGAGTAGTGTTTGATGCGTCTTGCAAAACTATCACAAGGGTATCGTTAAACGAGATACTGCACACGGGACCGAAAATACAAGAAAATTTGTTTAATATCTTGCTTAGATTTAGGAAGCATAGATATGTATTTTCGGCAGATATTGAGAAAATGTATAGGCAGATTTGGGTAGACAAAAGTGATAGGAAGTTTCAATTAATATTCTGGCGTTGGAATGCCAATGAGAATATTAAAACGTATGCACTGAAAACAGTAACATACGGAACAGCGTCAGCTCCATATTTGGCCGTAAAATGTTTGCAAAGAATTGCTGATTGGAAAACAAACCAGTTTCCAAAAGAAGCAGAGATCATAAGAAATGATTTTTATATGGACGACTTAATGACAGGGGGTGATTGTCTAGATTTGGTCAAATCATGTCAGGCGAATATAAACAATATTATGTCTCAATATGGAATGCCATTAAGGAAATGGTGTGCAAATGATGAATCTATACTGGAGAGTATTGATAAGCAGCATATTGAAGGTAGTTTCGACATAGATGCTGGACAGTTAGAAGGCATAAAGGCATTGGGGGTTAGTTGGAATCCGAAATTGGACATATTCAGGTTGAAGTATAACCTAGAAGCTGACGGAAGAGTTTCGAAGAGGAGAATTTTAAGCGAAGTCTCCAGGTTGTTTGATCCCTTGGGTTTGGTTGGTCCGGTAGTGGTGATAACAAAGATACTGTTGCAGGACTTGTGGAAGCTTAAGATAGATTGGGATGAGGAGATTTCAGGAGAACTTGGCAGTAAATGGAATACGGTCAAAGAAGGCTTCAAGTTTTTAAATGATGTCGAAATACCCAGGCATATATTCTGTGTGGAGCCAACGCAGATTGAATTGCATGGATTTTGCGACGCATCTATGAAAGCTTATGGAGCGGTAGTTTATGGTAGATCCATTGACAAGTTCGGGAATGTGTGCGTTAGATTAGTCGCTTCGAAATCAAGAGTCGCTCCGATAAAGGTTATTACGTTGCCACGGTTGGAACTTTGTGCGAGTGCACTTTTAGTTGAGCTGATGGCGACAGTGGCTGAAAGTTTGAAGTCAAATATTTCACCCGAAAATATTTTATATTACACGGACTCGTCGATAGTACTGAGTTGGCTGAAGATAGATCCTGGGAGATTGCAAATTTTTGTGTCAAATAGGGTCAGCCAAATACAATCCAGGAGTGAGGTGTCACATTGGAGGTACGTGCGATCGGAAGAGAATCCAGCCGATCTGATATCAAGAGGATTGATGGGTAAGGATATTGTGAACAATCTCTTTTGGTTTGAAGGCCCTTCATTTTTAAAACAACTGGTCGTTGGACAACAACATTGTGATACGTTGCCAGAAGTACCGGAAATTAAGAAGAGTTCGAAGGTGTTGGTAAATTTAGAGAAAAAAATGTGGTGGGAAAGTATTTCTCATAGGAACAAATTTTCATTTTTGCAAAATGTTGTGGCCTATGTCTTTAAATTTGTTCAAGTGTCACGAAGACATAATGGGAAATCTCTTGGCAGTTACAAGAAGAAAGCACTTCGTGTCATAGTAAAGGACATTCAATCTAACCATTTTTCAGCTGAATTACAGATGATGCGGTCAAAAGGTGAAGTATATAAAACGTCGTGTCTGCGAACGTTGTGCCCGGTAATTGATGCTGAAGGGATTATTAGAGTAGGAGGGAGGCTAGAAAATAGTTCCCTTCCTTATCATGCGAAGCATCCCATATTGCTGCCTTACAAATGTAAGGTTGTTGAATTACTGGTGGAGAAAGTTCATGTTGATAATTTGCATGTGGGTCCTCAGGGATTGTTAGCAATTCTAAGGCAGGAGTTTTGGCCTCTTCGGGGTAGACAGTTGACGAAGAAGATAGTAAATAGATGTTATAGATGTTTTAGGATAGAGCCTAGAAATCTGCATCAACTAATGGGAAACTTGCCAGAGGATCGGGTAATAAGAACTCGTCCGTTTTTGAATGTAGGAATTGATTTTCTTGGTCCCATAACAATACACCACAAGATAAGAGGAAAAAGGGCGGATAAATCATATGTCTGTGTCTTCGTGTGTTTTGCTACGAAAGCTGTTCATTTGGAAGTAGTGTCCGACTTGACGTCCGCTGCTTTTATAGGAGCTTTAAAAAGGTTCACAGCCAGGAGGGGGTGTCCTTTGAAGGTTTACTCCGATAATGCTACGAATTTTGTTGGGGCTTCTAATGGCTTAAAAGAAGTGTGTGAGCTGTTTAGAAGAAGTGAACATGTACAAAATTTAAATAGATTTTGTAATCAAAATGAAATAGAATGGTGCAATATTCCAGCAAGGTCTCCGCATGTAGGTGGATTATGGGAAGCGTGTGTCAAGTCGGTGAAAAAACATTTTTATAGAGTATCAGAAGGTATTATGACGTATGAGGAGTTATGTACTCTGATGGCGCAAATAGAGGCAGTTTTGAATTATAAACGCATTGACTGGGACGGCATTTTTGACTATTTGCTACACTTTAATTTTGAGTCATGTTATGCATCTTCGGATGTTGATTCCAAAACTTTTATTTTAAATCATCTCATTTGTGACCTATTTTCTTTCGTCCCACTAGTGAGACGTAAAATTAAGCCGAAAACAGACCTATGGTTACGATCTAAGACTATATTGCTAGCGGCATCACTCAGAGACATAGCTTATAAAGAATATCTAAAGCAACCATCCGATAATAATTGGGTTATTTATCGTGTCTACAGGAACAGAGCCAAGGCTGTACTGCGAAAGGAAAAGAGGAAGCATAGTTTAAAAATGTTCAAAGGTATGGATAATTCCCAAGTTTGGAAGACTCTACGCACACACTGCGTGGATGATAAAGTTGAAATGCCTGATGTTGATGTGAATACTATCAACGAACACTTTTTATATAATATGGCGGAAAGCGATCAGGTACATCAGGTACACTGATTTGCCCAGCACTGCTCATTTCGATAACATATTTTCATTTGATTGCGTATTTGAATATGACATTTTAAAAGCCCTTGATCGCATTAATACAGTGTCAGTTGGTGTTGATGCTATACCTATTAAGTTTATAAAGTTGATCTTTCCATATTTAACGAGTCATTTACTGCACTTAATAAATTTTATTTACACAACTTCCACTTTTCCTACAGCATGGAAAACTGCCAGGGTCGTTCCTATACCAAAGGTGAAGGGCTCATGTAGACTTGACGATTTAAGACCTATTAGTATTTTGCCGGCCATTTCGAAGATTGTAGAGCACATAATGCATGAATCAATCTTTAGATTTGTCAGCGATAATAACATGATCACTAATCAGCACGACTTCTCATTTGTTACATTTAACGGATACCATAAGAGAAACACTTAATAGAGGAGAGTATGGAGTCTGTACAGTTCTGTACACATTGTAAGATTGGTACTACCTGTAGTTCCAACAATATGTTTGTCTTTTTTGTTATGAGTGTTAAAGGTCGTAAATATTGCCATTCTGTCCGCGTTTTATGACCTGTCTTATCATATAAGAATGAATGTGCATTAGTGCATTCATATAGTTTTTATGTATTGTTCGTTTGGTAGGTACATGTATCCATGTACATTTGTATTTTTAGTTTCTTTATTTATGTAGGTTTCAAGTTAAGATTCTTTTGTAAATAAAGTTAGTTCCTGACTAAGAGCGAAACCGTGCTGTCGATTTTATTCCTCCGCTCCCTATAAGATCTACATTTTGGTGACCCCGACGTGAACCATTGAAATTGCCGAGATCTTCCAAAAGTGGATAGTCTAATTGAGTTCTTGAACCAGATGCAGTATTCCTTGGAGGCAAGCCGACAATTCACTGCTGAAAGTGACATCATCTTGGGAGGCAGGCCCAAAATGGGTAAATCCTTCCAGATATGTTCAACAGGGAGAACGTGAATATGGGGATGCTACAAAGAGTTCACCAAGTATGTCAAAGGCCAAATGTCCGCTTGGTTGTGCTGTACCACATCCCATCTATAAATGTTCAAAATTTCGAAGCCTTCCCATCAAAGAGAAATGGGATAAGGTATTGGAGCACAATATGTGTTCCAGATGTTTAAGTAATGGTCATGTCAAAAGGGCATGTACCAGTAATTTTAATTGCAAAAGCTGCAATGGTGGGCATCATTTGTTGCTTCATAGGGAGAAACAAAACCCTAAAAGTGCAGTGATAAATAAAAACACTGACAAAGATAATTCTTGCATACTGGGTAATTCTAGCTTAGTAGCGAAGAGAAGATTTTTCGCTCTAGAGAGAAAGTTAGAGAAGAACCAGAAATTAAAGGTTCAATACCATGAGTTCCTCAGGCAGTATTTGGAAATGGGGCATATGGAACTGTTAGAGAATTGTTCAAAGATGGAAAATGGCTATTACTTGCCACATCATTGCGTCCTGAGACCAGAAAGCTCAACAACAAAATTAAGAGTAGTGTTTGATGCGTCTTGCAAAACTATCACAAGGGTATCGTTAAACGAGATACTGCACACGGGACCGAAAATACAAGAAAATTTGTTTAATATCTTGCTTAGATTTAGGAAGCATAGATATGTATTTTCGGCAGATATTGAGAAAATGTATAGGCAGATTTGGGTAGACAAAAGTGATAGGAAGTTTCAATTAATATTCTGGCGTTGGAATGCCAATGAGAATATTAAAACGTATGCACTGAAAACAGTAACATACGGAACAGCGTCAGCTCCATATTTGGCCGTAAAATGTTTGCAAAGAATTGCTGATTGGAAAACAAACCAGTTTCCAAAAGAAGCAGAGATCATAAGAAATGATTTTTATATGGACGACTTAATGACAGGGGGTGATTGTCTAGATTTGGTCAAATCATGTCAGGCGAATATAAACAATATTATGTCTCAATATGGAATGCCATTAAGGAAATGGTGTGCAAATGATGAATCTATACTGGAGAGTATTGATAAGCAGCATATTGAAGGTAGTTTCGACATAGATGCTGGACAGTTAGAAGGCATAAAGGCATTGGGGGTTAGTTGGAATCCGAAATTGGACATATTCAGGTTGAAGTATAACCTAGAAGCTGACGGAAGAGTTTCGAAGAGGAGAATTTTAAGCGAAGTCTCCAGGTTGTTTGATCCCTTGGGTTTGGTTGGTCCGGTAGTGGTGATAACAAAGATACTGTTGCAGGACTTGTGGAAGCTTAAGATAGATTGGGATGAGGAGATTTCAGGAGAACTTGGCAGTAAATGGA
Source organism: Hydrotaea cyrtoneurina (assembly GCA_958296145.1). Classification (NCBI taxonomy): domain Eukaryota; kingdom Metazoa; phylum Arthropoda; class Insecta; order Diptera; family Muscidae; genus Hydrotaea; species Hydrotaea cyrtoneurina. The sequence continues at coordinate 83,738,379 of OY282513.1, forward strand.
ATACGGTCAAAGAAGGCTTCAAGTTTTTAAATGATGTCGAAATACCCAGGCATATATTCTGTGTGGAGCCAACGCAGATTGAATTGCATGGATTTTGCGACGCATCTATGAAAGCTTATGGAGCGGTAGTTTATGGTAGATCCATTGACAAGTTCGGGAATGTGTGCGTTAGATTAGTCGCTTCGAAATCAAGAGTCGCTCCGATAAAGGTTATTACGTTGCCACGGTTGGAACTTTGTGCGAGTGCACTTTTAGTTGAGCTGATGGCGACAGTGGCTGAAAGTTTGAAGTCAAATATTTCACCCGAAAATATTTTATATTACACGGACTCGTCGATAGTACTGAGTTGGCTGAAGATAGATCCTGGGAGATTGCAAATTTTTGTGTCAAATAGGGTCAGCCAAATACAATCCAGGAGTGAGGTGTCACATTGGAGGTACGTGCGATCGGAAGAGAATCCAGCCGATCTGATATCAAGAGGATTGATGGGTAAGGATATTGTGAACAATCTCTTTTGGTTTGAAGGCCCTTCATTTTTAAAACAACTGGTCGTTGGACAACAACATTGTGATACGTTGCCAGAAGTACCGGAAATTAAGAAGAGTTCGAAGGTGTTGGTAAATTTAGAGAAAAAAATGTGGTGGGAAAGTATTTCTCATAGGAACAAATTTTCATTTTTGCAAAATGTTGTGGCCTATGTCTTTAAATTTGTTCAAGTGTCACGAAGACATAATGGGAAATCTCTTGGCAGTTACAAGAAGAAAGCACTTCGTGTCATAGTAAAGGACATTCAATCTAACCATTTTTCAGCTGAATTACAGATGATGCGGTCAAAAGGTGAAGTATATAAAACGTCGTGTCTGCGAACGTTGTGCCCGGTAATTGATGCTGAAGGGATTATTAGAGTAGGAGGGAGGCTAGAAAATAGTTCCCTTCCTTATCATGCGAAGCATCCCATATTGCTGCCTTACAAATGTAAGGTTGTTGAATTACTGGTGGAGAAAGTTCATGTTGATAATTTGCATGTGGGTCCTCAGGGATTGTTAGCAATTCTAAGGCAGGAGTTTTGGCCTCTTCGGGGTAGACAGTTGACGAAGAAGATAGTAAATAGATGTTATAGATGTTTTAGGATAGAGCCTAGAAATCTGCATCAACTAATGGGAAACTTGCCAGAGGATCGGGTAATAAGAACTCGTCCGTTTTTGAATGTAGGAATTGATTTTCTTGGTCCCATAACAATACACCACAAGATAAGAGGAAAAAGGGCGGATAAATCATATGTCTGTGTCTTCGTGTGTTTTGCTACGAAAGCTGTTCATTTGGAAGTAGTGTCCGACTTGACGTCCGCTGCTTTTATAGGAGCTTTAAAAAGGTTCACAGCCAGGAGGGGGTGTCCTTTGAAGGTTTACTCCGATAATGCTACGAATTTTGTTGGGGCTTCTAATGGCTTAAAAGAAGTGTGTGAGCTGTTTAGAAGAAGTGAACATGTACAAAATTTAAATAGATTTTGTAATCAAAATGAAATAGAATGGTGCAATATTCCAGCAAGGTCTCCGCATGTAGGTGGATTATGGGAAGCGTGTGTCAAGTCGGTGAAAAAACATTTTTATAGAGTATCAGAAGGTATTATGACGTATGAGGAGTTATGTACTCTGATGGCGCAAATAGAGGCAGTTTTGAATTCACGACCACTAACACCGCTGTCAGAAGATCCTAACGATTATAATGTTCTGACCCCAGCGCATTTTTTAATTGGGGAAAGTCTGTCAACATTTGTTGATTCGGAAGAAAACAAATGTTATCGTGGGATTCGGGATCATTGGAAGTGTGTACATACGAATTCAGAAATATTCTGGCAGCGCTGGTATAAAGAGTATTTGTCCGAGCTTCAAAAGAGGAACAGATGGAACAAATCTCACAAGAATATACTGCCAGGTACATTAGTTCTTTTAAAAGAAGATAATCTTCCTCCTCTGTGCTGGAGGCGCGGAAGGGTCATCCGAACTATATTGGGTTCGGATGGATTATGTAGAATGGTGGACGTAAGGACCAGAAATGGGGAGACCAAAAGGTCAATACACAATGTTTGTCCTTTTCCCACCGAAGAAGAAATAGACGCAAGAATGGACAAACCATCAATTAACGTCGAGACTGTTGAAGTCCAAATTAAGAAAAGGATGGACAATTCATCCTTAGTAGTTAAAGAAAACATTAAGACATCTAGGATTAAGAAGAATCCAAGTAAAATAAAGAGTAAAAATATTTTATATATATTATTATTAATGTTAATAATTGTAAAACCGGCCAGGGCTATGTTTAATATTAATAAATTTAAAGACAAATCAGGTATATTCTTCGAAGAGGTCGCGACGGTTGGACTTACGAAGACGGCGTGGAGTGTAGTGGTACACATAAACATCACGGAGTATTTGGCGGCAAAAGCGAGCCTAGACGAAGATATGAGGTCGCTGACAACAATGAGGGTTAAGCAACAGAACCTGGACAATGCTTATGCTATGCAGAATTTGGAGTCGATGTATGAGCGAGTGAAAAGTAGACATGACCTTATAATGTCGACGACTTCAAATAAACGAGGAAGGAGATCCGCCATGCCGTTTGTGGGTGGACTCTATCATTCTCTATTTAGGCTGATGGACGAAAAACATGCCGAAATCTTGGGAAACAAAATTAAAAATATCGAGCAGGATCAGGACTACTTGCTGAACATCATGAGAAATCAATCATCGCTCCAGGACGTGACGTCTGAAATAATTAAGGAGCAGGGCAAGTTGTTGTTTAAAAATATGCAAACAATGAGCAGTGCCATTCGTGCGGTGGAGAAAGCTGTCAATCGGATAATTGACACGGAGACGATACATGGATCAGTAACGAGTATGATGGCAATTCTTGAAGGCTTTGAAAAGGTACAAAATGGTATCATCGGTCATCGGACACAACTGCTTCCTGTGGAAAAGTTTAAGATCCAAATTAAGGATATCACTGCGAGGTTGAAATCAAATTTGAGACTCCCAACTCAGGATCCTGTGGAGTTAGCTAAAATTGCATAAATTTCTGCGGGAACCACGGATGAGTTCATTATATTCAACGTCCGTATTCCACTAATCAACAGTGAATCATTTCAAGCATACGAAATATATTCATACCCGACTGTTCATGACGGATTTTCAGTAGAGCTGCAGCCAAGCAGCAAGTATTTCTTGATGGACGACAAAAAGACGGTGTACTACAGCTTTGACGATGAAGATTTCAATCGATGCCAACAGATCAAGGATCTCATGATATGTCATCAAACTCATCCCCTCTTCAATACAAGGGGGACATCTAATTGTGAGATAAATCTATTTTTGAGAACGAGAAAGATGCCTGAAGACTGTGGAATAGCTATACAAAGATTTCACAGTTTCTGGAAGCAAACTCATTCATTAAATACCTGGATATTCTCTCTGTACGAAAAAACACATGCAGAGATCACTTGTGCGGGAAAGAAAAGATTTGTGGTGCTCGAGGATTCCGGCATATTAAGTATGGAACCAGAATGTCATCTTGAGTCTGCAGAGATAAGCTTATGGGCGTACGATGCTTATAAAACTAATGCCAACTACCAGTTCCCCAGACTCAATTTGACTATATTCATTCCTGACTTAACGCATTTAAGGTTAAATGCCGACGTCGAGGTCTATAAGATGCCTGATATTCCCAAGTCTACGAATATATTGGGCTTTCCAACATATCTAGATATGCACCATCTCACGCACTATGGGCTAAGCGTTTCAACATGCATAATTACCGTCATCATCATACTTATCTTGATTTGGGTTCTGAAGAAGATGTGCCGAATGTCATCCCAATATTTACCTGCAACCCTCGCGCTACCTCGTGTTATTTAGGGTATATGTAATCATTATATGTTCGTTTATGTATTTGTTTTTGTTAAAAGATTAGGATCTTTTAAGGCCGGCAGTATGTACAGTTCTGTACACATTGTAAGATTGGTACTACCTGTAGTTCCAACAATATGTTTGTCATTTTTGTTATGAGTGTTAAAGGTCGTAAATATTGCCATTCTGTCCGCGTTTTATGACCTGTCTTATCATATAAGAATGAATGTGCATTAGTGCATTCATATAGTTTTTATGTATTGTTCGTTTGGTAGGTACATGTATCCATGTACATTTGTATTTTTAGTTTCTTTATTTATGTAGGTTTCAAGTTAAGATTCTTTTGTAAATAAAGTTTGTTCCTGACTAAGAGCGAAACCGTGCTGTCGTTTTTATTCCTCCGCTCCCTATAAGATCTACAGAGTCCTTGTTGGCTTAGACTTGTCCAAGGCTTTTGACAGGATTGATCACTTCAAACTTATTTCTAAATTAAAAAACCTTTTTCAATTCTCTCAAACTGCATGCAGACTGATTTCTTCTTATTTATCTGGGCGCACTCAATTTGTCTCATTAAATGGTGTGGACTCCGATATACGACCAGTTCAGTGTGGTGTTCCCCAGGGCTCAATATTGGGTCCGTTAATGTTTATCTTGTATGTCAATGACATGGCAACGACATTCACATATTCTTTAAAAATAATTATGATAATTCTTTTGAGGAAGTTGTGAATTCTACACTAGAAAATATTAATGTATGGCTACAAAACAACAATCTAGTTGTTAATGCTAGCAAGAGTAAGGCGCTGTTTTTTGGTTCCATGCATCACAATAACAATACCATTAATATTAACGGTGATTCAATACAGTTTGTAGATAGAATGAAATGTCTTGGAATAATTATCGATTCTCATCTTGATTTTACCAGTCACATTAATGCAGTATTCTCTAAAGTTTTCCTTTTGATACGAAGGCTGTATTGTACTAATTTGTATTTACCTAGGTTTATAAAACGAAGAGTGGCTTACGCATCATTATTTTCTCAAATAAGTTATTGCATTGAGGTTATATCAGGGACTACTTCTGGTAATATTGATAGACTTCAGCGTATTCTCAACATGATTGTTAGATATGTTTATGGACTTCGACGCTTTGATCATACCTCTGAGCATGTGATACTGTTTTTGGGGCTTCCTATTAGAAAGTATATTGATCTTCGTATCCTACAGTATTTTTACAAACTAATTGTTTCAGATACACCGCCAATGTTACGAAGACAGTTTGTATTCAGCAGATTTGTAAGAAACCCGCAATTGTTTATACCTCGTATTTCTATGTCTTTATATGAGAAATCGTTTGTAGTAAGAGTAGCCAGACTATGGAACCATCTTCCATTGCATTTGCGCTCGTTTTCTCTGTCCAGTTACGTTTTCCGACAATGTTCTTTGGAATACATAATATCTGTTTCTTAATATATATATATATATAATTATTAATATATATTAATATTTTTCATTGTTAACGGGCTTTCAAATTGTTAATTTTATTATATTTATTTACTGGGAGCCATTGTTGCGATATTTTAATTAATTAATTATTTAATAATATAGTGTTATCTACTTGTTAAGATACCATGTAATATAGATTAATTGGCCTTATAGGCTTTGTATATTACAATGAAACCAATAAATGAAATGAAAAAATTTAATTTACAACTTATAAATAATTACCGCACGCAAAATGTCGAAGTGAAATCAATAACAATAAACAGCTGATCGGTCTTGACGGTGGATGGATGCTTCTGCAACCTGCAGAAGTCTACCGTCAATTTTAGTTGCCTCTCTCTAACACATGCAAAATGAACGTCTACCGTCAAGACTAATTGGGCCTTTATATTGGAACGATAAGGCATACGGAGAAATTATCGAAATTATCTTTTCTGATACATACCGTCGGAAGTCACATCAACGACAGATTTTCTTCAACATACCGATGGAAAAGATATTGGTAAATGCACTATCACCACCATGGCCCTCATTATCCTCGCATATGCTGATGACATTATCATCGGAGCTTTTTCCAGAATCGGCCAACACGGATCTGATTGTGTTCAAACTTCTGCTTGCAACGGCCAGCCAATCGTCGCCCCTACAAGGAGGCGACGTAGTCAAGGCTGGCAGTTGCAACTTCGAACCAGTGGAATAATGTATATACAGCGGCTGCGCTGTTAATAGAAAGAATGATGTCAGCATCGATATAAAGCGAAGGATAGTGATGGCAAATATACGTTGTTTATATTAATCAAACAATTTTGTTTATGTTTTGTTGATCTATATTCTTTATACAGTTTTGTTTCTGTTAGTCGACTTTGAGATCATCGATTATTTATATTTCTTTGCAAAAATATAAATTTTCAAAAAACGGCTTCAAGCAATGTGTGAAAATGTCTATTCTTGAAAATAAATAGAAACAAACAATTTAAGAACAAAGCCTTTTCTCGACAACCTAAAACAACAGTGTTCCACACCCTTATTCTACCTGTGCTTGGTCTATATACAAGATACGTCGAACAAACCGTGATCAGAGTGAGTTACATCCCGACATGAGCGTATTTAAGCACACCAAAATACAGAGATTGAGCTGGATGGGTCATGTCGGTCGAATTAATCCAAACGCTCCAGCTGGAAATTAACTGCCTGTTTCCATAAAACGAATTTGTACGTTCGTTTCAAATCGTCAGTACTGGAAGCGTTATAAAATGGATTTCAGACATTATTCAATTCTGGTTTTCAGATATATGTTAGAAATCGACATACGGAACACGATCCCAATAGAATAAGCTCTCATTACAATAATAAGCTCTCATTACAGTAAGCCTCCTTGGCAATAATATCGATGCTGCAGCTGAAATGGTTGTGAAAATAAATCTCCTTGGTATAGACTATTTCGATCAAAACTTCAAAGAATTGTATGTTTAACCAGAAGGTGGCAGGTCCAAAGAGGAAGCGTTCAGAAGTTAGCGTTTAAATAAAAATGCAAATACTATGCAAACAGGCAAGATCATGGTGTGCCAGAGTACTTAGACGAACAGCGCTTCGTGCTAAAGCTATTTCACTCCCAGCGGGAGTAAGAGTTTTTGCTCATACGTAAAAAGGGTAAGGGAAAATTCTTCATCATCTATCCTAACTCTCGTTAACGATGACCAGATATTCCCTGACCTGATTGATAAAGGTAACCTTCTGGATGAAATATTGGCAAAGCATTAATTTTGACCCGAAAACAGTCAACCAATCGAAAACGTATCTAGTTCGATGTAAGCGGTCTTCGACGCTAGATAGTTCATTGCGCAATCTTTTCAACATGTCATACCCTTCATGTTGGAAGTTTGCCACTGTTCAGCCAATCCCCAAGAAATTATTGCCTAATAGCAATATGTTGGGTCAGACTGTGTTTCCAACCTCTGTCATTCATACCCATTTGACCATCGGCCAAGTCCTCTGGAAATCGCGATTTGGCAACGATTTATGAGTGACGTCAAATGACGACGAATCTGATACTGTCAGTTGTTATGACGATACCGTTGTTCATCACGATTCGATGGCAGTTGAGCACTATTTTTACTTATATGTCCAACGGTGGAGGGTGATGACTATATTTCAGAAACTTGCCAGAGGATCGGGTAATAAGAACTCGTCCGTTTTTGAATGTAGGAATTGATTTTCTTGGTCCCATAACAATACACCACAAGATAAGAGGAAAAAGGGCGGATAAATCATATGTCTGTGTCTTCGTGTGTTTTGCTACGAAAGCTGTTCATTTGGAAGTAGTGTCCGACTTGACGTCCGCTGCTTTTATAGGAGCTTTAAAAAGGTTCACAGCCAGGAGGGGGTGTCCTTTGAAGGTTTACTCCGATAATGCTACGAATTTTGTTGGGGCTTCTAATGGCTTAAAAGAAGTGTGTGAGCTGTTTAGAAGAAGTGAACATGTACAAAATTTAAATAGATTTTGTAATCAAAATGAAATAGAATGGTGCAATATTCCAGCAAGGTCTCCGCATGTAGGTGGATTATGGGAAGCGTGTGTCAAGTCGGTGAAAAAACATTTTTATAGAGTATCAGAAGGTATTATGACGTATGAGGAGTTATGTACTCTGATGGCGCAAATAGAGGCAGTTTTGAATTCACGACCACTAACACCGCTGTCAGAAGATCCTAACGATTATAATGTTCTGACCCCAGCGCATTTTTTAATTGGGGAAAGTCTGTCAACATTTGTTGATTCGGAAGAAAACAAATGTTATCGTGGGATTCGGGATCATTGGAAGTGTGTACATACGAATTCAGAAATATTCTGGCAGCGCTGGTATAAAGAGTATTTGTCCGAGCTTCAAAAGAGGAACAGATGGAACAAATCTCACAAGAATATACTGCCAGGTACATTAGTTCTTTTAAAAGAAGATAATCTTCCTCCTCTGTGCTGGAGGCGCGGAAGGGTCATCCGAACTATATTGGGTTCGGATGGATTATGTAGAATGGTGGACGTAAGGACCAGAAATGGGGAGACCAAAAGGTCAATACACAATGTTTGTCCTTTTCCCACCGAAGAAGAAATAGACGCAAGAATGGACAAACCATCAATTAACGTCGAGACTGTTGAAGTCCAAATTAAGAAAAGGATGGACAATTCATCCTTAGTAGTTAAAGAAAACATTAAGACATCTAGGATTAAGAAGAATCCAAGTAAAATAAAGAGTAAAAATATTTTATATATATTATTATTAATGTTAATAATTGTAAAACCGGCCAGGGCTATGTTTAATATTAATAAATTTAAAGACAAATCAGGTATATTCTTCGAAGAGGTCGCGACGGTTGGACTTACGAAGACGGCGTGGAGTGTAGTGGTACACATAAACATCACGGAGTATTTGGCGGCAAAAGCGAGCCTAGACGAAGATATGAGGTCGCTGACAACAATGAGGGTTAAGCAACAGAACCTGGACAATGCTTATGCTATGCAGAATTTGGAGTCGATGTATGAGCGAGTGAAAAGTAGACATGACCTTATAATGTCGACGACTTCAAATAAACGAGGAAGGAGATCCGCCATGCCGTTTGTGGGTGGACTCTATCATTCTCTATTTAGGCTGATGGACGAAAAACATGCCGAAATCTTGGGAAACAAAATTAAAAATATCGAGCAGGATCAGGACTACTTGCTGAACATCATGAGAAATCAATCATCGCTCCAGGACGTGACGTCTGAAATAATTAAGGAGCAGGGCAAGTTGTTGTTTAAAAATATGCAAACAATGAGCAGTGCCATTCGTGCGGTGGAGAAAGCTGTCAATCGGATAATTGACACGGAGACGATACATGGATCAGTAACGAGTATGATGGCAATTCTTGAAGGCTTTGAAAAGGTACAAAATGGTATCATCGGTCATCGGACACAACTGCTTCCTGTGGAAAAGTTTAAGATCCAAATTAAGGATATCACTGCGAGGTTGAAATCAAATTTGAGACTCCCAACTCAGGATCCTGTGGAGTTAGCTAAAATTGCATAAATTTCTGCGGGAACCACGGATGAGTTCATTATATTCAACGTCCGTATTCCACTAATCAACAGTGAATCATTTCAAGCATACGAAATATATTCATACCCGACTGTTCATGACGGATTTTCAGTAGAGCTGCAGCCAAGCAGCAAGTATTTCTTGATGGACGACAAAAAGACGGTGTACTACAGCTTTGACGATGAAGATTTCAATCGATGCCAACAGATCAAGGATCTCATGATATGTCATCAAACTCATCCCCTCTTCAATACAAGGGGGACATCTAATTGTGAGATAAATCTATTTTTGAGAACGAGAAAGATGCCTGAAGACTGTGGAATAGCTATACAAAGATTTCACAGTTTCTGGAAGCAAACTCATTCATTAAATACCTGGATATTCTCTCTGTACGAAAAAACACATGCAGAGATCACTTGTGCGGGAAAGAAAAGATTTGTGGTGCTCGAGGATTCCGGCATATTAAGTATGGAACCAGAATGTCATCTTGAGTCTGCAGAGATAAGCTTATGGGCGTACGATGCTTATAAAACTAATGCCAACTACCAGTTCCCCAGACTCAATTTGACTATATTCATTCCTGACTTAACGCATTTAAGGTTAAATGCCGACGTCGAGGTCTATAAGATGCCTGATATTCCCAAGTCTACGAATATATTGGGCTTTCCAACATATCTAGATATGCACCATCTCACGCACTATGGGCTAAGCGTTTCAACATGCATAATTACCGTCATCATCATACTTATCTTGATTTGGGTTCTGAAGAAGATGTGCCGAATGTCATCCCAATATTTACCTGCAACCCTCGCGCTACCTCGTGTTATTTAGGGTATATGTAATCATTATATGTTCGTTTATGTATTTGTTTTTGTTAAAAGATTAGGATCTTTTAAGGCCGGCAGTATGTACAGTTCTGTACACATTGTAAGATTGGTACTACCTGTAGTTCCAACAATATGTTTGTCATTTTTGTTATGAGTGTTAAAGGTCGTAAATATTGCCATTCTGTCCGCGTTTTATGACCTGTCTTATCATATAAGAATGAATGTGCATTAGTGCATTCATATAGTTTTTATGTATTGTTCGTTTGGTAGGTACATGTATCCATGTACATTTGTATTTTTAGTTTCTTTATTTATGTAGGTTTCAAGTTAAGATTCTTTTGTAAATAAAGTTTGTTCCTGACTAAGAGCGAAACCGTGCTGTCGTTTTTATTCCTCCGCTCCCTATAAGATCTACAGAGTCCTTGTTGGCTTAGACTTGTCCAAGGCTTTTGACAGGATTGATCACTTCAAACTTATTTCTAAATTAAAAAACCTTTTTCAATTCTCTCAAACTGCATGCAGACTGATTTCTTCTTATTTATCTGGGCGCACTCAATTTGTCTCATTAAATGGTGTGGACTCCGATATACGACCAGTTCAGTGTGGTGTTCCCCAGGGCTCAATATTGGGTCCGTTAATGTTTATCTTGTATGTCAATGACATGGCAACGACATTCACATATTCTTTAAAAATAATTATGATAATTCTTTTGAGGAAGTTGTGAATTCTACACTAGAAAATATTAATGTATGGCTACAAAACAACAATCTAGTTGTTAATGCTAGCAAGAGTAAGGCGCTGTTTTTTGGTTCCATGCATCACAATAACAATACCATTAATATTAACGGTGATTCAATACAGTTTGTAGATAGAATGAAATGTCTTGGAATAATTATCGATTCTCATCTTGATTTTACCAGTCACATTAATGCAGTATTCTCTAAAGTTTTCCTTTTGATACGAAGGCTGTATTGTACTAATTTGTATTTACCTAGGTTTATAAAACGAAGAGTGGCTTACGCATCATTATTTTCTCAAATAAGTTATTGCATTGAGGTTATATCAGGGACTACTTCTGGTAATATTGATAGACTTCAGCGTATTCTCAACATGATTGTTAGATATGTTTATGGACTTCGACGCTTTGATCATACCTCTGAGCATGTGATACTGTTTTTGGGGCTTCCTATTAGAAAGTATATTGATCTTCGTATCCTACAGTATTTTTACAAACTAATTGTTTCAGATACACCGCCAATGTTACGAAGACAGTTTGTATTCAGCAGATTTGTAAGAAACCCGCAATTGTTTATACCTCGTATTTCTATGTCTTTATATGAGACATCGTTTGTAGTAAGAGTAGCCAGACTATGGAACCATCTTCCATTGCATTTGCGCTCGTTTTCTCTGTCCAGTTACGTTTTCCGACAATGTTCTTTGGAATACATAATATCTGTTTCTTAATATATATATATATATAATTATTAATATATATTAATATTTTTCATTGTTAACGGGCTTTCAAATTGTTAATTTTATTATATTTATTTACTGTTTGGCTGGGGAGCCATTGTTGCGATATTTTAATTAATTAATTATTTAATAATATAGTGTTATCTACTTGTTAAGATACCATGTAATATAGATTAATTGGCCTTATAGGCTTTGTATATTACAATGAAACCAATAAATGAAATGAAAAAATTTAATTTACAACTTATAAATAATTACCGCACGCAAAATGTCGAAGTGAAATCAATAACAATAAACAGCTGATCGGTCTTGACGGTGGATGGATGCTTCTGCAACCTGCAGAAGTCTACCGTCAATTTTAGTTGCCTCTCTCTAACACATGCAAAATGAACGTCTACCGTCAAGACTAATTGGGCCTTTATATTGGAACGATAAGGCATACGGAGAAATTATCGAAATTATCTTTTCTGATACATACCGTCGGAAGTCACATCAACGACAGATTTTCTTCAACATACCGATGGAAAAGATATTGGTAAATGCACTATCACCACCATGGCCCTCATTATCCTCGCATATGCTGATGACATTATCATCGGAGCTTTTTCCAGAATCGGCCAACACGGATCTGATTGTGTTCAAACTTCTGCTTGCAACGGCCAGCCAATCGTCGCCCCTACAAGGAGGCGACGTAGTCAAGGCTGGCAGTTGCAACTTCGAACCAGTGGAATAATGTATATACAGCGGCTGCGCTGTTAATAGAAAGAATGATGTCAGCATCGATATAAAGCGAAGGATAGTGATGGCAAATATACGTTGTTTATATTAATCAAACAATTTTGTTTATGTTTTGTTGATCTATATTCTTTATACAGTTTTGTTTCTGTTAGTCGACTTTGAGATCATCGATTATTTATATTTCTTTGCAAAAATATAAATTTTCAAAAAACGGCTTCAAGCAATGTGTGAAAATGTCTATTCTTGAAAATAAATAGAAACAAACAATTTAAGAACAAAGCCTTTTCTCGACAACCTAAAACAACAGTGTTCCACACCCTTATTCTACCTGTGCTTGGTCTATATACAAGATACGTCGAACAAACCGTGATCAGAGTGAGTTACATCCCGACATGAGCGTATTTAAGCACACCAAAATACAGAGATTGAGCTGGATGGGTCATGTCGGTCGAATTAATCCAAACGCTCCAGCTGGAAATTAACTGCCTGTTTCCATAAAACGAATTTGTACGTTCGTTTCAAATCGTCAGTACTGGAAGCGTTATAAAATGGATTTCAGACATTATTCAATTCTGGTTTTCAGATATATGTTAGAAATCGACATACGGAACACGATCCCAATAGAATAAGCTCTCATTACAATAATAAGCTCTCATTACAGTAAGCCTCCTTGGCAATAATATCGATGCTGCAGCTGAAATGGTTGTGAAAATAAATCTCCTTGGTATAGACTATTTCGATCAAAACTTCAAAGAATTGTATGTTTAACCAGAAGGTGGCAGGTCCAAAGAGGAAGCGTTCAGAAGTTAGCGTTTAAATAAAAATGCAAATACTATGCAAACAGGCAAGATCATGGTGTGCCAGAGTACTTAGACGAACAGCGCTTCGTGCTAAAGCTATTTCACTCCCAGCGGGAGTAAGAGTTTTTGCTCATACGTAAAAAGGGTAAGGGAAAATTCTTCATCATCTATCCTAACTCTCGTTAACGATGACCAGATATTCCCTGACCTGATTGATAAAGGTAACCTTCTGGATGAAATATTGGCAAAGCATTAATTTTGACCCGAAAACAGTCAACCAATCGAAAACGTATCTAGTTCGATGTAAGCGGTCTTCGACGCTAGATAGTTCATTGCGCAATCTTTTCAACATGTCATACCCTTCATGTTGGAAGTTTGCCACTGTTCAGCCAATCCCCAAGAAATTATTGCCTAATAGCAATATGTTGGGTCAGACTGTGTTTCCAACCTCTGTCATTCATACCCATTTGACCATCGGCCAAGTCCTCTGGAAATCGCGATTTGGCAACGATTTATGAGTGACGTCAAATGACGACGAATCTGATACTGTCAGTTGTTATGACGATACCGTTGTTCATCACGATTCGATGGCAGTTGAGCACTATTTTTACTTATATGTCCAACGGTGGAGGGTGATGACTTATTTTCAGTTCAGGTGCTTGGTCTACTTAATAATTGTCTAGATAATATATTCTGATGACGTTCAAGTTTGCATTTTTGACTAGATGAATATTCAAGTCTTTGACTTGCTGTGCGCCGTATAACCAAATTGGTTTGATTATGCTATTGTAGAGCTGTACCTTGTATTCGAGACTCAATTTAGAGTTTGCATTTAGCAGCCAGTGGAGCTGATGTACTTTGTGCCTTCCACAGGTTAGTCTCCGATGCATTTTGACTGTTTGCATTTTAACTCTTTAACTTTTATGCTCCAGATAGATAGCCATGATTCGATTCTTCTCAAGTGATCACCCAATTTTTGTGGCGCTGCATCAAACTGTTTGTGTGTACTGAGGATATCAGTGTCATCAGCAAAAGTGGTTGTTAGTATGGTTGGGCTGTTGGGGATATCTGATGTTAATAGGAGGTATAGTGTACGGCCGTGGTGTGGTAGGTAGTGTGTGCGACTATCACAAGAACCCGAGTTCAAAACCGGGAAAGACCATCAAACATTTGTCAGCGGCTGTTTCCACCTCGGAAATGTTGGCGACTTTACGAGTAAGAGAGCAATCTCTAAAGGCCGAGTTACTTGACCGTAATCGTAACCGTGACGTGTCAGCTGATACGTTCTCCTTATGAGAAACATGTACAAATGGTTACTTGGCCGTAATCGTAACGTAACGTAACGGATGAACCTGTAGAAAATAGATTTTTCTATCCGGCAAGTGACATTTAACAAACAGCTGATTTGTTTCTAGCAAAAAAAACAGCAAGAAAGTAAAAGAAACAACTTTGTTAGAAAAATAATAAAATACTATAAACTATAAATACTATAAAAATGGATAAATTGTTTCTTCACAACACTTTCTTTCATTATTAATGAATTTTTTACGTTTTTATCAAAACAAACAGACAAATTATTTTGTTTGTTTACATACAACATATGGTACTTCACGTATCTTGGGTAACCACCACTACATCAACGTTCCGGTTACGATTACGTTTACGTTCCGGCAACGGTCAAGTAATTAGGCCTTAAGCCATGTAAAACTTCTCTAGTACAGCACTTGCTGTACTAGAAAATATCTTGGTTGAAAGATATTTCTAGAGGGATTTGAACGAAATACATGATCAAAGTGGTTTGCATATACAGTGTGTCTCAAAAGTATTTTGCTTCCACTTTTTGCCGTAATAATTTGGAATTTTCGTTAAAATTTTGCTGTTTTTTTTTAATATTACTATATATTCTTAAATAACAGCATAAATAATATGCTTCCGAATACAAATACAAGAAAATGTACAAAAAAAATGTAAATCTGATAAGTTTTTGGGTCATTAAAAAAATGACCCAACGAAATGCCAACGAAATTAGTACTCACAAAAGTATTTTGCTTTTTTTAAAATACTGGTAGTCCTTGATATTATTGTCACTGTTTTTTCGTGTTCAACTTTTTTGCTTTTTTTACACGACTTATGTGTATTTCCATTCAAATTTTTCACAATTCGGTCATTTTTATGGTTGTTTGTTGAGTTTTAATTCATTAAAATGACAAAAGGAACCGAATTAAATGTTTCTCAAAGGAAAATCATCTTATACCTTTATAAACAAGGTAAACCTATTGCTTATATATCACAAATGTTTGAAAGATGTCGTCAAACGATCGAAAATGTGATAAAGCGAGCAAATGAGCGCGGAAATATAGAAAATATAGCTCGTACAGGACGTCCGAAATCGTTGTCAAACAGAAATGAGAGGAAAATACTGAAAGAAATTCGAGAGAATCCACATTTATCGGCTCCAAAACTGAATGATAAATTGAGAGGAACCCTACGCAACAATGTAAGCAACGAAACAGGACGTATAGTCCTCAGATCCAACAATATTCATGGACGAGTAGTAAGAAAAAAACCTTTCATTTCTGAAATAAATCGCCACAAGAGATTATCATTCGCAAATCTCCACAAAAACAAAGGTTTGGAATTTTGGCAGTCAGTAATAGTTAGCGATGAGAGTAAATATAATATTTTCGGCTCTAATGGACGACGCATGGTGTGGAGAAAGCCAAACGAAGCGCTTAATATTAAAAATCTCAAACCAACAGTAAAACACGGAGGTGGTTCTATAATGGTATGGGGCTGTATGTCCGCCCTAGGAGTTGGAAACTTAGTATTTATCGATGGAATTATGGACAAGCATGTGTATTTGTCCATTCTTAAAGGAAATCTGAATGCTATCTGTGGCAAGATGGGGCTTCCAAGAAACGGTTATTATTTCCAACATGATAACGATCCCAAACACACAGCTTTGGACGTTAAATTATGGATGTTGTATAACACAAAACACTTGTCAACACCTCCCTAAAGCCCGGACATAAATCCAATAGAAAATTTGTGGGCGTATCTGGAGGAAAAAGTGCGGCAACACCAAATTTCTTCGAAAACTACATTAAAACAAGTTTTACAAGAAGAATGGGACAAAATACCCATAGAAAGGTGTCGAAATTTGGTGGAGTCTAGAAGCTGTGATTCATAACAATGGATATGCCACAAAATATTGATTTCCACTTTTCAACTTCAGTATGACAGAAATACCATATTATAATTTAAAAGCAAAATACTTTTGTGATCTTGAAAAAAACTAACAAGTTTATAAAATCTCCCATATCTCCCATAATAACGAAGTTATTTTGAGTATTTTTTTATGAATTCAATCTTTAAGTTTCCCTTATTACGTTATAAATAAATAATTTTTGAAAATATTAATCAATCTCTACAGTGTATTTCTAAAAAAACATAATATTCAATGAAGGCAAAATACTTTTGGGACTCACTGTACATTAGCTTTATCATCTTCAGACGTTGTCCACCCGCCGTTTTCGTTACATATGGGAAAGTATGCCTCGTGTTTCGTATAGTTTTCCGTAAGAACAAATTTGTAGCAGATGTTGTAGTGAGACTCGCAAAAAAGTTTTCTTGTTGTCCTCCGTCTTCGTCTTTAAGCGCCCTTTGCAACTTTTTGGTTGCTTCAGTCAGTCGAAGTCTGGCCCCAGACGATCTATTTCGCTGCCTTCTTTTCTCGCCTAGTATTCTATTTCCCTATTTGTATATGTAAACTAGGGTGGAGCGATTTTTTTTTTATTTTACTTTTCCATGGCCTAAAAATTTTTAATGTAAAATTTCAGATTTTTAAGACAATATCTTAAGGTGGCGCAATATTTTTTTTTTTTGAAATTTATAATGTTACCTCTACTGGTAACATTATCTCTATTTTAAATGCTATATGTGTTTAATGTGCATTACATAAAATACAAAATAATGGAATATATATTAAATTAAACCAAAAAAAAACAATTTGTTCAACTTTCACAATTTAATTTTTTTTTGAAAAAACAGAGATTTGGTCCTGCCTTGGTTTTATCCTGGTACGAATGAAACCATCCCTAGGTTCTGGTCCACATACAGACATTGAAGCCTCCGCCAACAGCTTCACACATCTCTCTACAGCTTGAGTGTGACTAGGAAACTTCTCAAATTTCGGCCAATTAATGGTAATGCGTGGCGGAGTGGTAATTCATAGGCATGTAATAAGCACACATACCATTGCAAAGGTCATTTCAAATGTCTTCCCAATAAACATATGACTCCGTTTCTTTTTCGTGTTCAGAGCAGTTCCATCACATCCAATTGCTACAAGAGAAGAACGAAATTAATCTTGAGACAACTTGTTGATGACTAATCGTAGGCAACGATGCCTTTTTCCATAGTTTTTCTATATCAGTAGCAATAGTTTCACAAATTTCTTTCCATTATTGAATTCAAGCAGATCGTTTCTTATCCAAAACTAATATTTAATAACGTCACAATATGTTGGCAACATATTCTCATTAATTTTGAGTGGATCGCCTAACACAAACTTTTCCGAGTTTTATGCATTTTACACTTTTCTTGTCGGCAGCGGTGTTGCAAGTCTAATTTGTTATATCACCTACCAATATGGTTAAAATTTAAACGGATGCTTATATTGGATGGCTTTCAAAAATATACATAACAGTCCGTCGTGTTGCGATATTGCATAACGTTGAATTATGTAATAATATTTATAGCGGCGACCAGATACAGTTGTCATTTGAAATTGATACACACATATGTCATATGTCAAACGAGCTTTTGAACTTTCTTAGAACTTTTGCTTAAAAGTAGCATCTATTGTTAAGCTTTCAAAAGAATCAGAAAGGTCTATCGATTAAATGTTTTTTTTTTTTTTTTTTCAGTTTAAAAAAAGGTTATTTTTGACAAAGAAGATCGTTCCTGCGCCACCTCAAGTTTAAATCGTAGAAATTTGAACTAAAAACACAGGAAAAGCAAAAAAAATGCTGTTTTACTCCGCCCTAATGTACACACACTTTTCGGCGTTAACATGGAACTAAAGACGCAGTTGTCAATGCCCGTCTCGTTATTCATGGTAATACTCGAACTTATATGACTGCTAATGTAATTTCAACCAGTTTGTATTTGGTGATGTTAGTTTTAGCAGTTCGTCCATAGGTACGGATTTTTCGTGGAGAAGAAATAATACAGGTGAATGGTCTGATGATAAGTCATGGCAAGTAGTCACTGAAAAATTTCGATTTTCCTATTCATTTAATTATACCGAAGTCTATTAGGTCTGTTTTTTTGTTAATGTCAGAAGAACTGTACGTTGGCTGACAAGGCGATATAAAGTCTAATCCATTCTGATGCTGTATCAGACATCGTTGCAGCAAGAAATTTTTGTTTTTTTGCCGATCGTAAATTTTTCAGTCGTGCTTTTACATTTTTCTTTATATCTTCTGTATTTACAGTCGCATCTGAAAGTGTGATACATCGATGTTTTTTTTATGTTTGTTTGATGTTTTTCTGTAATTAAAGTCATTGACATCAAGTTCCCCCTTCTGGTACTTACTCATTGTATCTCAGTTACTCCTACTCAAGTTTTCGTTGTCTAATGCTCTTTTTACGGGATCAACACCTACGACTGATTCTATTCCCTTTATTACCAATTCAATTGATACTCTTCAGTCGGTATCATTAAAATAATGTGAAATAGCGTTTCCGGTGTATGCCTGTATTTTTGTTTCGTGTATGTTGCATCTCTTTATAGGCACATAGTTTGTATTTGCCAGCCGAAGCAAACGGTTATGTTTTCTTAGCAACAAATAAAAAACAGCACATTTATTTTTACGTCAAAAAAAAATCGGAAAACCAAAATTATCAGGTTTTTGGAACAATTTATAAGTTTTAAAGAAAACTTAGTCAAATTATACTAAGGAACAACTTCTACAATCATGAACGAGGAAACATGGATCCCAAAAGAGCCCCCGGATAAAGAATTGCAGCCGAACATTGGTGGTTCGAATAAGGCTCGTCGACAAAAGCTCCTTCTGGTAAAGCTTTACAACAATCATTTTTTGACGAAAGGAGGATGGTGGATTCCATATAAATAGGCGATTCTTCTTCTTTGGTAGGCGATCCAGAAATGCAACTTAGTTCCCAAGTCGAATATAATATATGGATATTATAAGGTGAATGCATCTCATAATTGAAGTTAACACGCACTAGCCGCGACATTCCCACTGCTGCCCATCACACGTGCCGCAGTGTCAGCATATTTTATTTCCACAACAAACACATCGTTCCGATGACTGATCGCAACATGTCCCCATTGCAGCCCACTACACGTGTCGCAGTGTCAGCATAACTTCACAACGAACGCAACGTTCTCATGGCTGCCTATTGCACGCGCCGAAGTATCGGCATATAATTTCACAATAGGATGTAATGCGAGATATTTGCACTTGCATTGAGTGAATGCACCTGTGGGAAATCAAGGCCATGGTTGGCCTCATACACCGAACTACAAACAAGACTGAGAACGATCGCGTCGCTGAAGAGAAGTCAACGTGTAAAGTGGACAACCATCCAACGCTGGAGTCAGTCGAGTTCGGGACTACCTGGAGGATAGTACTATTCAAAATTAATATAAGATAATAAAAACATTTGTAAAATTCACTTAAATCTTTTTTCATTCAATTCAGGGCAGTGAGCCCAATATATTTTTTTAATTAAAGGATTAAGAAATCCTTAACTGGCGCCCGAGCAGGGACCCGGTAGTGAAAATAGGAAAAAGTGGACTTATTAGAAATTAAATGAACGGAAAATAAAAAATTGAAAAGTTCAAAAATTAAAAACTAAAAAGTGAAAAAGTTAAAAATTGAAAATAACTAAAAAATTAGAAAACTGAAAAATAAAAAAAAAATGAAAAGTTAAAAAATTAAAAACCGAAAGGTTAAAAGTTAAAAAATTAAAAGAAAAAATTTTAAATAACTAAAAAATTGGGAAGTGAAAAACTGAAAAATTTAAAATAAATACAAAAGGAAAATAAAGCAAAATAAATACAAAGCAAAATAAATACAAATATCGGAAAAAAATAAGGAAAGAAATAAAACCTGAAACGAATGAAATTTTGCTCGATTTTTGTGTAAGATAATTTTTTTTTTTTCTCTCTCCTTTCATTTTTTGTCAATATGGAAGACCTGCGGGCCACCGTTACAAATCTAACAGGGGCTATTAATGCCCTGCTTGATAAAATTAACACTCTGGAAAGACGAGTGTCACGCCTGGATACGCTAAGCTCCAGGATGACCGCACCTGCGGTTAATAGCTGCGTAGAAGCGGCAGAAGAGGTGGTGGCACAGGCCCCCACAACTGAAGCCGACATAAAGGATATTAGTAGACTTCCCGATTGTGTCAAAGAATTACAGGTTTTCGATGGAAATCCTGTACAATACGTTTCCTGGGTGCACTCGGTTGAGGTCATCCTGTCGGACTTTGATATAGTTAAGGGTAAGCCCATATATCGGGCGATATTGCAGCACATAAGGCAGAAGGTACGGGGGGCCGCTAATTCGGCATTAATTTCGTACAATATTTTCGACAGCAATTGGTCGAAAATCAAGGAGTGTCTTTCTCTGCACTATGCAGATAAAAGGGACATTCGTACCCTCGAACATCAATTGCATCAACTGCATCAAAAGGGATCAAGAATCGATGAATTTTACGCCAAGGTGAATCACCAGTTCTCACTCATTATAAACAAAATTAAAACCGAGTCCTACACGGAAGAAACAGTGAAGGTTCTCGTGGAGACATACCGCAACCGGGCCTTGGACGTTTTCATTCGTGGTCTCAATGGAGACATGTCGAGGATGTTGCTCATTCAGCGTCCGAGAACCTTGCCTGAAGCTTACTCGGCATTCTTGGAAATTCAAAATGTCGATTTTAGGAATAACTCGGTTCACCTTCCGACGACCAATAATCGGGTTGTGGTACCCATTAACAATTTACCAAGCATACAACATTTTCAGAACAGGAACAAGCCTCCACAATTGCCACCAAGGCCTACTTGGCTTGCTCAAGGAAATCGCCCACAATACTTGAAAAACGATAATCCTTCCGGACGAAATGATAACCAAAACTTCACTTCGCGTCCGACAGTCGAGAGAATGGAAGTTGACCCCTCTGTCCAAACACGCCATGTAAATTACATTAATCGCCCCAATCCTTTCAAACGCGCAGCGAAATCTGAAAACCTACCACACAAACAGCAGAGGGTGTTTCACACATTGCCAGAAGTGGGCGCAGAACAGGATGTTGATCAAGAGCCTGTAAATGACGAGAAATCTGAGGACTTTCTAGACTCCGGCCATCTAGCGTACCATTCCTAGAATATACGTTGCCAGATGGTCATTTAGATTTAGATTTCTTAATAGACACGGGTATAAATAAAAACTTTATTAACAGAAACTACAAACCAGGTAGGACGAACATAGTCGCCGATGCACTCTCCCGCCTTAAGACGGAAGTGAACGCACTCACAGACTCGATCATCGCTCAACCGCCGTGCACTACAGCTGACGCGGAATCCCGAACGGATACCGCATCAGAAGGTACAATGCATTCTGCCGAACAAGATAGTTCAGATCTTATACCATACATAGAATATACTCTTTCAGACGGGCGGGTACTAGATTTTTTAATAGATACGGGTGCAAATAAGAATTTTATCAAACAGATCAAAAGCAAGCACAGACCACTGTATAAAAAAGAGGCTGTCGCTGAAAACAGAAATGTGAACATTGTCACTGAAAGTGGTAAAAAAAAATTCCACAAATCAGACATCAAAAATGTCTAGATAAATCAAAAAACAAAGGAAATTAACAGAAATACAATAAAAAAAAGCTTAGATCCCGAAACCCCAGAGGTCTGGGTACAAATTTTTTGTATTCGGTTAATCGTACTGGTTCAATTCCAGTTCACTTGGTGGTCCGAGCGATGATAACCGAAGTGGTTCAACTCCACTGAGGGACTATGGCTTTGACAGAGATACAATATTGCCACACAAAGTGGAAAAAAATAATAATACACAAACCAGACTTAAAAAAATGTCTACAGAAATCCAAAGATGATAATAAAAGATACAAAGATATCGAGAAAATGACACGAACATTGGTCAAGAGGTAAAAAACTCATGCATAGATCTCTAAGCCCCAGCGGTCTGGGTATAAAATATTTTTTATATTCGATCAAGTCGTATTGGTTCAATTCCAGTTTACTCGGTGGTACGAGCGACGACAACCGAAGAGGTTCAACTCCTCCCGGGGACTATAGCTTTAATTGACGGTGAAGTTACTCATGCCATGAGTAGGCCATTTGCAATCATTAACGCTTATGGCTAAAAGGGACTAACATGAGCCTTCCTATGTCATCTGAGTTGACGCCTGCATTCCGAATGTTCAAAACAAACAATAAGCCCACGAGGTTTCCAAAAGAATCAATAAAAGCCCACGAGGTTTCCAAAAAAACTAATAAAACACTAACACTTGTATAATTACTAACCTACTAATTTTAAATAACTTGCTCAATTAAATTTCAAAATTACATTGGTAATAACCAATGATATACTGAAATAAAAATCCACTCCTAATATCACTTACTGGGTCCAAATAAAACTTCCTCAGCTTCGTTCTCCCGAACTCTTCTCACTAGCTATAATATTAGAATATAATAATAGCTATAATATTAATATTAGAGATTATTTCTAAATTAGATAAGAGATACATTGTTAAAATTTCGGCACAAATATATAAAAATTTTTAAAATATGATTTACTCTGATAAATACTAACCTTAGAATAAATAAAAAAATATGAAAAAAATTAAATTTTGTAAAATATGATTTACTAACCTTAGAATAAATAACATAATAAGATGAAAGTAAAAATATTTTTGAAAAATTAGATTTACCCCATAAGTAATAATGTTAGAATAATTATAATAGTCAAAATTTAACTTGAAACAAAACAAAAAGATGATAAACCCATTTGGCAATAAAAATAGAATTAAGCTAATATCCTATAACCTAATCTGCCTCTGTGCAGCCGCACAAGCATACGTCGCATTCAATTTGGACTCCCCTGTTCTAACTGTTCGTGACGGTTATGGGTGGATAGTCAACGGATACTTCAAACTAATCCACGTGGTCGACTTGTCACGCTACGAGGAAATTATGGATCGCTTAGAAAATGAAGCTATTAAGATGAATGAGATCAATGGTATCAAAGACCTCATCGCCTTCCAGTTGGTAAAAATTCGCAATCAACTCGATGAGCTGAAGGGCCAAAAGACCAAGGCGCTCAATCAACTGGATTGGATCGGCTTGGAAATGGATAGCTGGCTCACCTGATGCTACAGATTGGGATGAAGTCTTGCGAAATCAGAATGCACTAGTGTCAAATAACAATCTTCAACACAAGGTAAACTCCGAAACTTTTACTAAAACTCAAGAATTATTACAGGTTGTCAATGGTATCGTTACGGCAACAAATGATATCCTGGGACACCACCACTTGGCAAAGTTTTCACAGGAGATACAGCATAAGAAGTACTTCCTTACAATAACGTCATCGAAGCCGTTGAATACAGCGAACCGTCAATTTATACAAATGGTACTCGTAGCAGAAACAAGATTCAACCATCTAATCACTCGACCCATATTGAAAAATGAACAACGGGTGGACTTGGAATACAAGACAATTTTGATGAACAAGCAAGAAACATATGGAATCAAGGATAGTTGCCTTCACCTCTCCACCGCCATGGTTTGTAAAAAGGATGGACTTAATCTACTACCTGAAGAAGACTGCCTCCCACGCCTACTCAAAGGTGGTCAAACCAGTTGTCGTTATATAACCTGTGCGGAATCAACGGTTGAAATACTCAAAGAAGACACGATTTTCCTGGATAACTTCAACAGCAGCGTTTGGTCAGGTAACACAGTTAATTATATTAATGGTTCCTTTATCCTACAGCTGGAGAATGAAACAGTTACAATCAATAACCGAACCTATTGGAGTACACGCAGTTCAGGTGTACAGGTACTCCCATCCGTGCTCACTACCATAGCAAACAAAAGCCTGGCCGTGAATCTCAATCTCGTCCATCAGATGACTTCTGGAAACATACAACTATTGGGTTACCTGAAAGATAAAACTACCTGGTTCGCAACGTGCGAAGCCCTAGGCCTACTTTTGCTGATGGCCCTAATTTTTCTAATTTGGAGGAAGTTAACCACCGGGAAAAAGCTTTCTGTGCTAGAGATGTCCATACTGCAACATAGTTCCCGTAATTTACCTAAAGAGGATGTCTCCACAAATCCTGATCTGCGGGACGCAGATCTTTAAAGGGGGAGGAGTTAACACGCACTAGCCGCGACATTCCCACTGCTGCCCATCACACGTGCCGCAGTGTCAGCATATTTTATTTCCACAACAAACACATCGTTCCGATGACTGATCGCAACATGTCCCCATTGCAGCCCACTACACGTGTCGCAGTGTCAGCATAACTTCACAACGAACGCAACGTTCTCATGGCTGCCTATTGCACGCGCCGAAGTATCGGCATATAATTTCACAATAGGATGTAATGCGAGATATTTGCACTTGCATTGAGTGAATGCACCTGTGGGAAATCAAGGCCATGGTTGGCCTCATACACCGAACTACAAACAAGACTGAGAACGATCGCGTCGCTGAAGAGAAGTCAAGGTGTAAAGTGGACAACCATCCAACGCTGGAGTCAGTCGAGTTCGGGACTACCTGGAGGATAGTACTATTCAAAATTAATATAAGATAATAAAAACATTTGTAAAATTCACTTAAATCTTTTTTCATTCAATTCAGGGCAGTGAGCCCAATATATTTTTTTAATTAAAGGATTAAGAAATCCTTAACTTTGATTTTTGCAAATGCTTGAAATTAACCACAAAACAAAATCTATCGCAAAGCTGAGATGTCAAGCAATAATTATTTGCAGAAATTATAGTTTATATGTCAACTATATGTTTACTATATTCTATTTTTATGATTGAAAATACAAATTAAAGTTTAAAGTCGCACCTATTCAACAAAAAAAAACCTTACAACAATAATCATCCGTTGAAAAGTTACAGATTTTTGATCCGAAAATGACCAAAATGTTCCACTGTGCGTTGTGACGGCAATGCCGTAGTTAAAATTTGACCAAATTGCCGGATGGATGACACATGTATGGAAAGTACTTCAAAAACTAGCTGAGGAACGATCGCTTTGCAAGCACATCAAAAAATGCGTTGGCGGTTGGTGCATGTAATAGAAAATGACAAATCCTCTCCTCAAGTTCAGTAAAATTGTAATCAATGGAGTAAATTCGGAAAAACCGAGGACTGTCCCGGTGAAATTTTGACTTCTAATTTTATTGAGAAATGTTGATTTTAAGGGAATGATTGATCAACTGAATTCCAAGGCACCTAAGATACGTTTCAAGTTTGTTAACCAAAGTAGAAATAAAAGTAAATTATATTTAGAGGATGCCCGCCCACATGCGGAAATGATGCAAATCCTTCGTTCTTGTTCATACACTCCGAAGGAGTTTAAGCGTGGTTTTTTCACAGTACCAGTGTGCATCAAGTAAAGGATGCTTTGGAGTTTTCAGATCCGGGACTTGTGGAAATTTCAGACATCTCATTCAAGACGGAATAATTATGATACTGGCCTTTTTCAAGTCACTTTATTCCAAGGGAAAAAAATTGGAGATATTTCCAACAGGAGAACTTTGTTGAATAAGGTTGGGAGCGTCACCAGTCGAACTTTCGGGAAGTTCAATGTAAGAGATGCCAGAAGTGGTGGCACATTGCTCGCAATTGCAATCGCCCTTTCTCATGCGTAAAGTGTAACATTGTTCACGAGCTTGGTGAGTGCCGTATTGGACACGGTATTGAGGAAAAGCCAATATGTATTATTTGTGGGGAATCAGGCCATCCGGCAAGCAGGTGCTCTGCCTTCAAGAAGTATCAGGAAGTTATGAAAAAATACTGGCGGATGCGATTGAGAAAAGGAATAGGGTATCGGAAAATGTTTCCGATTTATTAGTCACTCTGGTTTTGTGACTGCGAATAAATCACATTCTTCATTTTTTTAAAGCAAATGTTTCTTACTCTACAAATGTCAGGAGTCAAACAAAGAGATCGCCTATTATGGAGGAATTTTTAGTGGTAGCAAGAGCTATTTGTGGACCAGAACCGTTATCTTTGGAGGCAAGAGTACAAGAATTCTTGCTGAATTATAAGAATATGACAAAGGAACAAGCAAAACAGGAATGCTTGTTATTATTGAAAGAAGTTTCGGAATCAAATGATCCGTAGACATCTAAATTTTTTGACATTTAATGTTCGATCTCTTATAGAGACTAGTAGGAAGATAGAATTGGGCGATATTCATTCAGGAGACGCACTTGAAAAATCATATGCGTGTTAATTCAGAAAAATATTCATTCCTCAGGAATGATAGCGCTCAGGTTATTGGTATTGCAATAAACAATTCTATTGATTATACCAGAGTTGATATTCGTGGGTTACAGTTTCTGAATATTTTTGTTAGAGTTGGTTAAAGTATCAATGGAATTTCAAAAAAATTTCTTTTTGGTTGCGTATATTTTCCTAGTAACATGAATTCGACATCAATATCTAGTGGCCTTTCGGTTATCAGTGCAGTTTCACAGAATTTTGATGGGATTATTATAGGCGGTGATCTGAATGCGAAGAATTACGATTGGGGCGATATTTTGAATAATGGGAATGGAAATGTTTTGAACGATTGGCTCCTACAAAATTCATTGGTTTTTACAAGAATTTGTGATTCAGAACCTTTAGTTGGTTCCAATTTACTGGATCCTTTGGACCAAAGCCATTCGGTCTTACGACGGAACGAATTGGAATGACTTTGAGAATGATATATCGATTGGGCGTTTGAGGAATGATCGAAATCTTTCAAATTGCGAATTATTTGAACAGGAAACTTCAGGAAATTAAACCCGGTCCGCCATTAGGAAAATTAATGGCGTCATTGGTTCCAAACGCCGTTCTTGTGTAAATCGAATTTCTGTGGATGGAGTGGAGGTGGAAGAGCATCGGAAACTTGAAGTTTTGAAAGATTTTTTTGCTTCTGTATATCGACAGGTTACACCTGATCGGGACGTTTCTGATGTAGATGCAGCGATTAGGGACACTCTGGCTGAAGTTTCTGGACCTAGAGTAGTTTTCGATCAAACTTCTAGTGCTTTACATTTCGACAACATCTCTCTAACAATAAGAGATCTTATGGACCCGATAACGTTTCGAATTATTTCATCAAGAAGCTTCCACCGAAGTCGTACGAGTTTCAGACGATAGTCTTCAATAATTGTATTAGCAATTGTTATTTTCCTGATTTCTGGAAAGGTGCAAAGATTTGTCCTATTGTGAAAAAACCTGGTTGTTCTGATGTGAACAATTTAAGACCTATATCGATGCTATCAAATTTGGGGAAACTTTTAGAAAAAATATTACAAAAAATGGATGTGGCTGTCTCTAATTACTATATTCCGAACTTCAATTCCGTTTTAAAGAGGGGTCATTCAACGCCCTTCTGAAGTTTCATGATGATGTTGTTCAGAATTTAAGACAGCGTAAGTGCACCGTTGCTGTGTCGGCGTTAGACAAGGCTTATCATAATGGTATTCTGTATAGGGATTGGATTTGATAAATTTTTCAGAATTTCAGAATAGAAAATTTCTTATTCAGTTGGACAACTCGCGCAGTGCTCTTGGTGAAATTGGGTGTGGTATTCCGCAGGGGTCTAGAACATGAACCATATGAATCGGGTGGTTCAAAGGGCATATTATATGCTGATGACTCCTTATTGTATGCACATGATGAATCCCCCTCAATGGCTCTTTCTCGGGTTCAACGGCACCTGACAATTGTCAATGAATATTATACTTTTTGGGGAATAAAGTTGAATATCGGAAAATGTGAAGCTTTATGCTTAAGAAATGCGTCGGGAAAGTACAAACGGAATGTTGTACCTGAAAGCAAGATTTTGAACCTATTTATAAATAGAAATGAAATTCCATTTAAAAATAGCTTAAATATGTAGGTGTTTATTTCAATAAGCTCGTGAAATTTAATGAACATGCCCGTATAAAGGCAGAATCAATCAATCAACAGGGGATCAATCGCTCGGCTTTATAGAAGTACATTTCTATCTATGGAGACGAAACTATTGATATACAAAGTTCGATAAGGCCTGTTTTGTTGTACGCTTTTCCCATATGGTTTAGCATTTCTCCGACTGTTGCCAGGGAGCTTGCAATTTGTGAGAGAAAAATCCTTCGTCAGTGTGTGAATAAGAATTTTGTGACTCCAACGAGGAGACATTCTAATCGGTACATTTACAGTATATCTTCCATTATTCCCATTGAGAGATATGCTGTGAATCTACTTGAGGCGTTTGTTAAAAAATTATATCGACATGAGAACTATTTAATATCGGAGATCTTTGATGACCAGAAGGAATTCAGTTGGTCAGAAGAAAAGAAAATATAACGATTCGAATCCCAGTACCCCCACTTTGTCAGAATTTTACTCATTGAATTTCCCAAACACTCACAGAGGTTAAATATTATTTTTTTCTTTTACACTCTTTTTTTATTCATATTAATAGAATTAAGATCATGTAGTTTTAAGTTTTAGTTTTAAGATATTTTTAAGAGTTAGATTTAGTCTTCCCCGGAGTTTTACCTCCTTGCGACTCTGTTAAAGTGCCTCTTTAATATAAGCTGTAGCTGATAAATTAACCCGTATAACAATGAGAATAATACCACCATAGTTCTAATTTTGCTTTAAAATTATTATTTTTGGTGTTGTTGCCATTAGCAGGGCTGGTTTTGCGCTTCACCTTAATGTAACGATCCACGCTTGTCTTACTGTCTTTCTGTATAGTTGTTGTTGATTCGCATCGTTAGTTCTTGGTGTGTATTGTACTATGTTTGTTGTGTCTATACTTTCTCTGTTGGTCACGTTATTGTTGTTAGCACTAGCGGGTGAGAGATTCTGAACTTTGTTTTGTTGTGACGTTATCTCTTTTCCATTGTTTACATCTGCGTTTATTTTGAAATATGCACAAAGAGTGTCTGCGGTTATGCTCCTGAGAGAGATCAAAGCTCATCAAGATTTCGAACTATTATATACGCCTGTGTATATGTGAATAGTTTGTTTGGCTTTTTTGTTTCACAGTTGCAAACTTATAAAGGCTTCGAACAATTCCTGAAGTTTTTTTGTTTGTTTATATAGCGTCTATTCGCGCACTATCCCTGTTTTTATGTTATTTATTATTATTTTTTTTCACGAGCCTATTTCACGACAGTTCTCTTCGCGCTCTCCGACGACCCCGTCTGATCTCGTAAATATGTACACCACCTTCATGGGGCCTAGAATGGAATGATGCTCTATTTTGCGCCTCCACGATAGTTTAGAATCGAGGATCACCCCTAGGAACTTCGCGTGATGCGATAAGTGTAGTTCCTTGCGACCTAGACAGGGATTTTTTTATCTTCTAGTGAACAGAGCCAGATCTGTTTTGATAGGATTTATTCCTAGTCCAGTTCTTATGGTCCATGAGTTGATTGAGTAGAAAGTGTCACCCGTGATAACGCTAAGTACCTGTGGGAACATCCCCGGCATATGCAACTGCCATTGTTGTCAAGTGAGTCATGAATAGTGCTTATTACGATGAGCCATAGTAGAGGGGAGATTACCACCAAGTAAGAACAAGAAAATAAATACAAAATTATTTCGAAAATTAAATCAATTGTATTTTTAATAATTTTCCAATTACATAGAACATTTTCATGGATGGTCATTAAACTTTGTTTGTGCCAAATACAGCATCGCTAGTTTGGTGTTGTCTTCATAATTATGCAAGCTTGCAACGACAACATGCCTACTATATACAATCACAGGTAGCAAGTTTCGTCTTGAGTATATCCATCACTTTTCGTAAATTCATCACTGCGCAGCCATGATCAATTGACGAAGCTTATTGTTTGCATCTTATTTTGTTTGCAAAACATTTACCAAAGGCAAATTTTTTTGTGCAAAAACTTATCACGAAATTGTATGAGGCACGCTATAGAAAAGGGAAGTAGCTTTGAAGGTTATGGTAGGTTTTCATAATTTTCACAAAATTAAATGCCTATAAGAAAGATGAATATAAAATATTTACACCCAAAAATGTTTGTTGTTTTTTTTCAAAATCCGTGAACTCTATGTGACATACTCTGAATTTTTCCAGTAGTACACAAATAAAAACATTTGTATTTATTTTAACAAAACAATGTATATTCTTTTTTAATAACATTTAATCCATATTTTATGTTTATAAATTAATTTTATGTTTGACGAATCTGCCGTTAGTGCTCTTTTTTTTTTACTAACACTCAGGGGATGCCCCCTATAAATGCAATGCACGCTGTTAGCGATAGGAATAACGGGTATTGGAGGGAGGAAAGAGGGAGTAGTGTTTGCCTTGAATTTGAAAATTTCACAGAAGGCAGAAAAAATGAACAGTTCGGCTGAAGAATGAATTATCTCCAAAGTGCGTCGTCCGGACATTTGACAATGAACGGATGAGACTCCCTGGATAGCCGTGACGACTGACGAACTCATACTATTGAAATATACTTAGAATAGCGATACAAACCCCACGTTCCTGCGATGCTGGAGACCATAGAGTTGAATACCCGACCATCCCCTATCATCACCACCGCTCTAAACACTTGAATGTTTCTTTCGACACTTCAAATATATGGCTAGCCCAGAGAGCATCATGCCCAGAACTCACAAATCATAAGCTTCATAAAGAAGTTTTTCGCGCCTAAATACTCTGGCACAATTTTATCTTGCCTGCTAGCGTAGCAGCTCCGTAGTGGCATTTTTATTTAAACGCCGGTTTCTGAACGCTTCCTCTTTGGAGCTGACATCTTCCCTGCATGGCTGATCAAACAGTTCTTTAAAGGTTTAATCGAAGTAATGTTCGTGGGAATAAATGTATTTATGCCAAAAAAAAATATTTTCGCAACCATTTCAGCAGCAGCATTGACATTGTTGTCTAGGAAACAGAGTTTGCAATTAAAATGCTTGTAGAAATAATTGAGCTGGGATCAAAGTGCCTTTTCATATATGTATGTCCGCTTCGTAAAAGTTTTAGAAGTGGATCGAAGATCGGAGAATGAAAGGATGCTGTAATGGTGCAATGATCCGAGTTACCAAGAGGTGCAACAATGTAAACCATGTACTTTTCAGGGTGCGAGATTAAGAAAAGGTCAAGAATATTTTGTTGTTGCCCTTCAACACGCAGAATGTATGTTGGTTCATTCACTTATTGCGCCAAGTCTAGCGTTCAAATTGACTTGCACAGACATCAGAAAATAAGAATAATTTTTAAATATAATTTTTTTTTAAGTTTCTTTACAATAACTTTAGAAAGCAAAAAACATCATATTTATTGTGCGACAGTTGATCGCTCGTGATCTGTGCAATACAAATATGGTTACTTGGGAGTAACTAAAATGAGCAGACTGAATTTCATTTTGAGTGATTTTGTGACAAGTTACTTCGGGATGAAAAATGTTGGTGTCTACCGGTTATTGAGTCAAACGACGAGATATGTATCCAGACTACTGTGGCGACAAGAAAACGTTTTCCTGTCCATGGCCTTCAATCGACTGATGGGTATCGAAACATAAAAAGTATATATACCCTCCTACCCGTAGGGTGAGGGTATAATGAAGAGAAATCCTGAATTTAGTGCAAAGGGAATTGACTGGCAGTTCCAGCTGAATGTGGAGTATGGGAACGTATGGTGCAGTGTGTCAAAAAGGTTCCATAGCCTGTTGATTGAAGCTGAAATATCGTGAACTATCGTCCTTTGACTCATTTGCCAGTTAGTCACGAGGACAAAGAGCCATTGACACCGAATCATTTTTTGCTGGGGTCACATAACACCGCGCAAACACCATCTGGAACACACATTGATAAACCAGAAGTTCTGAGGAAGCAATGGTGTATCACCCAGGAAATGTGGAACCATTTTTGGAAGAGATGGATTGTCGTATATTTGCCAAATGGTATGAGTATACAAAGCTTGTGGCTCCTAGTGACCTGGTTCTGTGACCCTGATGTTTCCCGTCGAGAATGGAAGTAAGGCCATGTTGAAGAGGTATTCCCTGGTCGTAATAGTGTTGTCCGCAGAGCACGTGGTGTCCTAAAGCGCCCCGTATCCAAAATGTCCGTCCTTGATTTTAAATGGTGAATCGTGTTCGATTCACGGGGTGTGGATGTCGCTGAAAGCTCATATGTTTTTTCTAATCCAGTTTGTTTCTTTATTTGATTTGTACGAGAACACGTACATATACGTACAAGTTTATTGCCCTACATACATACATATCAATGTTATGTAGATTTCACAGTCGACTGTGAATGTACGTATGTAGGTGGAGTTTGAAGTTAATTCTTTCGTCAAGGACGACTCCTAAATACTTAACATTGCTACTCCATTCAATGTTATGACTCATAAAGATTAAAGCACTCTTAGGTGTAAAACACTGTTTACGTTTCCTCGTAAAGTTTTGTCTATATTTACTAATATTTTTGGTGAAGTAGTTATTAATCTCTGAAGCATCCAGGAAATGTTGGTATATCAAAAGTGTATATATTATATAGAATAGGTGATAGACAAGGTCCTTGTGGACCGCCAGGTGTAAGACTTATTGGTTGAGAACATGTTGTTTCTAGATGAACCCGGAACGTTCTGCCGCTACGAAAACGGTTATATATGTTATTGTCATTTACAAAGTGTATAATTTTTTCCTTTGTGATTTTCTGCAATATCTTACGTAGAGATGAAAGGAGAATTATTGGACAGTAGTAAACTGGTGTGTCAGATGGTTTATTTAGTTTGAGTATTGGAATGGTTTTTGAGGATTGACAACAGTTGGGAAAATAACATAATTTTAGGCAATAATTAAAAATATTAGTTAGATATGTTATTCCCCTTTTCGGTAAGTTTTTTATGCAGCTGTTGTTTATCTTATCCAATCCAGGAGATTTATTATTTTTTAATTGTTTTATCAATTTTGCTGTCATTTCATAAGTTACCGAGTTGTGGTTTTGTGTATGAATTTTAGATGACTGGATATGATTCTCCACACTGTCAGCATTAGAAATAGTACTAAAGTCACTAAGATGGGATGAAATTTCGTGTTCGTCTGAAAATGGAGAGCCAAGATTTCACTTTTTCCTTGTTGTGTGAAGTATGACTGACCTATTGTTATGGAATATGGTGGGAATATTTTTCCTTTTCTTCTATAATATTTTAGAAATTTTCCAAAATGGGGAAGATGATTTATCCAATGTAGATAGCATATTATTCCACGAATTGTAATTATTTTTGAATAATTTTGTTCAATCTGGTCATTTGTAGATAGTCATCTCTATCCCTGAAACGTTTCATGTATTAAACGTTTTGGTACACTATAATCTATGACCATCATGTTGTACACCAGATTTGATTATTATATTTCGGTTTATTTTTTTGAAAATTCTATAAATAAAAACTACTGGATATTTTCTCAAATTTGAAAGTACAATCCTTCCGGTTAATATTGGAAAATAATTTCATTCAAAAATTCGTTCAACATGGCCCGATAACGAAATAATCACTTGTTGAAAAAAAACGTTAGATTCTTCAAAAACTGGCCACAAAACATCGAGTGTAGATTCGGCTATGTGGCAGGTAGCTCCGTCCTGTTGAAACCAAATGTTGCCAATATCCTCCTCTTCATAACGAAATAAGCACTAGTTCAAAAAAAAACGTTAGATGGCGGACCATTTATATTTTATGTAGCGAAACCAGTTTGATTTTCTATAGACGTATTTTTGATGATTGACGCATTCATAATTTGTACTTAGTTCGCAGATGACTGGTAGGTGATCGCAACTTAGATCATGTATGCATTTAATCGATTGGATATTGCGATATATTTTGTAAGGATGAAGTCTATATTTGAAGCTTTGATCTGCTGGAATGTATGTACTTTCCCTTGCAAAAACTATTTGTAGGCGGTTTGGCTGCTCGTACAGCATGTTACCCCAAGCGTTACATCTTGTATTTACTATTGAAGTCGCCAACTAATAAGAATTTGCCGCCTGTTTACACAGATTGGATTTGAATACATGTTTACTTGCTGTATTGCTTGCCCTGCCACCTGGGAATTAACAGAAATGAATATTAAGGAATTCGCCACCTGCGCAAATTTTGATACCAATGTTTTCTATAATAGAAGTATTTTGTGGTGGTAATAATTCATGTTTGATGTTTTTTTAAATAACATTTTTTATTAGACAAATATCGGCATTAATGTTTGTCCAGAAAATGAAATAATTTGTCATTTTTATTGCGAATGCCACGGGCATTTCATGACACAATTTTTATAATATTCTTCAATATAGAAATTTACAAGCAAGGTTTGGAATGACCTCAAATTGGTCCGCATTCGACTTGCATTTTCTAAGGTTAGCAATCAATTCAATTGTTAGATTTTTTAGCTCTTCTAAGGAGAACAAGTTCTTATTGTTGTCATGAGTATTGTTGGTTTCAGGCCTATTCCAACCACTTGCTGTTGGAACCTCTCTTTGGTTCAGAGCATTTGGGAAATCATTATTAAAATTTAATCTAGGGTTGTACTGCTCATTGCGTACAGTTTGTAGCATGCAACATTCAGCTTGGAACTGCTTTGTGGAGGGTTCGGATAACTGTCAGCGGAAACACGAAATTTGCCAGCCTTATTGCTCGTCGGTGGGGTGTGATCTTGCCTTCTGTTCTGGATTCTTGCCTTCTGGATTTTGTAGCTACCATAAAATTTTAAAAGATGGTACGTGCTTCATGTTTTAGAATTCGAGAAATTATTAGGAGAGGAAAGGAAGAAATTATAAGGGAAGAAATTAAAAGAATAGTAAAAGGGTTTGGCCCATTCCGAAGCATGGTTGGTTTGTGCTTTAGATGTTAGTTGCACAAACAATTTGCCAGCCCTTCCTGTTAACCTAGTATCCGCCTGGAAAAATCTGCGGTAAACCCATGTAAGGTATCCCTTTCACATACTTCCGATCCTCACAAATCAAACACTAAAAAGATGTTCAGTTCATGTTTTCAAAAATTGAACATTTTATTGTGGAAAATATAATGCAAATTTTAGGAAACATTTTAGGATTTCAGCTTATTTCATTACGCATTCTTGTTGTTCATTAGGAAAATAAAACAAGATATCTTATTACAAGGAGTAAACTAAAAAAATTAAGGTTCTTATCGAAAATTCTCTAAACTAATTTAAATTATACGTATTTCAAGTTCATCAAGCTTTTTTTTAAAAATCTTTAAATAAAAAAATGTTGGAAGAATTAAGATGCCAAAATAAATTGTTCCCGGCAGTAATGGTTTGGACCCGTGTCAGTGACTCTCAAACTGTACCAAATCAAGCTCAATATTCAGAACTTTTGTTTAATGGCGGCACAAAAGTCAGTTTCGAATAGCTTTTTTCTTTTTACACATTATAGTTCTTCCAACCAACTATTTTATTCCATGTTATTGGTCACCGTGATTGCTGATACTCTGCTTCCGCTCCGAGGATTCAAAACCAATTCAAATTTAAATACAAATTTCAGCAGAAAATTTCATTATGACAGACACAGAAAAAAAGACCGTAAGAAAGAATAGACAGTATTGACCAACTAAAGATTCAACAACTCATAATCCCTATCCGCATATATCTTTTCAGAGCATAGTTTTAGGCTGATAACTAAACTGTAATATTTGACTGTTAAGCCACACACCCACAGTGGCGAATGCTAACAGGGGATGTTTAGTACAACCAGACTTAACATGCACACACGAAAGCAAGACCAAGGCAGAATACCAGATATGTAAAAGCATATACATACATCGGAGTAACAAGAGATCGAAAAAAAAACATATACGAGCTCCACTACAAGGTTTACTCCGAGGCTGACATTTTTGTCTTACTTCCATGTACGTTGGGAGCCATAGAATTATGTGCACCACTACAATTTGCGCATTTTTGTATAGTTTCCCTACAATCAGCGGATTTGTGGATTGCCTGCACAATGGGCACAAAACGTTTTTACCCTGCAGCGACTAAAACCGTGACCAAACATTTGGCAATTGTAGCACTGTGTAAGTTTGAATCTATTCGGTTTTTGGTATTCCCACCGAACTTTAATGTAGTTAATGACTGAGTATTTGTGCCTTAATTCTTTTAATGTAATTGATTGATTGAAATAGACTACATAAATTATTCGCTCATATGGGATATCTTTCGTCTTTATTATGAGCTTGACATCAATGCATTGTAAACCCATGGCCACTAGTTTATTTTTTATAAATTCGTTCTTCAGCTGTACCGTTTGCATGTGGAATAACCTTCTAGCAAGTGTTTTTCCGGCCTGTTATCAAATTTAAAGCAAACATCGACAAACATTACTCCCTCTTTCCTCCCTCCAATACCCTTCTTTCCTATCGCTAACACAGTGCATTGCATTCATAGGGTGCATCCCCTGAGTGTTGGTAAAAAAACTGCTTGATCTGATTATCCAGTCCTAACTGTACCGCCTTGTACGGTTTCTTATTTTTTGAGACATATGTTAAATATTTGAATTTGAAACCTTTAGTTATTTCATCGCATACAATATTAACATCTTCCGTTTTTGTTAGAAATAGTTTTAGGCCAATTGAGATCTTCCTAATTGAATAGTCTTTAAACTGCAATATTCTGCACATTTCGTGTATTTGTTAAATTTTACACATCAGTATTGTTATCGGTGATATCTTTATTTTCGCCGTATTAGCGACAATCGTCTCCTCAATGGTGTCATCGTCACCATCCACCATCTACAGTTTGAAGAGGATATAAGTAATTTTGATTCTCAGTTCTTTGAGTTGAACCGTTTGTTTTTTAGTCATGTTAGAGTGCCTTGGAGCGGTCGTATAATTTTGTTGGTATTTTTTAACTCTTCTTGTTATTGTTAAAGAACAATGCAAGAATAACTGTATTGTTTTTCTTTTCTGCTTTGTCAACTGGGGTAATGCAATCACGTCTTTATTGAAACAACACAGTAAGACTGCTGTAATACATTTAATTTAAGTAAAATCAAATTTATATTTTGAGATTCTTCTTTTTAATGTTTTTTTTTTTTCACATATTACAACAAAACATCATTGAATTGGCTGTTTACGTCAATTCGTTTGAAATTTACTGTTTTCAAATTCAGCAAAATTTCTGTGTGAAACGTGAATGTAAATTTATTTTATTTTTTTTTTTATTATAAATAAATAAAAAAAAATTAAAAACAATAAATATTTGTTTATTTTACATTAAATAACTATATTATAAAATTAAAATATGTTATAAAATTAAAATTCTAGGGTTAGATTTTCGAATTTATTGCACGAAAAGCACAATAAACTCGAAAATCTAACGAAAATCGAAAATGTACTCTTTCAAATTTGCTCCATTTGACGGAATTAGTCTTTCTTTAAAAGTGTCAATAGGAAGTAGGCGTCACATAGGCAATACATTTTTAAGTAACCGACTTTAGTATCGTTTCGTGCTTTCAGTAAAATCAAAACAATTTGCCGAATTTACTGTCTTCAACAAATCAGAGACAGCGACGAGGGTAATTAGAAATGTGTATATGTGGTATTGACTTTACAAAACTGTCAGGTGTAAAAAACCGTGAGTATGTGAGTTTTTCTAGAAATCACTAGCCCATGTAACTGCTGGATTATGTATGTTGCCACGCCGTTGCGACTACCATTGTGTTTAGTCACTTACAAACTGTCCCGCTGATACGGATACCATTTCAGTGTGAATAGAAATAAATACCATAATGATTGTCAAAGTCTCAAAAAATAACAAAAACAAGCAGAACGAAATTATATGTTGTTATACAATTCAGAATGCTATATTGTTTGAATAATGCTCCAAACGTAAGATTTATATTTGATATATTTACATATACAATCGGTACATATGTCGAATTTGTTTTTAATTTTCAGAACTTCAGAAGAATTTGCACTTCATCTCTGCAATTATCAAAAACCCTATCAGACAAGCCGGACCCGCATTTGATCAAATACGACTACATAGGACCTCCGGACAAAAACTCTAACATTCGTCCTTTTGTTCGATGCATTCCTTTAAAAGAATCCAAAGTCGA
The DNA here is from genome assembly GCA_958296145.1 of Hydrotaea cyrtoneurina. Lineage (NCBI taxonomy): Eukaryota > Metazoa > Arthropoda > Insecta > Diptera > Muscidae > Hydrotaea > Hydrotaea cyrtoneurina. The sequence goes on from OY282513.1 coordinate 83,777,086, forward strand.
AACACGACTGCGAACGTTGCAGACCGAAGTTGAAGAATGGAATCAAACATTTTGGACACGACATAATAAACGTTTTTATGACGTAAGTTGTAAAAACAATGTATTTCCTTGATGGGAAGTATATTTATGGCTATTTAGAATCGTGTGGAAAGGGATAAAATTTAATGAAACGAATTATCCATATGCCCCTTTTTTGACAATTTACACCATGGAAAATACGACCAACATATACTCCCCTGCCAATTTCACTTAGGCCGGTCACACACGTGCAGTTCCATACTTGAGTTATTTCTATGGATTCGAATAAGCGGGACGATTTGACAGCGATCTGCAGTTTTTGTTGTGTTACAAAAAAAAACTTAAACAGTGGAGCGAAAAGTAGTTATTACAACGAAGTTTATCTTTAGTAACAGAATTAAGTGAAGAATCATTAGATTTCATGAATTATTTGTAAATGACTCAAGCATTATAATAAAAAAATGCTTTCGTTAGTTTCTCCTTTCATGTGAAAGAAGATACAGTCATGAGAAGATCATTATTTCCATTTCCAAATCAACAATCTTATTATCTCACTACTATTGTAGACTACCAGTACAGACTAATTTCATTCGTGTTGGTTAAACTGCACGGATGATTTCAACTGAAACAAAATTGTCACACACGTACAGCTTTAACTGTCAGTTAAGTTTTTGTCTGAAACAAACGAAAATAAATTTGGGTTTTCTAACTCATACGAATTCAAAGATGTGATTTCGATAGAGTGAATGCCGAAGACCCATATCTTCAGCGTTTTTAACGACGTTTCCCCCTTAACAAAATAGGGCAGTGATAAATAGGTCTTTAAATATTTAGCGTTTCAGCAGATATTTTAAGAGAGAGTTGCAACTGGCATAAATATGTATGTAACGTCTTGAGTTTGTAATTGAAAAATCTATTTAATGATCTAACATAAATACTGGTAATGCCCCACACCATGTTGGCTAAATTCTTAATTGGTTTCGATCATGCATTTTTGTGGTATGTCAACTAAAAACTAATTTGTCGGGACCCCTGTAATACCAAAGTCAATCTTATTCTTTCGTTGTTTCTTTTATGTTAAACGAAGATTAGATACATGAAAGGGTAAACTATGTCAAAATCAAGTTTTCTGTTTCGATCTTTATTTATATAAATTTTTTTTGTTTCTGGTTTAGTTTGAGATCACTGATTTATTTCTGGTGCATATCCCCAAAAAAATACAAGCAAACCAAACTAAAAACAAACACATGCATTGAAAACCTTTGCTGGGTGTCATTTCAAATGCAATTGTAATTAAACAAGTTGGTTATAATTATAGATATAATTTCAAATGGGTACCGACATTTTCATGTTTTACCTATAACACATGCCTATAACACATACCATATACCTCGCATAGGGTAAAAAAAGCTTCAGTGGTAAAACATAACTTGGAAATAATTGTAAAGCAAACCTTTAACTATGATCGTATTATTCTAATTGTTTGTTCCAATAGTATGCCAAATGAATGAGTCGTGACACGTACCGGGATGCAATGCGTCCACGTACTGAATCTTCGGGTCATGATTACAAACCTGTAAATTTATTTTTGGTTAAAACAATTCAATTCAATTTTATTGAGACTTAGAAATAAAAGTTTAATTCACAAAGGCATTTAAAAAAATGAGTTAACATTGAATGTAGTGGAACTTAAAACTATACAGTATTATTTTAATAAACATTTAAGACATTATATGTACCGAATAACGCTACATGCTTGGTTAAACTGGACTGAGATGTGAGGTTTTACATCAACAGATAAACATTTAAAGTATATTGCTCAAAATATAATAAAAGTTTACACGGACTGATTGATAGTCAAGTATGAGATCATATAAAATACTTAAAACTAGGACTAAAACTAAAACAATATTTACACAGGACTGTATAACAAATCCTACCCCCTATTTGACCCCGGGGTAGACTGGGAATAGAACTGTGGTAGACTGTAATCACTTGAGTTAATTAAGGAATTAATGTCCTCTTGTAAAATTCCAACAGGAGAAAAGTAAGAACTGTTAGACCAATTATATCCAATTTGAGAACTCAGAACGCCTGTCATCAATTTGGTTAAAATATTATTAACCATTCCGATAAATATCTTGAAAATAAACAATCAGTGAACCTACTTACCAACATTAAATTCAACTATAGAACCCTTTTCTGTTGCATTAATATTACATTCTACTCCTTCTGCTGTACTTCAGTGTTGTTTGCTTCAGTTATCATCACAAACGCAATACTGAACATTTTTGTGTTGCTTTTTATGTATCGGGTTATCCAATTCGTGGTTTCAAAAGTATAGGACTGGAATTCGACATCTGTTGTTAAACCATTTTTTTTCTTTTCAGTTGAAAGTCTGACATTCACGAAAATGGATCGCTTAACTATCACACAACGCGTAAAAATTATTAAACCCTGTTACAAAAATGGTGATTCTGGCACAGCCACATACCGTGCTTTAAGACGAGATTGTGGTTTATGGTTATCAAGCACATTTCTAAACCAAATTGTCGTATTTGGGGTTCTGAGAATCCTCAAGTAATTGAAGAGAGTCCATTACATCCACAAAAAGTCACTGTTTGGTGCGCTCTTTGGTCCGATGGTGTGATTGGACCTTACTTCTTCGAAAACAACGAGGGAACGACTGTCACCGTCAATTCGGAGCGTTATAGTCGTATGAATTTTTTTTGTCTGCTATTGAAGAATACAACTTGGAGAATATGTGGTTTCAATAAGACGGTGCCACATGCCACACAACTCGAGGGAATATGGCTTTATTGCAAGAGACATTTCCTGTCCGCGTAATTTCTCGTCGTGGCGACATCAACTGGCCACCAAGATCATGCGATTTGACACCATTAGACTTTTTTGTGGGGCTACGCGAAAGACCCTGTTTATGCAGATAAATCTTTAACTTTTGAGCATTTAAGAACCAACATTCGTCAAGTTATGGCTGAGTTACCGCCCAATATGTGCCAAAAAGTGGTCCAAAATGACCTCAAAAGAATCAATGCTTGCAACAATTCGCGTGGTGGTCATTTAAATGATGTAGTGTTTCACACATAATGTCATCGTTCAAACTTTATAATAAAAAAGAAATATCATGTGTTTTATTTACGATTACTTTTAAAAAGCAAAATGGATAGCCCTTCATATAAAAGAACTATAGTATAAATTTAAGTAATATCCCAATTTTTCATATAATATATTTTTATTTTTTTTTTTAGGAAAAACAGGATTTTATTCGGTTGCACAATCTAGCCGGAATACAAGATATATCTGCCGATAAAATGAGTGAATTTTACAAGTCGTTTTTGGACAAAAATAGGGGATTACATATGTTATATAACTTATCTTGGTATTTGAAAAATTTTGAGATGCTCATTTTAGCATTTCGAGTAACAATTGTAAAAATGTTCAAAAGAAATGAAAAATAAATTATGACAACTTTCTTGCATATACTCTGCTTTCTGATGATACAGTGCTCAAAAACCATCGAAAAAGACATGACAGGACACTGTCTAATTAAATGGCATGCAATGCGACTGAAGGTTGCTAATAGTGACTACTGTATATGATGTGGGAATGTAATCTCTAAGCCATGCACAATTTCTCTAGAAAAATGTTTCGGAGCCAGCCAATCCTTCATGGAATGTGATGGGAAATAAGTAAGTATTAAAGTTAGTGGCTTCATCGCGTACTCACTAAGCTTGTTGGCACATGTTTTTGAACCATACATATCATTCCCTCTGACGTAATTTCAAATATAACGTAGATGCGATGAAAAATATTGGCACAATCACCACAGACTACAATTTGGTCACCTCGAAGTTCTAGTAAACTATGCATTAGCATTAGACAGTTAACGTTACCTACAAAGACCATACCTTAATTTTGAATTAAATTTTTAATAAAAATAAATTACATCTAAAAATATTTTTGTTCCTATGATTTATGAAACAAAACCGAACCACTGTTCAAGAGTGCCTATAAACCTGTTACATTTTTTGAAAAGTTGCCCTGCTAATTACTGGGGAAGTCTGGCATTTTTTGTCTTGAACAAATTTCACGGCAGAATAGTCCTTCTCTTCATCATGTTGTCAAATTTAATTATTTGTTTCGACAGACCAACACGTTTAACTGTAAAAACCGTGAATCACTTTGTACACTTGAAACTTTTACATCAAATTTTATTGATTCATATTCTTACCGTGGTGTATCTCGAGTGCAGGACAATCTATGGGCGCATTATTATCTTTTAAGCCAATGTGGAATAATGTTTGCTTCAGAGGATCCTTCAACTAAAAACGTAAACTGTTCACTGAACCACCATTACAGAACATACGAATCGGTTCACGACTGTTCTGGATTTTATGAATCATTTCATCGGAAAAAAAATAAATTAATTTTCGTACTTTGCTGATGTTACTTTTTTACTTGTTATCGGGACACGTCTAAGCTGGCAGCCACTCCAATCAAAACCGTGTGCATGTTTTAAAACATTTTAGTTATAGTTCTTTAAATTATTGTCAAATTTCTCTAGCATTTTCAGCATTGAAGTCTAAACTTCATTACATCACCAACAAAATTAAGTAATTAAGCAAATTTCAACCAAAATGGGTGAAAAGCCTATTCACTCAGTTTTGAATGATTAGTATAATGGAGAGGTAGGCTATGAGTTTCCAAATACATGGAAATGCACCGATAAATCCAGACACATTCTCTTTGCTGGTAGTAAAATCAGTGACATTCGGTTTTGTTGTTGTGTGCGGTAATTTCGGAGATTGAAAGTAGTATAGTCACCATGCCTAATAGTAAAAGTTCGCCACGTGTTATTGCTCAGAACTGAACGCGAGTCAACGGAATGTAATAGCTGTTCAAAAACTATGAAATGTTGCTACCGTGCCGAATTCTGAAAGTAGCCCCAGGTATTAAATGACTCAGATGCCCGCTTGATGTTACGTCAAATGCACCTAAAGAAAAAAACAGCTCTATCCGATAAAAAGATAAAAGAAAGACTCAAGTTCTGTAAAAGTCACAGGAACTGGACGGAAACAGGTAGTTTGGTCCGACGAAACAAAAATTAATCGTTTCCAAAGTAATTGAAATGAACATTTTTCGCATAGACCCAGTGGTATCCGACTTTAATATGTATCAGTATGGTAACATAAATCCTTACATTTCCAAATAGTTTACATCATTGTTTTTCTATATTTTTGTGTAAAGTTTAAATGTTGTTTGCGAATTTAATTCCTTCAAAAAATTACTTGCTCCATCTGGAGGCTTTGATGGGCCAATGTAAGTAGCAATTAAAAAAGGCTCAGAGTTTTTGAATTCTGAGAGGGCACTTAGGATTGGCCATAATGTCTTTGATAAGGTTTTATAAAGTGGCATTCCATTCACAAATATATCAATAAGTAATTCGAAATTTGCATTACACAATACCTTTTAGCCGTGCATCATCAGTGCTTTTTCGAAACCAAAATGACCAAAAGTATTCACCTGGTGGCATTGCGTTTTCCTCATACACTGCTATGCAGCAAAACATGCTTTCAGCAATGTTTCTCTGCATAGTGGAACGTCCATACCTTCACTTATTAAAATGTTGAGTAGTGAATTACAGCATTCGTTAGAAAGGCGATTTTTATTTGCCCAACTAGTAAGCTTATGATCAAAATTTAGGGTTTTTCACTGATATTTATTGAATTGGTATCATAATGAACATCAAAGTTTTCCGTTTGGCTATCTTCCTTTGATAATTCATCGACTTTGTTAGGGGCCGATGCCTCTTGTTTACTTAAAGTCTCCCGATTACAATTTGAGAATTTTTCAATTTCTTTTTTAACTAGTCGTCTTAAATGACGTGTAGAAACTATATTTTCACACACTTTCAACAATTAGTAATATACCCGTACCTCTTCGCCTTTTTTTTAATAACACTTCTTTTTTCTTTCTAAGACTACGAGTAAAATGACTAAATAGACATATAAAACGAAATAAACATAAAAAATTAACGGTTATGTCGAAAACATCAACAAAGCAGTGATAAATCACTCATTGATTCATTTCGAGTATTAAGCGAGGCATCAACAACATAACCTAAAATAAAAACGTTTCGACAGCTCGCTTATTACTCCAAATGGTTCATTACTCCTTTATTGCTCTATTATGGATTAATCCATATATTTATTCTGGGTATATTGGTTTTCCTTCTCCATTTTCAATTATTAAGCGTTTATCTATTTTTACATATGTATAACGAGCAATTTTTACTCCGTTAAAAGTTATTAATAGTTTTCTGTCCTTAATAAATGTAATTTTATAACGTGAACAAAAAGCGAGTTTCAATCCCTCGGAACAGAATAAATTTTGACATTTACAAGGAGCGACTTGAAATCCATTTCCATGTGGACTCGTCATTATTGTCAACGTTAGATGTCCCTAAAAATATCAACGAGCTGAAATGCGATGAAATTATAAAAATATTTCAAGGACACTTCAAGAACAATATTTTAGTGGAACAACAACGTTTTTTAAAGGAAGTTCAAAGTTAAGATTTTGTTGCTGTGTTGCAGATAAGAGCAGCGGTGTGTAAATTTGTGTGTGTTTGTAATAAATCTGTGTCCGATATTTTTTCCCGAGCTCAATTTATAAGAGGAATTCGCGACAACTCGATTCGAGAATAATCGTAACATTTACTGTGAATATGTTGATTCTGGTTAAGTTATTTTTTGTCTTTTTAGTTAATGTTATTGTTAAGATAATTAATAACATTCCATACATCTGAAAATAATCCCTATATTATTCACAATTTTGAGACAGCGTAAGTATAAGGTGGCATGTCATAATGTCTATAGACTTTATAGCATCATGTCTACTCACATTAAGACACTTCCATTTGAGTCGTAATGTCTACAGACTTTAAAACTCTTTACAACACACAAATGAAAGTGTCGTTTGTAGTGACAAAGTCTAAAGACATAATGTCAATAAACATTATGACACACGTGCACTCGGTTTTGATCGCCAGTGTATATTTCATAACTAAAGACTTATATTGCCTTTAGCAGTTTCATTCCATATATTATTTGACTCGTGCTTTACAGCCTTACGGCGAATTACAAAAATATAAATTTTAAAATGTAAACATTGGACAACATGATACTATGTACAATGGAATTTAAAAAGTAAAAATATGTAAATATTAATTTATTATACACTCAGTTTTTTTATGCGGTTTGTGTTTTATCTTTTCGGTGTTGAGATTTTCATAAATTTTTTCCTTGACAGTTGACATTATTTTTTATATTTTTCCTTTTTGATGCAAAGAGAAAAAAAAACTTGTTTTTGCTTTTAAGCGCTCTTTAGGTTAGGTTAGGTTGATAAAATGAGGCAGATTATTCCGCCTTGTGTCTTTGGACATTCAAATAAGCCAGTATTCGTCTTGTTGTGCGCTCAAACTGTTCCAGGGATTGGTCCCGCGAAGTTATTTAAGGAACTTTGTACTATTGACATAATTGTATTCCAGTTTGCGCCTCGGAAGTTGAGTCAAGTCTGTAAAAGAGAGACGGGATCCATGGTTTGCGAACTATGGGCAATGGCATGCCCTACAGACGGTGTAGTCTACTACTGTCATTTTATATAGATGCGCTTGTTAGCCTATATGCCCTATGATCTTACTGGTTTCTGTTATGCTCAGTTTCAGCAAGGTTTTGGTTTTATCCAAGAACTATTGATGTTTCGGGTATTCTATCGGATACGGTATTCTATCGGTATTCTATCGGATAACTATTGTAACAAACACTATAGATTTGCAGAGTTGTAGTACTTTTGGTACATATATTTTCGAGGACTACATTAAGTAAATAATTTTTTTAAAATATAACGCATTATTTCTCCAAACTAAAATGTTCAGGGTTTGTTTAGAATCGATTGAGGAGTATGCGTGGATTTTTGTTAATTTGGAATATTGGTGCAAAAATAGTGAAAATCACGTTACAAAATTAATTTCACAACAATACAAATGTTCGGCTCCCTCTATAACAAAATTAAATTAGATCTGCAGAAACTATGCGTCAAGATCTTTAAAATAAGGTATAGCTTTTTAAAATCCACCGTCGCGTTTTGATCCTACACCCGTTTCAATATAGCCTCCTCGGCACATTTTTCATGATTTTGAACATTGACAACCACAAATTAACCAGTGCTAATAGTAGTGCAATATTGCCAAGTTTCATAAAAATCTGAAACGGTCGTGTAAAAAAGGTGTCCGGTTTGACATGGAATGAACGATATATTTTAATAGTCATGCCACAAGTTTCTATCTTCGTTTGATAGAACAATTTCAAAATTACATACTCAGTTCGTTTAAATGAAAGAATGTTAAAATATCCGAACACCGGTTCGTGAAAAATCCCGCATAAATAAAAAAGGCGTAGATTTGGTTCACTGTCTAACCCAACAGATCGTAAATGAAAATAAGAAATAAAGAAGGAGAGATAACGGAACCTTGCGGCACTTCTGCGGTCAACCTATGCTCGTTGGATGAGACCTCATCATAAGTAAGATCAGTGAGAACACTCGGTATGAATCGAGAGAAAATATTACCTACACCAAATGCAATAAGTTTTGATATAAGTGCTCGCACGCCATGGAAATATGCAGAGCCAAGACCTTTCAGCAAGGCGGTGAATGTGAACTTCATCGTTTCTAACGATTTCTAAGGAACCCATTGGACCCAACATACTTATTCAGATGGTGGTTAACCATGCTCTCCATCTCACCTTCGAGAGAGCAGTACATATTGCAATTGGAGGGTAATTTGCATGATTTGTAGTCTAACCGTTCTTCGGGATCGGCCGAACATTGGCAATTTTCCAACGTGAAGGATAAATACCACCACGGTACGACATATTGAAAAGATTGCGGAATGGACTTACATAGGACAAGTGCTCAAATACCATCTGGGCCCGGAGTTTTGTTTACGTTGAGATCTGTAAGAACCCTTTTAACGCCACGTGTTCGAAAAAATATCTACGGCATCGAACTAGATACGTTTTCGATCACGGGGAGTGGTTTGTCTTTTCGCGGTGTCTCTTATCCTTCGCATATATACACTTTCAAGTAGATTGTGTGAAACACTGATGTTGTATAATGACACTGAGTGGTACTACGTCTTCAGTCAAAATAGGAAGAGACATCTCCGAACCATTTACTTCGACAAGAGTTCAACTTGTATCTCTAATTGTTTGTCCACTTCCACGAACATAACTCTTCCCAGAGATGTGGATAGTAGCGTATTCCGGCTGAACGTTCTAACGTCAGCAACCACATGACGGATATCTGACCAATAAATCCCGTTATAATATCTATAAAATAGTGATACATAATCCACATTCCGACCATGCATCACCACCGTTCTCCTCTGTATACAGTCCACCAGCCATAATAGTATTCCGCCATTATATTATTCTCAAAGATCATATCCAGTTGGAATTGATAGATTATTTAACCGTCTTCCTAGGTATCTCAATGTATTTAAAATTACCAGCTGAAAATGCTCAATGAAGACACAGCATCATAAATATTATTTCGGGGGGTGCACGGATCAAACAAGTTTTGGTGTTCGGAAATCGCCGTTTGACAAGCTACGAAAGCTGTGTGACACCACCAACCTTTTCAAAAAATATTGGGCTTCAAAACAGTGTTGTATGTACTATACCCCACCTTCCACCTCTAACACTCTGTGAGATAGGGTCGTTATACATTTTGGAGTGTGTGAGCGAAGACACTCTCCCTATTCCAAACTTCGAAATAGTCGGTGAAGTTTTCGTTTATCGTACGTTCGTTAACATAGTTGGTCTTCTGTACTCTTTCAAACGTATTTTTTATAAATAGGCACACTTTCCAATTTGCTGGATGTCCCAACTCTCAGCAATTTACGCAGTGCGGTTTTGATGTATCCAATTTTGTTTGAAGGTATTCGCCCGGCAATGTTTTTGGTCGCAATTTGACACAATTAAATTGAGAGCCACCGTTTTTGGATACGTGACCCCAACGTCGACACCGATGACATTGAATTTCTTTGGCTTTCTTATTAGGTTTTTCCCAGCTGATAGTTTGTCTTAACAGGAAATTGGCGTGGGCTACGTCTAACAAAGACTTACCCGGGAATAATGACACCCATATTAGACAAGTGTCGAAATTATTTTTAACTGAAAATGACGTTGTGTATTTGGTAGTCTTAGAGATTGGTGGCAGCTTTATCCAAAGCCCATTTTACATCCGCAGGGTCGGTGTTTTGACAAAGACTTCTTAGTACCAATGACGTCTGCTTCAATTCTTTCGGTGTGAAAGAATGTGCTTTCTCTGTTTTTTTTACGTAACAGTTTCAGCATTTCACAATGGACTGATACATCGGTAAAGTATAACTTGCTTTAGGTCTATTTACGTTTTTAATTTTAAAATGTCCCTTGGGGGACTTTGCTTCAAGTTTGATGTTCCTTCCATTATTTTCTGCGATGGGGTTTCATTCTGTGGTGACTTCTTTTGTTGTCTAGTCGTCGGACCATTTTCAACTCCTGCGAGTAAGGAGTAGCAGTTCTGATCATTTGGATCGTATGACAATCTGGCTGCATCAATGTTAGTGAGAGATAATAATTTCTCACGTAGCAACTGCGTTCTGGTAATTTATTTGGTTGATTTACAGTGCTCGGTGTGACAACATCACACTATATAGTTAGTTCGCGAAACAAATTTAAATAAAACTTGTAAAATTTACAAAAATATTTTCCGCTGTAAAAACAAATACTCGTGTTTGCTTTCCCCTCTCTTTTAGTGTGTTGTGCTCAACATACAACCCGAGACCGACAACACAACCGAAACGAAAAAGGGAATTGCTGCTCAGACACTGACCGATTCCGTTTCTTGTCAGTGAGGAGAACGCACAGACAAATTTGGTTGGACAGTAGTGCTGCTATGATATTGGTGTTAACTGTCTTATGTCTTACATTTGTCATGTTTTTCATTCTTTCTTTCTACCAAATCATTATGGAGCATAACATAAATTATGCCGTTATAATTGTGTTGTTTTGTTTTTATTGTAATGGCTTTGCATTTTGTCAAATGAAGGAGAATTTGCATCAGTCAAAATAATAGCAGTGAGTGCTAACCTATGATTAAAAAATTAAACTGTGAAATTTATTGCCGACACAACTTTACAAAAAGAATATTATTTATCTATTATAGATATCTATAATCTAGATTTGATCAATTTTTTTTTGTGAAATATTGGAAGAAAAAAAATAATTTCGGAAGGAAACACGTACGTGGGAGTGCAAAATATTGTTGGTTGTTCATCGATGATGGTACGCAATGCAATTAAGTTTACACCAGAAACACGCGGTTTTAATCAATTTTTTTTCGTTAAAAAGAATTAATTTAAAATTTTTCTTATTCATGGCACGACTGATTCGAAAATGAACGATTCGTTTACAGAACTGACATATTTATAAATTTGAATATTTTATGAGCTATTAGAATAACTTCTAAAAATTGGATTATTTTTTGAGAAATTGTATTTTATTATTGAACTTATAACTATTTATATATATAAAACATGAATATATATTTTGCATAACATCATACACTAATTTTATTAATAATAAAGTTCATAAGTTCATCACGATACAAAACATTTTCGTCAACTTTTTTACTCTGCTCTTCAACCTGAAACGTATTCGTCCATTTCCAAAGTAATCTCCTTGCAAAACTGTTTCGAAATGAAGCGTGTAGTATGTGTTGTACCTCGGCGGGCATACAGTCTTTATAATATGACGTTTGGTTGTTTTTATCAAAGTAGTACAACATATTCTGTGACTTCGACATTAATGACTTGAAATTGTGACATATCTCACACAATAATAGTATACCGCCAGGAACAAAAAATTTGTTTTCATGATTGTTTAAGGATATACCACGACGTGAAGAATTGTCTTTTAGGGTATAATGCCTCATTTCTGCAAAAAATGACCTTACATCCTTTAACTTATATAGTTTCTTGCTGCGAATTGTAAGTACGTTCCCTTCTTTGAAAGGTTTGTTTACACTCTTCGCAAATTTAGCACACATGTGTAAGCGATCACTTAAGGGGGATCTCCGTATGTCCTTGCCACCTAAGACAATTGCATCAATTATATGGAGACTACAAACTCTTGTTTGCGTTCGTCCTTCCCCACTGTACTCAAATACGAGTTCGCCGTAAAAAAGAGATTTTGGGGATATTTCAAACCAGTACTCTAGCGGTTCCCACTTCTTCATATCGGTATATCGCAATAGTTTACCTTTGGTAGTGCAGATAAAAAAACTACAAGCGTTTGCATTTGTTTCTCCCCGCCCTATCGGTACAAAGTACCAATCGTATACGCTTTCTATATTTTTACACAAGCCTTCCGATGATAACAGCTCAAACGGTGTTGAGTTAAAAAATATTTTATCCTCGAACCAATCACTTAATAGTTCTTCAACAAACTTTTCAGTTGATTTGTTTTCGGGAGCCTGTCTTAATTTGTCAGGCAAATTCCATAAGTCTAGACATTTTTTTCGAAACTCTGATTGTCTTGATTCCTTTAATTGTGCGTTGTTGCAGAATGCTGCGATTTTTCTCAATCCAACAATTTGATTTCTACCAATGGCATTGTTTGACTCTTTTATGTAATCTAAGAAATCGTTATCCTGAATTATGAAGTCCATCTCAACGATTTCAACGACATCATCCTCGCCATGTTGATTTAAAATGTTGTTGATTGCGTTTAAGTATGTGCATATAGCCTTCGTATTTTCTTTTTTCCATTTACACACTAAGTATCTTTCAGAGTTTGCCGGCCGACTGCTGTTTGGCTTAATTATAGAAATTTTTTCGAAGCATTTATACATGAGATACACCAACCCCACACTAAAAGGTGTAAATATATCAAAAAGCTTGCAAACAAAACTTCCATTATTACGAAGTATTTTTAGGGCGGTAAGACATTGGCATAAGTATAGCTGTTTAGATAGAATTTCTTGTATGTTTTCTTCGCCTTCAACGGAGAATCCGCCATCTGCCATTACGAAGTGAACACCTTCTGCACTATGTTTACGTATATAGTTATTAAATGAGTCTTGATTTCCTTCAAAATATATGTCACCATCATTGTTAACTCCATAGTAAGCATCAAAGGACTCAGGCGAACCAGCAAAAAACTTATCCAACTTAAAGTCATTTGGACCCTTTAATGTGAAACCGAAACCTTTCGCTTCCCAAGATTTTCTATACAAAATATATTCAGAAAATCCACCCGGTCCTTTTGAAAAAATGGAAATACATGAAATATTAATATTGCATTCTCATTATTGTATTTAATTATATATTACCTGCACATATGTCTGCAAAATACAAAATATCGTTATCGTGTATCAAAGACTTCTCAAACATATCTTTAGGATTTGTAAACATAAAATCAAGCATAGAGTCGATGTTTGCCATTTTTACTGCGGCTCTGTTTTGAAATATTGAGCTACGTATTGTCTCAAAAGGATTACTTCGAGATCTTGCTCTTCTCAAATCATTTTCGTTCAACTGATCAAACACTGTTTTGGCATTTAATATACCTTCAAGGATATCGGGATCTACGAAAAACGTTTCATCATTTAAAGTTTTTTTACGTCTACCGAATTTGATGAATCCATTCATATCTTCTATACCGTACGCAAATTCGGTTCGATTGGATAACCACAACACAGTTTCGGGAATAAGAATTTCTTCATTACTTATATCCCAATTGTCTGCTGCTTGGAACGTTCCATGTTTCAATCCTAGGCCTCTCCTGCCATCCTGCTGAAATGCAACAATGGGCTCAAGTCGACCTTGGTTTTGTTTTCCAAGGCCTTTGTCGGTTTCATAGCCCATCTTTTTCATCATTTCCATCGCTTTGTTCGAATAGCTCCTTGACCATTCAGTCTTCATTTTCTTTGGTGTATTTTCATACAATTCGCTTTCGCTATTTTCCTCATCCATTTTAAAATTGAAATAATCTATACCCACCAAAATACCAAAATAATAAGTAAACAATAATCTAGCCTTCCGTCTGTCCGCTTGTTCACTATAGAGATTGGTAATTAGATTTCGATATTTGTTGATAATCGGTTTTGGGCGTTCAAAATATCGATTTTTGTAAAGGAACTGAAAATCTAAACATGTCATGTAAATTAATAAACGTGGTGTTTATTAGGGGTTTCAATATTTGAGTGGCGAAAGAGATCTTAAACCATTCTGAACTAACCCGGAGTTTACACGAAACTGTTTTGCAAAGTCAGTCGCAATACATTGACACTTTTTGACTAATGCGGTGTTTACACGGTACATCTGATGTATGATCATATTTGAATGTATTTGTGAAAATGATTTTGACATCACCATCAATCAAACCATTAAAATCAAAATCGGTTTGATTTTCTATTTGATTGATTCAATTGATGTATCGTTTTTACTAAAACGAGTGTAATTTTCCGGTAATTGTCTCAGTGTCAATATGTGTGCGGAGAAAATAAAAGAAAAAAAACTGTTGGTTACAGTTCTTTGGGATGGTAAAACTAAATTTTATAGTGACCGTCAGGAAAAAAATCAGCGTTATAGAATACTTCTCGAAAAATGTTGAGAAATATATCCAGAAGCTAAAACAGGGAAACAGCAATAACAAAATTCGACCCACATTGATATTATAGCTCTTAGAATTCTAACTGACTGACTGATTGAAGAAAATTGAAGTATCGTTTTTTCATTCTACACGTACACGCGACGGATATGCATCAGATGTGCCGTGTAATCACGCCATAACACTTATAAACATTTCTCATTAACTTCGCTACTGTCTCTGATTTTATGAAAACAGTAAATTCGGCAATTTGTTTGACGGCCAACATATATCAAACAAAAAAACAAAACAATAGAATCGGAAAAGAGCTGAAATGTTGAAACTTAAAATTTTTTAATTTGTTTTGAGGATTTTGCTTTGTAAGAAATCTAAAAATACTGATTATAATTTGCAGAGCACGAACTGATACTGGCGGCCGTTGCTTAAAAATGTATTGTGGTAAAAAATATATGGACGCCTGGGTCCCACAAACAAATTATATATTCTCAATTCTATGTTGCCAATTGTCTTGTGTAAACACTAAGTTTTATCGATGCAGGTGTTCATACTGCGCATTTAGCATTTTCGTGTGTTCCCGTTAAGGGCTTATTAAACGGTGATACGCGGCATTACAGCTCGGCATGTCATCATGCTCGTCTAATAGTCAAAAATCCATGACATGCATATCAAAATATTTTTGATATTTTGGCATGCCATCATGCTCGCTTAATAGCTCTGTTGACATGCACAGTACAACATTTTATTTGAAGTATGATGACATACCAAACTATCAACAATTTCTGATATTCCTCATACAATGCTGGCAGTCATGACATACCATACCGTCATGTCCCACATGACCGTCTAATAGGCGCTTTATGCGGCCCGTGCTCAAGACTTTAAGGTTCGCAGCCAGGGGTTACCGACTGTATTCGAACGCGAGTCTTGCTGATACCTGGGCGTAACTGCTATCCCTTGTTATGTTAGAGGGGGCAATGGCGTAATGGACCGTAGCTCCCCATACTCGTGGGACCAAACACATTAAAAACAGCAATAAAAAGCAAGACGACAACTTATTTAAGTGAATGAAGAAAAAGTAACAAAATATTTTTTACAAAAGTTTTTTTACAAACAGTTCTACAAAACTCTCCCTTGCTAAAAACTTATTTTAAGTTAATCCAATTATTTTAATATTATTATTCTAATTTCTAATCTGAATCTAATTTTCGAGAGCACCTTTGTGAATAAATCTGCATCGTTCTCTGTTGATGGCACGTATTTTAAGTCAATTTCGCCCCATGGCCCCTCTATAACATGGTGAATTTTCACGTCGATGTGTTTTCTCCTTGTAGTGCAACTTCTAGAGTTTAACATGTTATTTTCAGTCAGTAGTTTAGTATCATATTTCTTTGGAAAAGTTTAATATGACCATCAGGTACAGTTCTTTCAACCTCCATACCTAAGAAATAACTTACAGGACCCTTGTTCACAATTTCAAGTTTTATTTCTGATAGATATATTTAACGTGCCCAAATTATGCTGTAGAAAGTGAAATAAGAGCGTTAATGGCCGTGTCAAATCTTTCAAGGAAAAAGGTATTACAGTCAAATGCAAACTATTACAAAATACTCGCAACAAACAATATGATCTAGAAAAATTCCAGATCTGCTAAATTGGGAACAGTAGTTTGGTCTTAATATTGAGGGGTTTACCCGTCTAAGAAAAACTAGGGATTGGTCCGTTCTCTCATTTTTCTGAGAGATTTGTACGGGGCAATAAGAGCATTGGTGATACAAGGCGGATCGGAGAAGTGTGGCAGGGTTAAGGCATCTCTTGCGGCAGCGTCAGCGTGTTCGTTGCCGGCTATACCAACATGTGAGGGTATACAGAGTATAGTGATGTCAGAAACTCTAGGAATTGTATAAATTAATTCAAAGCTTTCCCTATGGTTCTTGGAAATAGCCTTCGTTGCACTGAGGCTATCCGTACAGATGAGGGTCTTACAGTGTTGGCCGGAAGCGTAAGATATTGCTGCAACAATTGCAGCCAGCTCGGCAGCGAAAATACCAGAACGGTCGGGCAGTCTAGACTTACGCACTGTCTGAAAAAGAGTGTCTGATACCTTTTTGATAACTGGAAACGAGGTATGTACCCCGTCAAAAGAACCTTCAGTAAAGAAAATTAAATCCGGTTGAATTATTGAGATCCTCTCTGCAAGCAAGGACCCAAAGCAGATCGGATTCACAGAATCCTTCTTGTATCTACTGAAGCTGTCGTCGACACTCAGTGTGTTGAAGCCTCTGGCTCTAGCAATGGGCTTAGGTGGTAAAGAAATGCCGTAATCGGTAAAAAGATTTAAGATATTATCTATGGGACAAAGTTTGATTTGATTACCAGAATAAATGTGTTTCCAAAAGGTCTCATGGAGACCATCAGACGGAATAGTTATGGATCTTGAAGCTAGGCGTATAGCGAACTTCTCCAGGAGAAGACCGAATTCGGTGAATTTTCCTTCGACTCTCAAAGCCTCCATAGGAGTAGGGCAAAGAAGACCCGTGGCGGTTCTAAAACATTTGTTGGTGGCAACGTTCAACTTACCGGTGTTGGCTTTGGAAGTCCAACCATATAGAGTGATGGCATGAGAAAGCGAGCCAATCGTTGAGGACTTGCATATGTTAATGGCAGTGTCTATATGTGGACCTTTGGATCTAGAGCAGATTAATTTCAGTAAGTTATTGGTTTTGGTAAGTTTTGTTATTAAAAATTTAACATGTTTGTAGAAGGTTCTTGGAAAATATGATACCCAGAATTCTCATTTCAGTGTCGACGCGGACATCTATCCCTTCAAATGAAATAGACTCAGCACGACATTTATTTCTCCTGCAGACATGTAGAATCTCAGCCTTGTCTATCGGAACGACTGCCCCTGATAGATCTGCCCAATCTTGGACGGTGTTTTTTAAATTCGATGAGGTTGCGTTGAACTTCTTCCGGTTTACCTGAAGAGATGGCAAAGATGTTGTCGGCATAAATGCCAACAAAGTCTAAGCCATGTAGGCTACCTAGCATTCTTGCTAAGGAATTTGCGTAAATATTATACAGTATAACAGAGAATGGGGAGCCCTGAGGTATTCCGTTGTCCAATGGGAGAGTTTTAGAAAGGTGTCCATCAATCTTTACTAATATACGGCGATTCGTGGGAAACGATACCAGGAGCCCAAGCATTCTCCTTGAGACTCCCCATTTATTTAGTTCAACAATAATTTCTGTCACTACCACTCGGTCGAACGCTTTCTCCTTTCTCTCTTCAGAAATAACAAGACTGTGTTTGCCCTTAGCAAGATTGAGGCGCATAACTTCTTCAAGCCGATGACATAGAGAGTGCACCCTATGTCTGGGTATGAAGGCGTGCTGGTTTTTCGAAAAGAGATGCCCCGGCTGTTTCCAGAAACGTCTAGCGAGAATTTTCTCTAAAATTTTGGAAAGGACCGGTAGTAGAGAAATAGGTCTGTAGCCATCCAAGTTACTTGGATTTTTTTCCTGGTTTCGGTATGGGAGACAGGACTGCCGTCTTCCAGTCGTGAGGGAAAGTACACGTGTGTAAAATGAGGTATAATATGAACATAATCGCTTCCTGAAAGCAATCGGGCTCCTTTTCACCATGGAATAAGTAATTCTATCTAAAGAGGGTGTGGATCCTCTTAACGTGGAGAGTGTATCGTCTAGCTCAGTTATGTCAACGTTTCGAATGAGGTTAGGGAATACATCAATATTGGATTCAAGGATGTTTAAGTCCAGATTACGCATGGAGGTAATGACCCGAGGATCGAAAGCATTGTCAGAGCTGAGAGCGCTCTAGTAGAGGGCAAATTTGTCGGCGATCTTCTGAGGATGTGTTATTGTTGTATTATCAACTCTGATTGTGGGGAACATATCAGCCTTAGACGTGCTTAGATTTTTAACCCGGTTCCAAAGGACTCTTCCGTCCAAAAATGGATTAAGTGAATTATGAAAATTATCCCATGTCCGTCTTTTAGCCTGCTTGCACTCTATTTTTACAAAGGCGCACGCCCTCCGGTATAATATGCAGTTTTCGCGATTACGTACTCTTCTAAAAGTTTGCCTAGACCTTAGCCGAATGAGTTTAGCAATAAATGAATTAAACCAAATTGGTGTGTGCCTTCTTGAAGGTCTACGAGTGGTTGGTATGGACTCATTGGCAGCCTTTCTGAGTAGGCGTTTAATTTGTGCAGCCTCCTTGTTTAGATTAGCAGATACCGGAAATTGTGTGTAATATTGCGTGATTTTCGATTGGAAAAGGGGCCAATTGGCCCTATTTTCAATGAAACGCGGTATAAAAGCTTTGCAGGGTGTGATATTATTACCTGTAATCTTAATGGGGAAATGGTCTCCCGACTCGGGTAAGTCCAAGCACGACCAGGATAAAAACGGCGCAAGATCAGAGTCACACATGGCGACGTCCACTGCAGTAAGTGTATGTCGGGTGTTAAGTAGAGTGGGCGATCCGTCGTTAAGGATTAGAAGACCCCGATCGTCGGCAAGCGTCTCTCATAGTTCTCCGTCCCGGGAGGTGTATAAAGACCCCCAAAGGACATTCTGGGCGTTTAAATCGCCTAGAAGAATATGATGTCTAGGAAATTTTTTGTAAGCTTGGCTACAAGGAGACATTTCGTCATCCATGTCGCTGTGATCAGAGTTGATTGGAGTTTGGAATTGTGTTGTGTTAGTGGGTGAATTTCTGTTAATATTTGAGAAACGGTTATACATAGCGGATTCTGATGTAATATTTGATGAGAAATAGATGAAGTTTGAGGTGAATTGCTGGAGTATTCTGGTGATTTTGGTGAAATGTTGTTTGAAATTGGAGTGGAATGAAGGTTATTATTGTTGTGGGTTGAGGTAGATGGTTTTTGTTCTGGTATTGGCGATATGTTCCTAATATCTGATGTTGGTGAAGTTTTTGTGGGCGAGGTTATGTTTGTTTCTGGTTGGGTTTGTTGATGATTATTCTTTATGATATTTGTTTGCTGATGAGATTGTACAGGTGCTTCTGAGGTAGAGGGTTTTGTGGTAGTGTTGTCATTTCCAGATAAGGCTTTAGCGTATGATTTTTTAGGTGCGTGTGGTTCAATGAGATGGGCGGTTGGATTGTCGTTGAAAATACGCCAGGCGTCACGCGGTGTGCATCGAAAGTTAATCTTAATTTTGTTGACGGATTTATGTTCCATGAAACTAGGGCATTTGAAGTCGTTCGATAAGTGATTGTCATTATTGCAATTTACGCAGAATTTTTTGCCACAGGCATCATGTTTGGAAGCTGTACCACAAACATTACAAACCAGCACCCGCTTGCAATGATTCTTCGTGTGGCCTAGTCTTTGGCATTTTTTGCATCTAAGCGGATTTGGGATATATTCATTTACTGTAACAGTTCGCCAACCAACTTTAAGATGTGTTGGAGGGTGAATGTCATCGAATGTTGCAGAACCTGTGGCTACTAGTTTGTTGTCTTCATTCTTCATAAATTTTCGGACATTTGACACTGAGGGGTGGTTTTTCTTTAATTCAATGAGAACTTCTTCATCAGAGATGTTGATAATTTTTTCACAATAGATTTTACCGAAGGATGAGTTCAGAGATTTGTGCAGCGTAATTTTCGCAGGTACACAGTCTATATATTTAGCATTGAGAAACTTTCGCGCAGCTTTTAAGTTGTCGGCTTTGATTAATAAGTCCCCGCTCTTTAATTCGCTGACGTCAGTGTGGTCTTTGGAAATAAAAGTAAGGCCTTTGCCAATTTGGAAGGCATTATATGCAGCTAGTGGTTTTGGTTCGTTGGATGAGTCAATCGGGAGTGCTGTTGCTACCAGAAATCTGGGAAGGTGGTCGTAATTTGTTGGAGCAGATGACAGCATAGGGAAATATTCTGGATCTAATCTGGTTCGTTTGTTACCGGCACGTTTTTTTCGTTTGTCATTAGACGGGTCCAGTACACTGAACCTGTTATAATTCGGGGGGTGAACCCCGTTCATCATGATTTTTTGAAACAAAAGTCAATAAAAAGTATTTGTTTTATACACTTGTCACAAAAAATAAATAATTTTTCAATGAAAAAAGAAAGTTCTATAAAGAACCAACCGACGCGATAACTTTTGTTATCGATACTCAAAATTCACACAAGAAAACAGCCGTAAGTGCAAAGGCGATGTTGTCACGGCAAATGCCAGAGCGCGAATGAAAAATCTTTTAATTCAAGCCCCAAGTAGTCAACCAGTAAACGTAACAAGTAATCAGCTGGCACAACCTACCTTATGGAAAATATATGTAAGTGGTTAGTGTGAGTTACGATTTTTACGTGGAAACGTAGAGACCTACAGAAATTAGATTTTGAAGTAGATAGCAACGTCAAAGAGAACGAGAGAGTAAACAATGTATACAGCGTTGTATTTATTTAAAAAATACATGGATTGTGAACCAAAAAACCAAAAAAATCTCAGAAAAGCAATAAAAAACAAAAGCGATCACTCACCAGTCTACCTTAACAAAACTGCAGGTCGCCCTGCCATTTTCAAATATGTCAGTGGTTGTTATTTATTTATTAATTACAATACAAAGTAAATTTATATTATAATTTTGGGTCCAAGGGTAAACCGGGTGACAAAGACCATTTGGCTTGATTTTTGCAGCGACAGACCAAAGCCTCTGGTGGGAATCGAACCCACAACCCCCACGCTGATAGGCAAGCACGCTACCAACTCGCCTACCGGGGCGCTTCAGTGGTTGTTAAAATTCAGTATCCCCTTCAATCCATTCTAAATGGTGCCCTGAAAACAACAACGACTATTTAAACATTCCTAAAAAGTGTCTAGCACCTCAAACGCCAGTCGAAACTTCAGACGATTTCTCGATTGACGAGTTTCGCCACGTTCTTAATAAAAAGAAAAATCCATCAGCTGCGGGAATAGATCGGGTTACATATGAAATGATAAACCACCTATCCTTTGAATCCAAAGCAAATCTTCTTACTAGTCTCAATTCTGTCCGGAAAGTTTGTAAAATTAAGATGAATGGCGAAAAATAAAAATAGTCGGCATTCCAATAAAAAGGCAAAGACCTAGAAAACTTCAGACCAACAGCCATGATTTCGGTTTTTCTAAAAAAATTTAAATTGTATGCTCAAAGAACTGTTAACAACTTTCATTGAAAAAAATTAAATGAGTCTGCCAAAACATATGCATATTGGACGCATATTTCGGTCTCTATATATAAATGATATGCTTCACACGACTACGCTCCATAAGGAAAAACAGGATAAACTAATCCTACTCTCTCTGGATATCTCCAAAGCCTATGACTGTGTCAACATTAGCACCCTTCACCAAATACTTACTGCACTTTTTTCCCTGCACAAATAACTAACTGGATAGTAAATTTTTTTGAAAACCAGTGAAAAAATGAAAAAAAAAAATACCGAATGTTATAGAAAAATATTGTATTATACGTTTTTACAAAAAGGCTGGAATATTAACCAGAGTTTTTGTCGAAAATTCTATCTAGTTAAAGCTTTACATAATATATAGAATTTCGATAAGATTCGTTGAACGAATTAATATAATTACACGATTTCTGAAGTGGATGGAATGGTACATTTGTATGGGAGTTACCAGAAGAGGACCGACTAGGGTCCCCATCTTTTTCTGGAGGGCTTTACATGTTTATAGATTTATAAAATACAGAATTTGGGCAAGATCGCGTTGGTCGTATTGATATTATTACAGGATTTCTAAAGTGGGTGGAATGGTACATTTATATGGGAGGTGCCAGAAGAAGTGTGATCAGCCTTTAAGAGTTTTTCGGAATCTTTGTCCAGTTATAGCATTACTAATTACAGAATTTGGACAAGATCGCGTTGGTCATATTGATATTATTACACGATATCGAAAGTGTGTGGAATGGTACATTTGTATGGCAGGTACCAGAAGGGGAGTTGCCAGACTTTCATGTTTTTGTCCGAAACTTAGCCCAGTTATATTTTTACTAAATACAGAATTTGGGCAAGATCGCGTTGGTCGTATTGATATTATTACAGGATTTCTAAAGTGTGTTGAATGGTACATTTGTATGGAAGGTACCAGCAGGTGAGTTGCCAGACTTCAACATTTTTCTCCAAAACTTTGTCTAGCTATATATTTACTAAATACAAAATTTGGGCAAGATCGAGTAGGGCATATTGGTATTATTACACAATTTCTAAGGGGTGGGATGGTACATATGTATGGGAGGTACCAGAAGGGGAGTTGCCAGACTTCCAAGTTTTTGTCCGAAACTTTGTCCAGTTATACCTTTACTAAATACAGAATTTGGTCAAGATCGAACTGGGCGTACTCATATAATTAGGCGATTTCTAAAGTGAGCGAAATAGCAGATTTGTATGGGGGGTACCCGAAAGGGTGTGGCCATATAGCCCATATGCAATCCTATAAGCAGTTTTGGGAAAATATTAAGCCATGCCAAATTTTAGAGTGATTGTTTAACTCCTTCGAAAGTTATCGTGCGTACCAACAGGAAAGATGGACATGGCTCAAACGATTTAGAAAGTCATGAATCGAATTTGGTTCAAAGACACCTGGGGTGTAATGTGAATATTTCTATGTGTTACACTTTTGAGCTGTATCAAATGATATATACCCTCCTACCCGTAGGGTGAGGGTGTAAAGAATATTGGATTTAGGAGATAAATCCCTTGCCCTACACTCTTTATCATCTACACTATCGGTCTTCATGCAATCGCTGATCAGAACACTCATGTCTTTCAGTTTGCAGACGATTTCATAATTGCATCCACATACACCAATTTAATCTGTAATTCAATTCGGAAAAGACAAATGTAATGTCTGCAGCAAAAGGGGCTATAAAAGAACAAAAGATAGTCTTAAATGGAAATCTAATTCCAACTGCAAAATCCATTAAATTCCTAGGCCGACATATCAGAAACAGTCTATCTGTCAAGGAACACTATGACAAAGCACTACTAGCATGCAAAACCACAATAAGTGAGCTCAAAATGGTATCCAGTGTTAGCAATGGTCGTCATCCTACTGTGGCTAAAAACCTGTCAAAATCCCTTGTCTTTTCTAAAACGGGTTAATTTATATCGTCGATGTCTCACATGGCCACTAAGAAGAAGTCTTAGTCTAACTCCATCAACACCCATATACGCTGTATACGCTTTGTAGTGTATCTTTCCACCGACTGAACGATCTTTGTCGTTAACAGCAAAGGTAATTATAAAGCTGAAAATTCAGCTATGAAAAAATCGCAGCATATCCCTATCTTAAATGCACTTTTACTACATTTAAAAATATTTTCGACAGACTCATGTTAAAAGAGAACTCTGTTCCCACAAAAAAGCTCACTATAAGCATGAACATATTCGATGCTCCAAAAAATGATACCAAAGGAAAGCTCTAAAGGCAAGTTATGCTAAACTAGTTAATGATCTAAAAGCCGAAGGGTATGCAATCCGTTGAACGAAATATAGGCCTTCCCGTTTCTTCATTCCACAATCTCTGCAGTGACTCTCCATGTGATTTATACACGCCCGCCAGTATAAGTAGACCAACATATTATTGTAATGAGACATCATCGATATCAAGGTAACCACAAATAATACTTAGACATTCTTCTAAATGGGTGATATGTCACCCGAGGGACTTTTGCGTAATTCTTCAAATAATTTCGTTTTTTGCTGTAAAATATCAAATTAGGAAATTAGAAAAAGGTCTGATATCAATCTGATAACATTTTAAGATATACAGAGATATACAGTCTTAAAACTTGAAATGGGTGAAATTTCACCCGAAGACCGTAGCAGGGTTAAAATTGAAACGTCTTTGCCTTCACTATCGGGTGAGCTAAATGCGATTCAAAAAACAGTCGAACTCATCATCCAACAACTGATTTCAGAGCGTAAGATGCACAGTCGCTGATCCACAGTCAATTATGGGATGAATGGACAAACGTCTTCATCTTCAAATACACCACCAAAGGCACATACTTCAGCACCTTCTTTCTGGTTCCTCTGAAACAACACTGGCATCAAAACCTCAAAATGAGACCTAAAGAAATAAAAATATTAAACAGATTGTTCACTAGTCATACATACACAAAAACACCTTAAAATGGTTAGTCTGGTCTCCTCAAATTTATGCGAGACATGCATCGTTCCAAAAAATAAGAAACATCTCGTTTTCCACTGCAACAAATACACAATTCTGAGAAAAATCTATGAAATCATCCAAAAATATAAAGACTTATCCGATCTTTTACAAAAAAATAATTACTATCCACTATGACAAAAAAGAAACAATGAATGAAAATAAGCACCAGTTAAACTCCTTACTTTTATACTCCTTTGCATTGTCACTTCTTAAAACTTTTAATTTCTTCATTGTTTGCGTTTCTAACATATTAATAAAATTCTAAAAAGCGTTAAACACCTCCTCTTCCGATTTCAGAAAATATACAAATATCATTCGCGAATAATCGTAGATGAACAGAACAAAATATCGTACTCCCAGAGATGCAACTTTCATCGGACCACAAATATCCGAATGAACTAAATTCAGAACATCATTACCTCAATGGCTGGAATTTTTTGGAAATGGTTGTGCCGTCATTTTCCCCTTCAAACACGTATCACACACAAAGTCTTTGGGAATATCAGTTAATCGAAATCCATGAACCATTTGTTTTTGAGATAACTCCATGCTTTTCGGATTTAAGTGTCCTAGACTTTTATGCCAAGTAATGAAATCCGCTGTATTGAGAGGAAACAAACAAATAATTGTTCCTTCTTAGTCCCTCGCAATACTATAATTTCACGTGCATGGAATTCTTTCACTGAATCTTCATCAAACGTAACAGTGTGATTGTATCTCGTCAGATGCTGCTCGGAAATAAAACAAAATTTAATTTCAGGGACAGACAAAAAGTCATTGAGCAAAACTTTATCACCACACGTTGTATTCAATTCAATATTCCAATACCTTCCGATACATAGTCACCTGCAAGTTCAACTCTTTCTTTGTGACATCGCCAAGTTTTAAACATATTTCTTTCGCTACTTATTTTATGTTGAGTAGTAAAACTCCCAATTTTTTTGAACATTTACGTGCGAAGTGCCCAGCTTCTCCACACCTGAATCACTTAAACTCGCGTTTTTTCTTCATATCATTTTTCTGTATTACTTGCGGGTTTGATTTTGAGAGAAAAAGTTGTTGAACCTTCAAGGAATCTTGATTACTACTCCTGCGTTCATAGTCTTCCAGTAAAAGGCTAAAGTGCAGGATGCGCAAACGGAGTCATCTGAAACTCCTTCCACCTCCTCGGAAGCTGGAAAGAGGGTCAGATCTCCTGAAGAGCAGAACCCTGCCACACCGCCAAATATGAACTCCCCGCTTTCACGTAAATTGGACAGACCAAGTCAAACCCCCAACAAACGAGACAATAGTTTGTATCCTTGTGGAAAGGGCAACAACAAGGTCAATCCAACTACAAGAAAGCGAGCGCTACAACGGAATCCTCCGAGAAGACTGGGGCACCCGAAAGGGTATCCCGATCGATACGGAAGAGTATGTTGATTGTTGAAAAAGGTAAGAGGCTACCATTATATGCTGAAGTAGGTGGTAGCAAAACAGAGACGAGCTTTGTTACGCAGTGATCAACATCAGAAAGCAGGGGAGTGGAAACGTATACCTTGTATCAGTGTATCTGTTCTTCGATTTGCCGACATTGCCAAACACGTCGGAGCTAAAACGCCTTATGAGGAAAGTCAAACAAACAGGTTACAAAGTACTAGTAGGTCACGACGCTAACTCTCACCACGTTGCGTGGGGTAGTACTAACATTAATAAACGATGTGTACAACTTTTACAGATGGAAAATTTGACAGTACATATGTAAAAAATATATCATCTGATGGCAGCTTAATAAATACTCACTCTTATGAAACAAAACAATTGTGTTTTATTCATGCGATCTGAGTTTCCAATGGGACACAAATAGAGCTGAGCTGCTTTAGACAATGGATATCACTGCATTAAAATTGGAAAATTAACAATTGACTCTGTGTAGATCTCCTTCAATATTGATTCGACAATTAATTCCACGGAAAGCGGCATGCGAAATCTTACGTAATCTCAACTCTACTATATTTATTATAGTTTATTGTATGTTTTCTGGCTCGGGTATGACGAATCGTCGGTACCTTGCTCTCAGAATGAAATATTCATGACCTCTTCTTAACCTCACACCCTGAAAATTATGAGGTTAATATTCTTGCACCTCTTAGTAATTCGGATCATTGCACCATTTCAGCATGCTTTTCGTTTCCGATCTTCGATCCGCTTCTAAATCAGTCACGAATGTAAGTATATGAAAAGGCAATTTGGTCCGAGCTCAACAATTTCTTTCAGCAATTTAATTAGAAATTATGTTTCCTAGACAATAACGTCGATGATGATGCTGAAATGGTAGAGAAAATCATTCTTCTTCGAAGAATCACGTTTATTCTCTCGAAGACTACTTCGATTAAACTTTAAAGAATTATTAGTTTAATCATGCGAACATCTAAAGAGGACGCGTTCAGTAATTGGTGTTTAAACAAAAAATGTTGCTACTCAGCTACAACACAAGCAGGCAAGATCATCGTGTGCCAGAGTACTTAGGCGCGAAAATCTTCTTTACGAACATAGTCTTCGTGCTAAAGTTTTTAATTCTCCCAAGAGAAGTAAGAGCCTTTGGACATTCGTTAAAAGTGTAAGGGAAAATTCTTCATCTTCTATCCCAACTCTCGTTAATGATGAGATGTACACTGATCCGGTTGACAAAGCTAACCTTCTGGCTGAAATAGTTGCAAAGAATTCATCTTTACCGGAAAGTAGTCAACCACTCACCGTGATCTAGTTTGATGCCTCATATATATTTTCGAAAACGTGGAGTTAAAAGGGGTCTTGCAGATCTTGAAATGCTGAGAAATAAATCTGAACTGCAATTGTTTAGTTCTACTACTCAACTGGTAGACTTCTTTATTCAATGGTATAATTTATGGTACATATCCTGGAAATATGCTTATCATCCATATTCCACACAAAAGCGAGTCGGTGGAATTTGTCACCGACTCCAAGTGTATGGGTGTTGTATTGCATGTCTATGTCATGCCTACAATCTCAACGTAAACCAACCCGGATAGTATTTCAGCACTTGTCCTATGTAAGTGCTCTTCGAAGCTAGCTAGTCCATTGCGCAATCTTTTCAACATGTCGTACCGTGCTGGTATTATCCTTCACGTTGGAAAATTGTCAATGTTCAGCCGTTCCCCAAGAAAGGTGAGGCTACAAATCCTGCGAATTACCGTCCAATTGCAATATGTTCTGCGCTCTCGAAAGTCATGGATAGATTGGTTTACCACCATCTTGTTAAATAGTTAGAGTCTATCGGCCTTCATAATGATCGTCAGTATGGCTTCCGTAGAAATCGTTCTACTGGAGACCTGATGGCGTTCCTTTCGGAGCGATGGAGACGATCTATTCACGCCCTTGGTGAAAGTAAGATCGGGGCTCTGGATATTTCCAAGGCGTTCGATAGGGTCTGGCACGGAGCTCTCATATCAAAACTTATTGCATTTGGTGTCGGTTATCTTTTCTAGATTCATATCGACTTTTCTCAGAGATCGCTCTATACCAGTTCTTATAGATGGAAGAACTAGCATCGAAGAGCACTTACATACGAAACTCCGAGCTGGGAGTTTTATTTACGTTAAAATATCTGAGACATTGAACCAGATACGTTTTCGATCACGGGGAGTGGTTGACTGCTTTCAGGCAAAGATGAATTCTTTGCAAATATTTCAGCCAGAAGGTTAGCTTTGTCAACCGGGTCAGTAAATATGTGGTCGTCGTTAACGAGAGTTGGAATAGAAGACGGAGAATTGCTCCTTACTCTTTTCACAAATGCCCAAAAGCTCTGACTTCCTCTGGGAGAAGAAAGAGCTTTAGCACGAAGACGCTGTCCGTAAAGAAGTTTTTCGCGCCTAAGTACCCTGGCACACGATCTTTTATGCATCGGATAGATCGGTGTTGTAGAGTCGCTTTCGTAGCTTGTAAGTGCTGAAGTATGGTGTGTCGAATTTCGCAGCTAGTGTATATCTGCCGGATCCCTTTTTTACCAATTACGATATAAGGACCATCGTGTCGTGGGGTAAACTTTGAACCTTGGCTGTTTTCTTAAAAGATGTGTTGAGACAATACTTTGTATATTATTTGTCTCCATTCTCTTGCAAACAAATTAAACAGGCTGGTGTATGTTTGGTACTATCTCACTTTGCGCTGTTCATTGCGAACCTTATAGTTGGTAACATTAGGTTCCACTTCGTGTAATCTTTGTCAACATAAATTGACAGTTGGGTTTTTAAATCTCTGTTTGTTCTTTCAAGAGGATTTGCTTCTGGATGATACACGGGAGTAACAATTTCTTGAATACCCAGACAGTACGTTAATTTCTGTATTAACACGGATATAAATTGGGATCCATTATCAGTGTGAATTCTGCGTGGCACACCAAATCGTAGAATTACTTCATTTAATAGAGTCAACTCGCAATTTTCTACATATCTTCGACGATTAAAATCCATTTAAAAAATCAGTGGTAGGTAGTAAATGTCCAAAAAAGTCAACTGCTATAATTTTAAATCGTTGGTTGCAGCTTACGGTTTGTAGCAATCGTACAAAGCAAACACAACCACAAACATAGAGATCTTTTTTGCTTGCTTTTCTCACTTACTGACCCTCAGTAGATGAGCGACGAATGGTTTTGTTCGTATCGAGCGGTCACTAAGAGACCGATTAGTGTGTTGTGCTTAACCCGACAACGTGAACTCAAAGGAAACAAAAACAGAGGGTTGCTGCTCACTGAACGATTCCGTTTCATTTTTTTCGGTCTTGTCAGTCAGGAGACCGCTAAGACACATTTGGTTGAGCATATTTAAATAGAATATCTTCACGTAGGATTGTTGAATTACTAGTTGTCTTTTTTCCGAGTCTTGTTCGGAATAATATTGATACAGTACTCCATCTACCATTCTGTAACCACGATTCTGGTAACGAAATACATTTTCATAGATATTTTCAAAAGATTTAATGATTTCCTTTCATCAGATCCTTTTCTGTCTGCCAGGCGTGTATTCGAAGCACAGATTATAGCATTGTAAAAACGGTCAATTTAGCCAATCTTTAGGGCAAATACCCAAGCGGTTTGCATACTCTATAGGATGTTCGTTATCCTTCTCCCCCTTCAATAATACATCCCCGATCGCATAGTTTGCTTGCATCTGTCCTCAAGGAAAAAATTTGCAATATCCCGATTTAAGGTCAAGGGTAGACATATACGGTGTAGCTTTGGCAGCATGAAGCAGAACATCGACGCGAGGTAAAGGATACGCGTCAGTAACCGTTATGACAGTTTACGGATTCGTTTAACTCATAGCCGAGGAGATCCTGTGTGTTAGCATAAAATGAGCTTCCGTGTCAATCTTATGTTAAATATCAGTTATCGGTATTGAAATATTATCAAAACCATTTTTATGATTATTGACCAGGCTCTTTAAATCATTCTTTTGACTCTCAGCCAAGTCGGTAATTACATTTTCAGTAATAATTCTTTATCAGCATCCATTTTTATTTTCTTTAATGGAGCAAATATTTTTGTTATTCCTCTCGGAGAGTAAATGCTGCGATAGTTGGAGCATTTTGTTGACATATTCACAATTTGCCTGAAAACATGAAATCGATAATGCTTGTTGTAAGTTGTATTTTCTACATTCTTTCTTAGCAGTCCTTTGTTGGACATGTTATCCAAATCATACTCAGCTATGCTGGTTCTGGCACCTGTATCCAGATAAACTTCGTTTTGCGTTAATACGTGCAATGAACATTGGATTTGTCTCTTGGGGCTGTGTTTAATAAAGTGTGTTTCTGCTTCATTTCCTTTATGAAGTGTTCAGTCTCACGAGCCCTGCCCAGAAGATCCTGAAACGCTGTTACTATTTATCTAGGAATATTTTCTCAGCTATGGACATTAGGTTAGGTTAGGTTAGGAAGGGTGGTACATCCTAAGATGCACCTCCACTCGGAGACCCATAGGGACCTTTGTGAATCCCTTCTATGTACAGCTGGAAGTATAGAAACTATATAGAAAAGAGAGAAACATGTGAGAGTCCCTGGTGTAATGTTAATGTAAGTAGGCAGTCTGTTAGTCCATCGAGTACCCGCATCCCCCGTCGTTCAACCATCTAATACCCCTTATATAACTAATAATGTTTTCAACACCTGTCTTCGAAAATATCTAACCTAGGCCACAAGACCTTCGATATATTGCAACCCAAAATTTCTGCTTGGAAGACACTAAATTCATTCAGTAGTCTGAATGAGTTCCTAATGTCCACCATTTCCATGTAGACACCAGCTCCCGTGCCTATTTCTATTTTAGACCCTCGTGCAAGTTGCGGACTCCTACGAATCCCTTTCAGCGATTTCTAGCCCGGGCAGGGTCAGAAATTCTGGAACCCTGGACTGACCCTGAAGATAGAACTCTGACAGTAGTTTCGAATAACCTGTTCTTGTATGTCTGAGCAGCGATGACTCTTTAAATCGAAAGATGCTTCTGGCTGCCTCACCCACTATAAAATCCTGGGGATGGGGATGGAAGTAAATGTAAGTATAAGGTATAATCAGTAAAATTAATTCGTCTAATTTGATCGTTTCGTATTACCGCCCCATGCCAATGACACAATTCTGTTTTGTTTTCCGAATATAATTGAAATCTCAAATCCAATCATGTTACCAACTGAATGTATTCTTATTCGAATGTTTACGAAATTTCCAATATTTTCTATTGTATTTTTAGTGTTATATATTTTTAGTAAACAAAAAACCTGCATTGATTTGATAATATAGTAATTCAATTAATCACAAACGATAAAACACCTGAAAATAAGGGAAATTAATTTGAATGTGTTTTATTAAATTCTATTTGTGTAACCTTAAAAATGATCATTTTAATTAAAAAATTCTCACATATTTTTAGAACAAAGAAAAATACACAACACGAAATGTCCAAACGTCTGGCGCCAACTTATCATAGGCGCTGTACATATATGAGATATGAGACAATGTCCAAAGTGTAAGATATTTGACCAACAGATACTTGTTGGGCGGAATATTTATAGAACGAAAGATAGTACTCAACTACGAATGATGGAATGATGTCTAATGCAGCCTGTGGTGTACTTCTTGTGGCCCCCGTTATTCCTAAAGCCGCACACCTCTGTACCTTTTCTAGATCTTTGTAGTAACTGTCTACCCTTGTTGCATCCCACCACACTGTACAGCCATACGTAAGAACCGGTCTAACTACCGCCGTGTAGATCCATTTCACTACCCTCGGTCGAAGTCCCCAGTACTTACCTATGGAGTTCCTGCATGCGTAGTAAGCATTAAGTCCCTTTCTGAGTCTCTCTTTTTCAGGAAAGTTTACTGTCCAGAAATAACCCTAGGTATTTACCTTCCGTAGCTAGTTCAAGCTCCACTCCATCCAGCCACGGTAATCTAAATTTCTTTATCTTGTATCTTCTGGTAAAGAGAACCAGTTCTGTTTTGTTTGGGTTCACTCCCAAACCCTTACTTTTTGCCCACGACGATAGCTCCTCCAGTGCCGAATTCATGACCTCACTGATGGTCGGCAGAAATTTCCCGGATACCAGTATTACCACGTCATCAGCATAAGCTACAATCTTTCTTCCTCTTAGCTCGAATTCCCTGGAAGGTATTCACCGCTAGAAGCCACAGACGTGGAGATAGGACTCTCCCTTGTGGTGTTCCCCTGGTGGCTAGCTTCCTTGAATTCCCCGAGCCTAGGCTGGAATTGATAATTCTGCTGCCCAGCATGTTATCTATCCAGCATACCAGGAAGTTTGGTACAAAGAGTTCCTCTAAAGATTCTATAATAGCTCCGGATATGGACATTAATTTGGTAGTATATCATGTTTTGGTAGTATATCATGTTTATCATAGCATCTTTATATTTGAGCAGAGCAAACAATGGCCTTTTCCTACATATAAAACCAAACAGATTTTAAAGGATCAAAAGCACTTCTCAAAAGCTCTATGGCATCATCGAATATTCTGGCCTCGTTTTACACTTCTTGCCATCATATTGCAGCATAACCTATTGAAATGGGCATAGACTCTCTGTAAATATAAAATCATCTGCATCATCTTTATTACTCCTCCCATTAAAACGTACACTACAAGTACTGAATGTGGAGTTTATTTGTGGTCTGACTTTCAAGATGATTACTAATGCTGATATCAACTGTTCGGTGAGATTTGCATCGGCATGACCGTTATTGACGGAATTTTGGTTAGTTTAGTCAGAAAAAATTGGCACCCGGAACTGTACTAGTACTAACATTATTATTTCCAGACGATGTTTGATGACTTGTGTTTTGTGTAGCCAAATTAAAAACCTGAAACCAGGTTATTATTTCAAATTGAATTTGTATCAGTCATATTTTCTCTAGCACTAACAGACTGAGATGATGACATTGGAGTTAAATCCAAGTTTTTCTTAATATGTTGATTGACCTGTCTTATGTTGGTAGCGTCTTAATAGCCGTGACTCTCGGTGGTTGAATTGAATTCAATTGTTCAGAATCCATCATTCCTGCACTTAATGAATTCATGATTTTTCTAGTCATTTTATTTCATATGGGATTCCTAACTTCGCAGTCGTTGTAGAGATCGTACGAACTGCAAATATGAAACACCAGCAAACAAAGAGAAAGTACTCTCAGACCAATTTGTAGATGGTATAGAAACACCAAGAGAGTCGTTGAATGTCATATTTGCAATAACAATGTGTCCTAATGGAAGTGAAACACAACAAGAAAATAATGTTTGCAACAACAACAACTGTCAAAAAAAACGACACTTTAGCAAACCGTCGGGGATGACTTGGCAACCAGAAATACTATGTTATTAGCAATAACATTAAAATTTTCATTGATTTGTAATTATTCAGTTAAAACAATTTTCATGCTAATAGAGAACATTTGTCAACAATGCCGAAACAAGAGGGTTCACAAATTGACTGACGAACGCGCAACAGCAGTCAAATACTTTTAAATAGATCTTATCAGAGTGGACAACAGCGATTTGAAAGTAATGAATTAGCAAGGAAACGAATGGCACGGTCAAGATCAAATCAAAATCAATAACAAAGGGAAGAAAGAAATGAAAGTGTGAGAGTAAGAAACGGAAGAGATCACGAACGTAACACACAGCGTGACGATCAAAACAGGCAACAATGAAGACGTGACCATTCATGCGCTATCTCATGGAATTTTAACTGTGAATTACTGTCTCCTTAGAATTGGCATATATTAGGTCATGATCTGACGGAAGGGCGTGTCACCATACATGCACCGTAACATTTTGATCCGACATATATCACGAATTATTTGAGGTATGTAGATGAGGTTTGGTATAATTGGTAGAATTTTCACATTACATACTTCATTGTGGCCAAGACGAGATACGTGGTTTAGCATATCAACCACCATGAATACGATTAAAAAAGTGGGCGGTATAAGTCGACTAGGGTGGTATAAGTCGTGTCCCGAAAAGTCGGTTAATCGATTTTTTGCTACAAAAATTACTTTTGATTTCGAAAAAGTCAAGAAAACTACTTTTTTTGTGTCGACTTTTTTATTTTAATTAAAAATGTTGCGATATTTATGATGAATTTGCATTAACTTGAATTTACTACGGTTGCTAAAATTTCAGCAGTAATATTAAGGCTGCCATAAACGACAAATTTTGGGCAGTGAAAACACATTTTGAATATAGAAATAAAATATCCCAAGAACTACAGCTATCAGATGAACTGATGAAGAATCTGATTGTAAGGATTAAGCAGACAATATTTACGCTACACAACTCTGAAGTTAAACATATTGTTCGTTCGGTGACTACTAAAGAACTCAAGGATTTCTAAAATTCAATTAGCGATAAACTGACATTATAGCATAAGTTAGAGAAATCCGGACCGTTTGTAATTGCTGTTACGAAACGGAACCAGGGTTTTTCTCCAGGTACGTAATAATGCAAATTCACGATCTAAAGTACCGGATATGATTACAGGAGATTAAATTGAACTAAATGAAATTTTGAAACCTTTTATACTGATGGTATTATATATGGTACTATTTGAAAGTGCTTAATTTAGAGAATAATTGCATTTTTCACATCAAAAGCTAATTTTAATGATGGTTATCTCACAAATAGTCGAAAACATATTTAAGTACGAAAAGTACGATATTAAAAACAACCAAAATCTGCCCAAAATGTAATGGCGGCAACGTCATCCAGATGAAGTGATTTTTGGACAGTGGCAACAAACTGGGCAACAGATGGTTAATATAAGTATTAATACAATCGAAAATCAAACCCAACTTGTTAATAGTATGGCGGCTTACCAAACATTTCAAAGGTTGTCAAAAAACTGCTACCTTTCGTAGTCACTTCCGACCCGCCTGAGAGACTGACGGCAACGACTTTATACCTTGTACATAAATCGTCGTCCGAGGGTTTAAGTGCTCTATGTGCCAAAAATGCGTTTTGAGTAAATCGAGTTTGAACTTTAACATAATTTTTCAAAGAAACTACTCGATGGGATTTTGTGGTTTTTATACCATATATTTGTTATATCAAGATGATTCTAAGGAAACATTTTCATCTCCCGATCACATCTACAACGGGATGTTTTCTAACGGTAATAAAAATCCTGTTTGCTCTATACGCCACCTTAAGCATATTTCCCTGCAAATACATACACATAGAGCAAAGTAGCATTAACAAAGTAATAAAACACGCCTACAAATTTTAGTAAAAAACATTAAATATATTCATTTACAAAAAACAAAAATAAAAACTATACTTATAGAATATATCAAAATGATAATAAAAAAATAAAGATCTTAATTTATTTGAGTTAGGTAATAATTTTTCAGATATAAAATTGAATAAAAATTTTAAATCAGAAATTTTTTCATTTTGAATTTTTGCTTTTCTCTTAATAATACTTAACTCTGTTTCAAAAATATTTAACGGTGTTGGTAATTGATTCCGCCAACCTTTTTTTATTATATTTACTGTTTGGTAATGAGACTGCAAAATTGAGTTTTTGAATTTAATTATGAACAAGTTATTTTGAATATATTCAAGAACTTTTATTTTAGTAAATGAAAGAATCGAAAAATGTAATTGGTTAGATATCTTAGAAAAATTCTTAAAATCTGATAATTGCATTTCTACAACCTTAAGTTTTATTTTATGTGTTTTAAAATGTTTCAAATAATTAACGAGTGACAAAATGCTATGAATTTCTAAACGTTTCATATATTTGTCTAAAGCACTGTGAACGCAATCGACTTCTTGGATTTGTGAATGACCAGGCTCAGAAAATTTCTGAATAATACTTTTGACCTGTAAATGGTCTGACAAAAATTTTAAAATTGCTGTGGACATCATTTGATTTTTTTTTTTGGGCAACGCACGAATCACTCCACATAACTATATTTTGAATAGTTGGATGTTCTATCATCAAAGTATTTAGTATTTTGTATATACAACTACTTATTTCGTTACCTCCACGACTGTTATTAAATTCGTCCCAAACGCAACAATAAGTAATTTTTTCTTTATTGGGAAAAATAACTGTAGCGGTCATATTATAAACATTTATTTTTCGCTTATAATAGAATGACGATGCAAAACCTTTAGGAAGGTTGAAAACGCTTTGCAAATCAAAGCATACAACAACAGAAAATGGTCTTGTTTTCGGCGATCTACGTCACGTTCCACTTTAAGGCCATTCGTTTCATTTCTGTGAATATCGAAATCCTTAATTTCATCCCCCGTTGGATTATTTGTTATTGAAAATTGTACGCAACGGTCGCATTGGTCTTTTCTAGGCTTTCTGAAGGACAAATTAAAATTGTGGTTAAACTGGTCTCTATAAAATTTTTCTGACACGGGGTTTGAGGGTTGTTGTTCCACGTAAAGTGCATACATTTTAGCGATTGATAAATCTGCACTTAAATATTGTCTGCTGGTTGAAGCGCGACAATAATGGGAGTCAACTGTTGGGAACTCTTTCGTCATCGATAAAATTCGATCTGCTTTTGCCTTTTTGCAAAGGCATTGGATAATTCTTGATAAACCTTAAAAATTGAGAAAAGTACCAAAATAGCAAAGTAGTAGAGAGAGAGAGAGAGAGAGAGAGTACTCTACAAAAGTATTCTATAAAAAAGGAAGAACACTTACTAATTCTTCAACAATATAACTGCAATAGAGCAAAACTGCAACTAACGACTGCACGTAGAGCAAAATGTCCAGCAATAATCAATTTCAAGATTTTGCACTGAAATTTTGCTCTATACGCCATTGAATGGCGTATAGATCAAAATGGCACAAAAAAGTACTGTTTTGAAAGATATAGGGCAAACTGGACACGATTTATCTCAGCAACGAGAAGAGATAGCCGAAAACAGATTGCAGATTTGAAAAATTTGGGGTCGAAAACTTAAGATTGCATCCTCAACTCAAAATTGTCAAAATGGCGTATAGAGCACATAAACCCCGGGCGACGAAATGTTGACGAGTAAGAGAGCGGGTTTGAATAAAATTGTATTATTTTCAAGTAAAAAAATTTACTTTTAAACTCGAAAAGTCTAAAATTCGACTTTCTAAATTTTTTAAAAAAGTCTAAAGGTCGAAAAGTCGACTTTTTGTTATAACTATATAATCCTACACCACACACCGTAATGAAAAAAAAAATCGTCATGGAATTTTCACAGTATGTGACCTTGGAACAGTCATAGGCAACATTAGGTTATAATTGGTTAACATTTTTTTAACTTCCACATCTCATGAACTATTAGAGATATGAGAAGAGATGGTGCGTGTGCTATTGGTGCAAAAAAAACTAAGTACTGAATACATGTTACAGGTGTCACACCCTTAAAAACGTTATAGTGAATTACTGGCCACCGAGGAATTGTCATAGGCAATATTAGGTCATGATCGGACAAAGGGACCATCATATCAAATAGTAGAGGTAGAAATATGTGATTTGGTACATATGTCATTATTAGAAAAATAAACATATCCTAAATAAAAAAAAAGTAGTGTGTTAACCGCATGTAGATTCTCTGCTTCAAGTAGCAAAAGTATTAAATAGAGCAAGTATAAGGAAATCAAAAAGCCACAACGTTTGGAGTTACAGTTATTCCATAACTACTTTGGACAAAAAACAAACAAAATTAAACGTTCTCAAAAATTAAAGTGTTTTTAATAACTATTTTAAAAGGCTAAATTGAAATATTAAAAATTAAAGACTACTCAATAAGAAAAATTTCAATTGGTTCGAAGCAGTTTTGTACCAACAGTCAAGATTTTGATTTGGTTGGTGAGAAATTTACAAAAGTTTCGATAGTCACTAAAAACAATTGGTTGAGAATGGTTTAAAATGCATCGACGTTAAGATAATTATTCGCAAATTAAACAATAGAGACGAATAAGTTATATACGTGGTTTACTTTGAGGGGAACACTATTACAAAGAAACAGTTAAGAGAAAACTATTCTTCATAAAACTACATAAAGGTTAGACAGGAATATCAAAAACCTCATCAAAATAAGCTAACACAATGCCACCACTGTCAAATGTTTGGTCATAGTTCCAGTAGATGCAATATTAAAACCTTCTGCGCAATTTGTTCTGATAATCACAAATTTGTAAAGCAAATTTCCAAAAATGCGCCAACTGTTATGGATCGCATGATCCTGAATCTGTACAATGTCTTAGTAGGATTACCTATATGCAAATCAGAGAGCGCGCCAAACCTAGGAGATTGTCCCGCAATCATGTATACCATGCTCTGACTGGAAATCCTAGTTACCATCTAAACTTTCCAAACCCCTTAATTCAAATACTACCTCAGACTAACAGTTGGTCAAGTATTCGGGAAAATTAATTTATTTTCAATTGATGAATTAAATAATTTAACTTTTAAACTCATATCAAAATTAAGGAGTTGTAAACCCCGCTTTGACCAATTTTAGGTCATTACAGGTATTGCTATTAGATTTGAACGACATACCGAAAATCGATTCCTGGAATGCCAGAGGCATTCGTAATAAAAACGATAAATTGTTTGAATTCTTAGAAATCAGTAACGTGGATATGTCTACTATGTGACACATAGTTAAATAACTCTGTTTCAATTAAAAATTAAAAGTTTTGTTGTTACCTCTACGATCGCCCTGAAAGAAGAGGATATGATATAGCAGTGTCAATTGGAAAGAATATCCGTCACAAATTATTGCGACCGGAAAACACGACATATATTGAAAATATTGGAGTCCAAGTCTATTTAAATAGCGAGGCCATCGACATATATGCATGTTATTTCCCTGGAGTTACTTGTGGAAACGGTTTATAACTGGAAATGTTATACTCGGAGGCGATTTTAATAGTATGAATAATTCCCGGGGATGTTTAAATGTAATGTTTCCACACGAAATCACCTATTTTTCTTCGGACCTAAGAAGGCAGCCGTCAACACTGGATTTCTTTATAACAGACATTCCACACTATATTGGTTCTACGAAAGCATTGACCAACCTCTCCTCTGATTATCTTCCAGTATCGGATGAGGTCAACATAAGGTGTTACGTAGTCAAATAATATTTGTTTTTTCCAAAAGGTTTTTGTTACATTTTTTCCCTACTCATAATGCTAAAAACCCTACAATTTCTTACTAATTAGAAAGCGAAACATTTTCCTAAACTCTCTATGTCATGTAACTAAATTTAAACCACGAAATGGCATAATTAATAAAAAATATAAAAATTTAAATAAAAAATAAAAATGTCAATACTGAGCTGCTACTCAAAGTAAAAACTACTTCACTAACAGCGTCTTCGTGCTAAAGTTCTTTATTCTACGAGGGAAGTAAAATCTTTTGGTCATTCGTAAAAAGGGTAAGGGACTTTGTCATCTTCTATCCCAGCTCTCGTGCACTGACCCGGGTGACAAAGATAACCTTCTGGCTGAAATATTTCCAATGAATTCAACTTTTCCCAAAAGCAGTCAACCGTGATCGAAAACGTGTCTAGACCCAGATCCGTATCCAGATATTTTTTCGAACGCGTGGTGTTAAAATGGTTCTTGGAAATCTCAACGTAAATAAAACTCCCGGCCCGTAGTTTCGTATGTAAGTGCACTTCCATTGCACAATACGAAGGTTATGGAGAGTATGGTTAAATATCTAGAGTCTAACTGCTTCCGTAGAAATCGATCTACTGGAACGATGGTGTCGATCCAATGACCGCCTTGGTGAAAGTAAGGTCGTAGCTCAAGGCGATCGACAGACCCTGCACTGAGCACTCATAAAACTTATTACATTTGGTGTCGCTAATACCTTCTCTCGATTCATATCGAGTTTTCTTAGAGATCGTTGTTATAGATGGGATCTTAACCAACGAGCTAGGTTGACCGTAGGAGTGCCACAAGGTTGGGTCCTCTCTCCTTCTTTAGTTCTTATTTTCATTGACGACCTGTTGGGTCAGACTGTGAACCCAATCTATTCCTTTGCGGATGACAGCAACCTCTGTTGTTCGTACTGATTTAAACAATGGCCCCCAGAAGGTCGAGGACAAAAGACAAACGATGAACGACCCACTCAACCCTAGTTTGGCAACGATTTGTAAGTGGATCCAGTGGATATCGACGTATCAGATACTCTTGATGTTCTGGGCGTGAATCGATAGGATGATACTCGCTGGGCTAGCCATACATTCGAAGTGTCGAATGAAGCATAAAAAAAAGAACTTTGCGAGTTACGGGCCCCAAAAGTCCGGATATATAAATAGCAATATAACTTACTTATCAAAAAAAAAATCCTACGAAAAAATTGGCACTTACGCCTAACGTCCATTTTTTACTTTCGCAAGTGAATGTAAATATTTAATTCATAATAACTTTAATGGGTTAATGGTCCAAATGAGGTAAAATATATAAGGTAAAGAGACTACTATCAGAGTTCCGTCTTCAGGGACAGTCCAGGGTCCCAGAGGGTCAATCGGTCTACATAGTCAAGAAAATAGAATTTCTGAACCTACCCGGGCTAGAAATCCCTTACTAACACTCAGGGTATGCCCCCTATAAATGCAATGCACTGTGTTAGCGATGGGAAATAAGAGTATTGGAAGGAGTAAAGACGTTGGTCTTGAATTTGGTAATTTCGCCGATGCTGTAGGGAGACAATAGAGTTGGATACCCTACCATCCCCTATCATCACCACCGCTTTCCTCTGTACACGGTCCAGAAGCTTCAAAGATGTCATTGGAGCCCCTGCCCAAATATGGGAGTTGTATTCCATTTTTCAGATTACCGGATGAATGTCTTTCAAGCTGAAATTCTAACGGTACTGCGGGCTGCGGAGGAAGTTTCCGGTAGCATAATAAATAGCGGATGAACTGACAGGTTAAGCTATGCATATTGAGGAAGGGACAGATCGGTTAAACCGCCAATTTACTACGCTACTTTTTCAAAAAGCAGAAGGATCATACCCTAAGCAGAATACATACCAATTGTGAAACGATAGTGGGTTGCAATATATCGAAGGTCTTGTGGCCTAGGTTAGATATAACGAGAACAAGTGCACTGATGGGACCGGATAGAAGAAGTCTCAGAATTGCAATAGAACACGTCCTTTATCATTGTCGAAGTCTGCAGCGCCATAGACAAAAATGTCTATGGATCGATTTTTGGCTGAAGTAGGGGACATCTAGTGTAGAAATCCTAATTAGTTATATAAGGGTATTAGATGGATGAACGACATGGAATGCGGGTACCCAATAGAAACACAAAACAGTACTCCAGTGACTCTCACAAATTTTTCAACTTATAGTCTTTATCTACTTGTTACAGCTCTAATTTTCTTCATCTATACAGATGGGATGCACAATGGACCCTAGTTGAGGTGCATCTTAGCAAGTGCCACACTTCCCAACCTAACCTTCGCTTTTATGTTATAATAACAAATACACAACTTCATAAGAGCTATATCTTGAGTTTGGAACCTTTTTCCATAAAAATAACAACAAAAACCTGGTTCCATAAAAATAACAACAACAAATATTTAATTTGATATCGCATGGGTTAATGGATCGGATATATATATATATAAGTTACTATTTTTAAACTTTACTGTTTAGTGGTTCAGTTTGAACTAACTTTTTATTTTTCTTTTGATTTAACATTTCACATTTTGCATTTCCATTTTTCTTTAATACTAATTTTGCTGACATGACCTGAGCCGCTTGCAATATGATATTTTAATTGCTTTTGTAAGTGTTTGCATTTATTACAAACATTTGGTTGACAAAGTTTAGTGTCGTTAACTCGATCAGTGCTGACTAGCATATTTATTTTTATTTATTCAATTGATATTGTTGCCGTTGCACTGTTTGGCAACTGGTGTTCTGTTGCCCAGTGTTAACTATCCCCTCACTTAAGTGAAGGCCGTCCTCTGTCTTCTTCAAGGCAGTCTCGATCACACATTTTAGCTTACAAGATAAGAAGCAGTGATGGAAAAGAAAACAATGACGCCAACCAATACAGGTCGTATTTTTGTTTCAGTTTGCAGCTCGCCAATATAACGCAGGTTTTCCATATTCATCTCATGCAATTGTGGTAGACTTAGGACGTCTTTGTGGGAAGTTATATTAATTGAGGGAAAAGTCGGTGTTCCCGGCTTTCTCTTTATGATATTATTTCTGTTAACGTAGAGTGATCCGTTTATTGTAGCATTTCTTTCAAAGACGATGAGGTAAGTACCGTTTACGGTTCTTTCTTCGTAACTGTCTTCTTTGATTTTTGCAGATGAATCGTTGATAATAACAACTCCATCGTCAACTT
This sequence comes from Hydrotaea cyrtoneurina, assembly GCA_958296145.1. NCBI lineage: Eukaryota > Metazoa > Arthropoda > Insecta > Diptera > Muscidae > Hydrotaea > Hydrotaea cyrtoneurina. Next base: position 83,819,942 of record OY282513.1, read on the forward strand.
CAGTTACTTGATCCAGGTGATCAGGTAGAGTGCTGCAATGTGCCAGCGTTCCTGAGACTAGTTGTTGGGCACAAGTTGTATTTTCCAATAATCTGCAATAGTTAGATGATGATGTGGGTCGGCAGTTGGTTACCGAATAAGTCATGTTTCCGCAATCAGCTACAGTATTGGTATCCATAAATATCCATAATCCCAGAATGAGAAACTGGAAATAGGCTAATTTTCTTACATAATTTTTCTGGTTTTGGATACTTAATAATAAAATACAAAAATTTATCATTTAAAATAACTTTAACACTAGATACATTCATTAACTCAGAGATACTAATATTTGTGTAGTGCTAATTTTTTATCAAAAAATTTAAGTCATATTGGTCTAAAATGACCGGATTCATAATATTTATTTTGGCCAATGTTACGGACAATATTAAATTTTCTAATTCCATTAAAATCATTCTATTTCTGGCCAGTAAAATTTCAAAAACCTTAAGAGTGTCAAGTTGTTCTTTTTTTGTTGTTTTTAAAATTGTGTTTACTGTATTTGTTAATTTTGCTATTTGTATTTGAGTCTTAGTGTTAACTTCTATTTGTCTATTGTTTGAATCTATTAATTGTTTCTGACTAAATTTCAAATTTTCAAAATCTTCTGCATCCGGTGTGCCGGCTATGACCTTCAGCGCAGTGCCTATAAAATCAAGACTCCTTGCGTGACGATGATGGACATTGAGAACAGACAGGAGAGTACCTATGTGCTTCGTATCCGAATCCAAAATTTTCCTCGTGTGTGTTTGCGGAAATATGTCCATCATTTTTTCCGTCTCATTTGCTATTTCATAGAAAAGAGTAAGGTTGGTTGTATGCCTGAGATACCCGTAGTCCCTCCAGACTATGGTATCACCGTCTAATACCGGGATGTAGTTGGAATGCGAATAGTCAATTATCTTTGAAGACGTAGTGGTTAAAAGGAGGAGGAATAGTAATGTCAGCCTAAGTGATAAAAACAAAAATAAAAAAGGTTCTTTTAATTGAAAGGATTATCTTAAATTGTCCTTATGGACCACCCTCCCTTTAATAAGAACAGTTGTTCCCATGTCAGCTTCCACGAAAGCTTCTTCATACAATGGAGTCATTTTATTTTATAGCCTCCGATTGTTCTTTACGAAAACTCTTTCTCCAATCCTAAAAACTCTATTTTTGTGATTTTTATTAAAATATTCTAACTGTTTAGTCTGTGCGGTACTAATTCGCTCCTTTATCATCTGCTTAAATTCAGATGATGCGGAATGAATAGTATCTATCGGTCTTTCATTGGTCACAGAATGAATAGTCCTGTTGTATTCTATTGTCGATTGTAGAATGAGGTCAACCGTATCGTCAATCTTTCTTTCGAATTTCAAGCATCTTGCTATTTCAGCAAGAGTGCTATGAAATCTCTCAACTTGTCCATTTGAAGTGCTGTGCAATGGTGGGGCATTTACGGTATGGACATTAAATCGGTTTTCCAAAATGGTTCTAATGGTCTCCGAATTTAAAGACCTTTCATTGTCACAAAATACGGTTTTAGTATTTGGAAAAAACGTTCATTAACTGGAGAATAGGCTCCTTCACATCTACGATTGTTCGTGACTGTATGGGTTGGACGACGGCAAATTTTGAAAATTTATCCACACAGGTCAGAAAATGTTTTTTGTCTGTGGAATAAATATCGATATGTAAAATCTCACCGGAATACGAAGGTATGACGGTTTCCCCTATAACATGTTTTTCTGGGTGTCTTTTATACTTCGATTTTGAACAGGTCCTACAATTCGCGACTACTTCCGTGGACAATTTCGTCATTTTTGGAAAATAGTAATCTTCCAATATTTGCTTGACATTTTCCTGTGTTGCTCTATGAGCCCGATTATGTTCAATCGTCACAATATCCCTTTGCTCATTTTTATCAAAAATATCTAACACAATCTTACTGCAATAGCGAAACGTTGTCGCAGGGAATGTTTTAACCAGATCATGTTGAATGTGAGCTAAAATTGGTAACTCACAATGTATAGCGTTTACAACCCCGGTTTTTACTGCATCGTGAATTATTGGTAGTAATTCCGTCTTATCGGAAAACTGCACGAGGTGCCTAGTTTTTTTCCAAAAAGTATAAAATTGCGAGAACGAGGAAATTCAGCCTCTTCTATAATGATTTGGTTTTGAAAGCAATTTATTGGTTTGTCAGTGCTTTCTATAGTATAAGTAAGTGACTCTTCACTGTGGACTGTAGCTAAGTCGGAACAATTGTCCTCTTCTGTTGCATGGATGTGTTGTCGAGACAATGCATCTGCGACTTGATTCTCTTTCCCTGGCTTGTAAAATAACTTTGCGTTGTGTTCCTCGACAAAAGCTTTCCAGCGTTTGAGTTTCGCATTCGGGTTACGATCAGAAACTGCGAATGTTAATGGTTGGTGATCCGTAAAGATATTGAGAGTTTTTACGCCATAAAGGTAATGTCGAAGGGTCTTTAAAGCCCAAACAATAGCTAAAAGCTTTCTCTCATTTGTGGCGAAATTTTGTTCATCGCTCGCCAGCACTCTCGAAATCATTATTATAGGCCTTCCCTCCTGTGATAGAACGGCTCCAAGGCCATCGGAGGATGCGTCAGTTGTAAGGTCGAAAGGTTTTTGGAAATCGGGGTACATTAATATTACGTCCTCTGAAGATAAAATTTTTCTTAGCTTATGAAAAGCTCTTAATTCTTCTTCTTGAAGTCTGATTAAAATTTTTTTCGATTGTGTGGCACATTTCTCAATGGACACTCTCATGTTCGCTTCGAACAGGCTTCTTAAGACACAGTCGATATGTTTAACGTGGTCTTCCATAGTCTCTGAAAATATTATGACGTCGTCGACATAGACATAGCAAGTTTTTCCGATTTGCTCTCTAAGAACATCGTCTATAGCTCTTTGGAACATGCTCGGGGCATTTTTCAACCCAAAAGGCAGTCGGCAGAATTCGTACTTGCCATTGTTTACAGAAAAAACAGTTTTTTGTCTGTCCCTCTCAGCAAGCTCTATTTGATGAAACCCAGATTTTAGATCCAATGTGGTAAAGTATTCTGCCTTGCCCAAATTAGACAAAATCGACGTTATGTGTGGTATGGGGTATTTATCATCAATTGTTTTATTATTAAGCTTCTGAAAGTCTATTACAAGACGTTTCTTTTTGTTGCCCATGTGGTCAATTCCTTTTTTATCGACCACCCAAACCGGACTATTGAAAGGTGACCTCAAAGGTCGAATAATACCATCAGCCAAGAGTTGCTTTATTTAAGCGTTAACAAAAACAGATACACCCATTGGGTATGGATATAGTTTTAAGTAAACAGGTTCCTCGTCCTCCATTTTGATAGTAGCAACGATATTAGTGTTGTACGGCAATGCTTCATCAGGATCAGCAAATGCCCTCCTTCTGTTTCTCAACATTTTCTGAAATTGTGCCTTTATTTCCAAAGGAACGTCTATATTTTCAATTTCTATAAAATTAACATCTTTACATTCCAAAAACTCCAGATTCTCAAAACCCGAGTTGTAAAAAATTTTCCCTTCTTTCAGATTAATATTGGCATTAATTTGTTTAAGAAAATCTAAGCCGATGATTGCATCGAATGTTGTTAATGAATTTAATATAAAAAACGGTGTGTTTCTGCCGAATAAATTTATGTAACATTTTTGTCTCACGGAATTTTGACCATGAATAGTGTGAACCGAAAATGGGGTATTGACTGGCATTAGATGTTTTAATTCTGTTAACGGCTTCACGTAATTTTTTGAAGCACCAGTATCTATTAGAAGTTTAATGTTTCTTCCTGCTACGGTTCGCTTTATGAACGGTAGCAGGGAGTTACCCCTAAAAAATTTACGTATTCGTTCGATTCTATCACCTCCTCATCCGCTTCCTGAGACTCTGTCTCAGCCATATCATTATACTGTTCTTCTCCTTGATATTCCTCTGAAGTGTTTCCCTGACCAATGTTATTAATTCTCTGAGTATTTTGAGCAGTATTCCTATCGGATATGGCCTGCCTTTTAAACTGCTGTCTCTGTGACCAGTTTACATTGCCACTATTATAATTAGTTGGCTGCCTATATCGAGAAGATGTTGGATCTACGTCCATAGGTTCTGCTTGGTCTCTATTATAAGATTGTGAGTTTGATTGCATATTCCTGACGTAGTAGGGATTTTTTTGTCGGTACGAATTTCCTTGGACACCATTGCCATTGTTGTCACCTGTTTTTGGGGAGGTTTTCTTTGATGCCTCTGATCGACTTTTTTTGTCTTCGTTCCTATTAGCAAATGTTGTTGCAAATACATACCGTTCATGGTTTGCTTCGACTTCCTGTGCTAGTGCAAGGGCTGTAGGCAAATCGGACGCGCGAGCAGAAAAAAGAACATCACATAAAGGTTTTCTAAGACCGGAAACAAAGACACGGAGCGCGTCCTGTCTGTATTTTTCATTAATATTAGTCGTTAATGTCTTATCGTAAGACATGATAGTCTTGTTAGTCAACAACGAAAGTTTTCGTTCAACTTCGTCGTAAAGTTGAACATAATAATAGCTACAGCTTGGTAATGTTTTGAGCTGCCATCGTATCTCTCGAAGACTCTATAGGCAGTATGAGCTGCCTGCCTCCAAGAAACATAATTTTCTATCCTGCCTTCAAAATCAGGCAATGATTTCACAACGTCAAGTGGTTCATCACAAGGAATTGAAGAGTATATGTTTGCCTCTTCGTACGTTTTTATTTCTGTTTTCCCCGTAGGGAGAGATGCTATCCGCTGCGATAGCTCCTCAATTTTTTTTTATCAAATTCTGCTTTTTGCGTCTGTGTCGCTATACGGACGGCAGACTCGAGAAGTTTAGAAATTTCGTCAGCGTTCATTCTAATATATTTTTCTTTATTTATGCTTAGTTTCTGTAGAGAGTCCGTCAGGTTTTCTACGCTCATAAGTATTTACACAACACAAAACAAAAATATCGAGCACAAATTGACACTAAACAACAATTTTTATGAGCACTACACTTACATTTTTTCAAAAAGAATTTAGATATCCAGTCGGATCGTCTTCTTAAAGTTGATTTGTCTTCCAAAAGTTGATTTGCCTTCTTTAAAGTTGATTGTTAAAGTTGAACTTAACTTGAAGTTGATTTGTATTCAAAAAGTTGATTTGCCTTCTTTAAGGTTGATTGTTAAAGTTGAACTTCCTGTCCTTTTAGGGGGGTCTTTCCTGTTGGGGTGGATGTTCCTTGATGATTTATTACTGTTTGTCCTTGAGGAGGGTCTTTCCTTGTTGGGCGCCAGTTAATATTTTTAAACTTTACGGTTTAGTGGTTCAGTTTGAACTAACTTTTTATTTTTCTTTTGATTTAACATTTCACATTTTGCATTTCCATTTTTCTTTAATACTAATTTTGCTGACATGACCTGAGCCGGTTGCAATATGATATTTTAATTTCTTTTGTAAGTGTTTGCATTTATTACAAACATTTGGTTGACAAAGTTTAGTGTCGTTAACTCGATCAGTGCTGACTAGCATATTTATTTTTATTTATTCAATTGATATTGTTGCCGTTGCACTGTTTGGCAACTGGTGTTCTGTTGCCCAGTGTTAACTTATATATATAATAATTTCCAATTATACCCATTTTGTCCTGATCCGACGTAAAACAAAGGAGTTAAGTCCAATTATATCTCCGGACTTTCGGGACCCGTAACTCGGATAGAAAAAATAATAAAAGCAAATTGAAGCAATATCACAAAGTAAATTTGTACCTTTTACTTGCGGCAATTTTTGATTCCCTTTTGAACTTGCCTCTTGTGTTTACACAAAGCAATTCGGCCTATGCAAATGCCTTTTAAAAATATCAAAATAATCTGTAGACAACTTCACACTAGGACAAACACCCTCCAACAAATTATTAATTGTGGCAATTAAAATTGCCTAGTGTGAATCGGCATCCATGCCGGATTAGCCGTTAAAAACTTCCACGACGGCGTTAATTATTTACCGTCTTCAAACTCTGAGTGTGATTACAATAAAAAAGAATCGAAACTGTTGTCGATAATTTGTAACCTCTATGTCAATTATTCAGAAACCCCAAAAAACAGAAACTTATATTACGAAACTAAAACTTATTACTGCTGTCCAACATGATTCGATGCGCCCAGTCATTATTATTAGAAACTAAAGGTATGCCTTTGCTTGGTATTTTTAATTGTTTTTAAAAACTAGAATCTCTGCAGGGAGTTTTGTTGGCCGTACTATGTCGGCGGGTTTGAAGTACTTTGCAGCGCCGGTCCGATATGATGGTATGTTGGATGAAATATATACTAGGGTCACTTCATAAATTAACACATGTCTAAGATTTTGAACAGGTGGATAGGCCAAAATTACGTATTATGGAAAAAGTGCCTCAGTTTCCCCCGAATATACGAGCTCCAAAGATGCAAAAAAAGTTGAAGTTTATGCGTGGTCCGGAATTAATACACAATACTCTGTTACACAAGCAATATGGAATTGTTGCAACTGGAGGAGGTCGTTTGCGTTCGGGACACTTCGAAATGTTGCGACTTACAATTGGTCGCAAAATGGATGTGAACAGAATGTTTGCAATTTGGAGAGTACCAGCCCCTTGGCAACCAGTTACCAAAAAGGGCCAAGGACAGCGTATGGGTGGTGGAAAAGGCGCCATTGACCATTATGTAACACCAATTAAATCAGGAAGAGTGATTTTAGAAATTTCTGGGAAGTGCGAATTCGCCGAAGTGAAGAAATTTTTGCAATTGGTCTGCAACATCTTACCGTTTCAAGCTGAAGTAGTTTCACAGAAAATGCTTGAAGAAAGAGCGATAATGGAAGACCATTTAAATAAGTCGAACCAAAATCAGTTCTCAATGAAGTATGTAATACAAAATAACTTAAGTGGATGTCATAGATGGTTGTCGCCCGTAGACCACAAATGGTTTGGCAAACACTTGTAGTTAAGCAAATATTTGTAGATTGAAATAAAAAGTTTAATTTGAGTTTCGATACTTTGTATTTAATAAAGTTTTATTATAAAATCAATTTCCAAATGTAAATCACATGTATGACAGAAACTAATAATATTTTGATAAAGTACGTGTTTAATTGATAGATCGTCAACTAAAACCGTTTCTGCAATAACCGCTCGCATTGAATAGATATGTATATTATACGTTTCATTTCATTAAATTTTTATTCATTTTTATTAAATATAACATTCAAGTTAAATTTAGTTAGCATGCTTAGGAATTTCCCAAAATTAACGTTAGTAGACAGTATTTTTTTGTTACTAACAGAACAGGTACTATTTTCTGGTATGAAGAAATTTTGGTACAGTTGGATATGAAGTACATGGCCAGCGTTAATTTTTTATTTTCGACACTGAAGCAGTACTGCGGATTAGCATATCTACGTGAATTTCTCAGCAATTTACCATCTTTGTAGCTCTGTAATAAACTCGAATGCCGACACTATTGCCCTAATTTGATTTTAATTGTATGGTACTGAACTTAAATAAGAACCAATGTTTGTATCAATAAATCCAGAAAGATTAACCACCAACCGTTGGGGTCATTGCGATGCATAGTATTGCACAGTATGCTGTTTTATTAAAATAATCAGACTAATCATGGTTGGCGTAGCCGTGTCGTAAATTTGTCGTTTTTGGCAACCGTAATACCATTTTATAATCAACTTTACGACACGACTACGCCAACCGTAATCAGGCCGAATATTGCGTACCATTAACGACGCATTTGAAATTGATATGTATCTCCATCCTGATGGGAAAATCAATTGAATATTTACACAAGAATTGTACAAATAACTATTTGGAATTGCTTGAAAATAAAGAAACCACGAAAAAAAGGGGAATTCACAAAACCGATCGGAATGCTAACTACGAAATCAAAACTAAAATGCATTACATGTGCGTGAATCCGATCAATACAAGGTTCCTAACCCTGCCCGCTTACTGAGGGTGGGGTGATATATATTTGATACCACAATAAAACGCATAGGATTATCTAAATGCAGTCAATTTGGTCCATATGTATTCTTAAACATGTAGATATCTCTTTCGGTGCGTTACAACAAAGTCTATCAATACTGATATCCAACCGTTGCATCCCCATTAAACTGAGTGGGAGGGAAAGGAGCTGGTGGAAAGTTTGAAGGAGGTCTCCAGTTTGGCGGAGGAGGTGCAGGTGTTCCTGAAGGCCATGCTCCTGGTGGTAGCATCCTTGGTGGTGGAGGTATACCTACAGGCGGTGGCAACGGTTGGTTTCCACTTATAGGTGGCAGAGGTGGTGGGGGCACAAACGATGCCTGTGGAGGAGGCACTGGTGGAGGAGGAGGTAACATTGCGGACGATGCAGCCGTTGGTGGTGGCGGGGGTGCCATTAGTGGTGGAGGTATTATTTGTCCAGGCATGACGGGAATCATACTTGGTACTGGTGCATCGGCAAAAAGTTGATGAGGACGATCTGCATGTGACGATGGATTTTGTGCAGCTAATAGCCTTTCCGCAGCGGAACCATGACGTTCTCCCTTCGAATCCCTCTTAAAGGCATATGAGACTGATATTGGTCTATTGCATAGGTACTGTCCGTTCATGGCATCCATGGCAGCATCAGACGCTTCGAAGCTAGCAAAATTTATAAAGGCGAAGCCCTTTGAATTTCCAGTTTCGGGGTCTCTCATTATCTTTGGGGTCTGTAATATCACACCAAATGCAGAAAATGTATCGTATAGCAGTTTCTCATCAACTTCTGGATCAAGGTTTCCAATAAATATATTTGCTCCAACATCCAAATTCTTCTGATGCGCTGATGCTTTGTTTACTCTTATTGGCTTGCCATACAGCTTAATCATATTCATAATTTTTATAGCATAATCCGCGTCATCTTCGCTGAGGAACTCGACAAATCCATAACCCTGATGCATTTGAGTTACCCGGTCTTTCGGCATATGTACATTTACTTTAAATAATTTTCATTAGCAATAGCGAGATAGAATCAATTTCAATAACCTACCTACAGGCCCACCTTGGACAAAAAGTTCCCATAGCAATGTTTCCGACACCTTATCGTCCAGTCCGCCAACATAAATAGTAGCATCTACGGAAAGTATTCGATAACATAGTTATAAATTTATAAATCTAAAACGACATACCTTGATTCCTTTCCGCTATCGGTCCTGCTGCCATTCTTCTTTAATTAAAATCTATTTTTTAATTTGGAGTCCGAAACAATATCGACGGCGGCGGCTGGTCTTGTTTTCCAGTCAGCGGCGGCGGGGTGGCTGAGCCAACCAAATGTAGTTGAAGAAATTATTTAATTGGCAACACTGGAACGAAATAATGTTTCCAAGTCTTTCACAGTGGCAACCCCACACGGTTAAGAAGGAGGGATCGAAGAGAATAAGGACTCCTTGGCTGCCACTTTTGATTCTCTTTCGCAACAATAGCAGCTGGTCGGCGAAGCTGACATAAATGTGTGCAGAGAGCCGAGTCGATACAAATCGACGTCGAAGGCGCTTACGATTTTGATAATTCAAATCAGCTTCAAACAACTGAGAGACAATAAACAAAAGATAGGTATTACATCCAATGCAGGATTGTCAGCAATAACAGCAATTCCAAAGCGAATATTTTATACAATTATTAAATTCAAATAATTGCAAGACGTTGACCTTGTTTGTATATATGCATAGGGGTCAAAATATTTAATACCGACCATTCCTCGAAAAGTTTATAAAACTAACTTATCGTAGTAATTATATTCCACAACAATGACATCCGTTGTTATAATGGTGAAGAGAGCCGCCATCGCTTGTCAGCACTGAATATTTAAATTAGAAGACAGCCTTTTTTTTACTAACACTCAGGGGATGCCGCCTATAAATGCAATGCACTGTCTTAGCGATAGGAAAGAAGGGTATTGGAGGGAGTAGTGTTTGCCTTGAATTTGGCAATGTCATAGCAGGCAGGAAAAACACTTTCAGGAAGATTATTCCACATACGAACAGTCCTGCTGAAGAACGAATTATCTCTATAGTGTGTCGTCCGGTCAACCGGCCATTTGACAATGAAAGGATGAGATTCCGTGGATAGCCGAGTGTTCCGGCTAAATGTTCTAACGTCAGGGACCAGACGACGGATATCTGACGAGCACTGCTAACAAATGTTGAGAGAAGTTACTCATACATTTTTCAAATGAACAGTTGCAATATATTTTTCTTTTGCATTGAAGAGAATATGTGTATACAACTGGCAGGAACTTAATTGTACGTGTAAGGGAAAAATGGTACGTTTGTTTCAGCCGATTTGAGCCATAAGCACGGCGGCGGCACAACATTTGTCAAATGATAGGGCGGCGGCGCGCCTTCTCAGCTTGGATCTATGGTCCGAAGCCGAGGTCGCTAATCGGCGATTGCTCCATTCCCGGAAGGCACGGTATTGCCAGATTGGAGTTTTTCAATTTTTAAAAACCGCTGAAAAATTAATGTTGAATTATGTTGTTAAACCAGCCTATATAATACTTAATTTGTCCGAATTGTGCCATAATAGTTTTGATTGTGACAAAAATGGCACAATGTGCCACGAGTTAACATCTTTGGTACGTACAACGAATGAACCAGTTAGTGTAGGGAAGGTACTGATTATTTAAGTACCGAGTACACAAAAATACTCATTCGTAAAAAAAAAATGAGCGTTTAACTCTTAAATGTGCGCTGTATCATATAAGATACGAATTCGGTTAAGGGAAAATGAAAAAAATCAACAAATATTGTGGACTTATGCTGGATTTTCAATTTAAATGACTTCGGATAACTGAGCCTTCTATCATTTAAACTTAGTACGTACTTTAATGTTCGTATCATATAAATTTGTGTCTTTGAATTAATAATGTGTTTCAACTACAGTGCATGGAAAATCATCCAGAAGTATCGTTACTAATATTTATTTTTAGTTAAAGGACATTTTCAATTAAAAGGCATGCGCATATCCGAATTCGACTGTAAATCAATCGGATAAACTTATATAACTATATTGATCAGTCTTATCACTGCATTTAATTTCTTCTACTCAAGTCGATAGTTGCAGTGCAATGTATTTATTTTACGTTTAACAGAATCGATTGTCGCTGTTATTTCAACTTCTTTTATTTTTTCTAAAAACTTTTCATAATCCATTTGCTTTTTTTTATTGTTGTCTGGGAAACTTTCATAAAGTTCAATAAACATTCGCAAATATCCGAGTTCTAACCAAGTCATCTTAACACTTCGAATGTAAACTTCAAATGAAATTTAGAACTGTTCATGACAGAGATATTACCCAAGCTGAGGGCATACCGAGCTGTCATGGTGCACCGTCCGTCTAGTATGCGCAAAGACCATACAAAGGGCAGACGTACCAAGTCGTTTTCTGAACATTACCAAAAGGGTATTTAAACAGTATTTGTTTTAAAAAAGTAGGTATTTGTTTTTAAAAAAACATTATTTACTTTGAAAACCTTTCAAATATTGCCATGCCTATTAGTGACATCTAGAAGTGTGAAACCGAACGAATGCTTCAGAAAACGACTTGCGACGTATGTCCTCTGTATAGTATTAGGCAGCCGTAGACAGATTTGGAATCATCAGCGACGGGGATTTTGTAAAAATGTAGTGGTACAATATACAATATAACAAAATGAAGTGGACTGTCACTTTTTGTATACATTTATATTTTTTTATTTTTTGTATGTATTTTTTTTGTATTTTTTATTTTATTTATATGTATGTCAAAATCGTCGATTTACATACGATTCATAATTTTTGCTATCACACCTGCATATGTATTTTCGTATGACATAACCTCTAAACGTAAACAAAAGCTGACTTTTTAATGTGTATTTTCAAAAACAGCTGTTTTGTTATGTTTGTCAGATTAAAATAGAGCATGTTCTAATCGAAAGCTACATATGTATTTCCACATGTATTTTACAAATGCAACGTTTCATATGTATCAGAAGATGTGTACAAATTTTACAGATGGAAAATTTGACAGTACATATGTAAAAACTACCGTCTGATGGCAGCTTAAAGGTAGAGTCATGCAGCAGCTGTTTACAATTTGTTCATTTTGACAGAATCTTGATTATCAAAATCATTGTTTACATTTCATTTGTGGGTTTTGTTTTTTTTCAAATGTCGAATACATTTTTGTATTAAACATTCAAATCGAATAATACAATACAAAAAGCCAAACAACGAATTTTGGGGCACCCAAAACTATTAAAAATACTGCTATAGTTCGCTGCAAATTGTGCAGCGAGTTGCAACTGTCTGCCATTTATATATCAGAATTTGACAATCAAAATACCCAGGGTTGTATCTGAATTTTTGTTGTTGAACAATTGCCACAACCTTCTATTATTGTGCCATGCGTCCACAACAAAATCCATACACATGTCAAAACTTGACAGAAAATTTAAAAGTTTTGATTTTGTTTCAAGCCTAATACTACCATGCAATTTCACCGTGTAAAGGGCGCTTAAAGCGATATCTAGACTCGGAGTAAATGCCATATCATAACAACAAGAAATATGGAAACAACGTACAATATTGACTACGTTTGTTTACTGTTATTACTGTTGATATTTAACTTTACAGATATTTATGTAAAACTATTTTTGTATATTAAGGATTTCTGATAATGCTATCCAGTAAATAGCAAAATGTCGTTTCTTAATCAAAAAAACATGTAAACCAAAATGTCATTTAGCTTTAACAGTGACATTATATTCGAAAGACGTACGACGTACAACAACAGCTGAGAGACGACCATCAAATCGGAGCGCATTTGATTTCTGAAAATGCTATCCAGTAAATAGCAAAATGTCGATTCTTAATCAAAAAAACATGTAAACCAAAATGTCATTTAGCTTTAACAGTGACATTATATTCGAAAGAACTGGTCGAACAATACGATATAACGTAAATTAAGTACGACGTACAACAACAGCTGAGAGACGACCATCAAATCGGAGCGCATTTGATTAGGTACGATTGTCAACAACAACAATTCCATACGACCACTTCTACGCACGGTTGTATTGTTTAGTTTTGAAATATAAAATATATACACATATATTATTTTTTAACAACTCTGTGTCGAATTTTTGTGGTATTGATACTGTTCGTTCGTTCGATTGAAGGGAGAGTTTTTGGGCAGGAATAAAATAGTAAAGAAAACATTTTGTATGTATGAAATAGCTATGAATATTTGTTGAAATAGTGCCAAAAAATGACTACGATTTAAACAAAAAGTGACAAATATATATTAAAATCGTGGAAATAGTAAATAGTGTGGAAGACAAATATCTCGAATGAGTGCTCCGCCTACATAAGTGAGATGTCTATACCAATTCATTGAATGAATCGATAAAGGATAACTGCTGTGGGAAGTTGACATAGAAAATTCCTAACGTGAAAAGTCATATAGTGTATGAATTAAACGATGTTGGAAGTGTTTTCGCGATCAAGGATGAATTCCGTAATTGTGGCCACCACTCTTCACTTACTACTTGCATGTAAGTACGGATGTCCGCCACTAACAGATATTACAAAACGAACGTTTTCTATTGCGAAAGGAAAGATACACATTCACACATTCCTTTTTTCCATTTTGTTTTTATTGAGTATAACATTAGAGCAGATCTTGGGTAAATAAATGACATCCGCAAAAAAATACCTATGCCCACAGTACTGTTGCGTTTTTATTAGGGAACAGTCAATTAAAATATGGACACTTAGTATATGTGACGCTGTATGTCTCTTTTAACGTAGGTGGGTGAAGAGATGTTTGCTGGAAAATACCTTTAATATGACAGTGGTGATTCTATTTTCGTATTTCATGCTACAGAATCATAAATACGAATTACATTTAAATCGAAATATGTGTTGGTTATTGTGAAACTTTTATAATTCATTATTAATTAATATAGTTGTGGCCAAAATGAAATAACAGGCAAATGTCTTAGATTAGTACGGGGCGGAAATCGTCAATGCCTATGTATTTGATAGACATGAGAGTTCTCCTACGAAAACAATTACCTTAAGGATTTCTTTTATGTAAAAACTTTGTGACATCGTCCTTAGGACTGAAGAATGGGTTTCACCCTTACATCCCTACTTTCATGAAGTATTGGAACTCAAATGAAAGGGAATTGTGCAAGGATTCAATATAATAAGAGATGCATGGCTCTATTGGAGCTCTGGTCTGGTTGCCTCGGATTTTCCTTTCATGTCGCTTTATCCATTAAGTTTTCAATAAGATGTATAAGACCAACCCTCTCTTAAGAAAAACAGCTTCGTACCATGATAGTTTCTGAAACATGTTTTACGGGTTTATTTCTCATATGTAATTCCATCCTTCTTGACCGAGGTACATTTATTTCTGCATTATTATCAACAAATTGATTTTCGTTTCGTACAATTTGCTACTTTTTATCATTGTCAGACCATTCGGGATGAAACAACATTTGCAATTTGATTTGAAATTTATTATTATTTATTTATTTGTTCACCAGGCGCTACAAGATGATTTAGATCTTATATGTTTCCGTGCGGGTTAGGGGATTGTATCATTTTGTTTTGTAAAATCTATTATCATCATTTGGCTGATGTTGTTTTTCATTATTACCGACATACCTTCCTCTTTATTATGAAATAAACATCCCATCATTTATCTCAAAAAAATCAATTTTTCTTTGAATACCAAAATAACATCTCTTGTTGGAGAACCCTGTATATAATATTGTGGAATAGTTTAAAGCAGGCAATTTTAAGTAGATTACATGAAGATATATTAAATATTCGGTGGGCAAATTGGGAGATGTGATCGTGTCGCTTTCGATTAAACACATATTTTGCTATATCATTGTAAGCCACATTTAACTATCCACTGTCTTCGTAGTCATCAGTGTCTGGCGCAGTTTCCTTAAACGTTCCTAATCTTTCAAATACATATTTCTTTAATGTATTTGTTAGAAAGTTTTGATATCTTCCTAATAAATTGGGCAACAAACATGTATGTCCTTCTTTGTTCTCGATGCTGATGTACTAGCCGACTTTCTTCTGTAATTCTCAGTCTATATAATGAACTTGATTTCTCCCACACACATATTTTATTGTCCACTCCAAACGATTCCAATTTAAAATACATTACTTATTTGATGCTTATAAAAATAGTTGTTAATAAAGCTAGAAAACTAACATGAAGAGTGTTTACATTTTACAACAGTATTGGGCTTCTCCTTTGAAGTTATGAAAATGCTTGTTAAGTCATTTTGCCACATGGCAAAGCTGTTCTACATTTTTATTTTTGGAAAGACCAAGTATTCCTTTTTGTAGTTTTATGCCCTCATTTTGTAAAACGTAACGTATAAAACGTTTCCAAAAACGCCAAGTTTAACATTTTGTATTTCGTTTGAAAACAGAATTTGCGTTTCATCCAAGCAGAAATATGCCATATAACAATAACAAATGTTTTTCAATGGAAAAACTGTTATAATAAAAAAAATAAACGTTACGATATACAGAATTCAATGAAACGAAATTTACGTTTTACAAAATGAGGGCATTAATGTATTTCAACATATTCAAATCAATATGTTTCCGAACTACTCAAATCTTGATATTGAAGGATATTTATCAGTTCTACAAATCCCGAATTCTAGAAAGTATAACTTCAATAAGAATTTTGTAGTGCTGGTAGAACGTCACATTTTTTCTAGCCAAATTATAATTCAAATAATACTATATTTTGCTAATAAATATATGGATGGGCCTTAGTAATTTTTATCCATGTTTCAATATAAACATTTTTAATGTGTGCGTCTCCTGTATAATAGACTTATTAGACTTAGCATACTATGTAATGAAGTCATCGATATAACATTTTTTCGGAATTGTCGGTAAATGCAGCATCATACAGTCTAAGAACTATTTTGTACTATCCATTGGAGAACAAAAAGCTTCAAAATGCTTCTCGAGCGCGAGAGTATGCGCAGTCATTGCCTCCACAGAAGATATATTATCGATCGCACAATTTCCATACTCACCAGAAATACATTTTAATTTATTATTTTGATTTGTAATTGTTAAAGTTCACAATGCGTATTAAATAAAGGAGAAGACTGATTTTTAAAAATATGTGCGGATTTACAGTTTTCGGGTCTTTTATTATATTTACCAGATGTGTATGAGTTTCCATAGAGAAGAAGTGGAAATACTTTCGACCGATTCCATTTGAGAATATTAATAACATTCAATCGGAAATTGGACAAAAAATACTTCGATTTACTGCCTGTTTCCATTAATCAAATTTGTTCGACAGTTGCAAATTGTCGAAACTGAATGCCCAATAAAATGTTTTTTTTTTCAGTGATGAGATCTCACAACATATCACAACTCAAAAATGTCTGAAACCCAATTTATTACGCTTTCCATATTGATAATTTGTAACGAACAAACAAATTCGTTTTATGCAAACAGGCAGTTAGTCCTTTAATCAATACACATTAGCTGCAATTGTGATCCCGAACAGTTATCCCAGTTATGACTTTTGTGCACATTGGTCGTAATACTTTTTAAACAGCTTTACCATTTCAACTATAGTCTGCCAAAATGTAAGTTAAATAAAATCGTCTGTCGATTTGGAATACAAGTTTCGAGTTTCCCTTAATCTTACATTAAGAAACAGTCAAATTAGTGAACATTAATTTGTATACTCAATGACGGGGACCTTATGTTTACAGACGACCCGAAGCTTTTGTCTTAAGATGTTCTTATCAGGATACGATACTGTGTTAGATATGTGCTAGTGGCTCACACTGCCCATTTGCATTCAAATATCGATGTTTTAACACAAACATGGTTGAACAATTATATGCATTCAGTAAAGTTGTAACTAGAGGTATGTAACTATGGGTATTTTTTTAGGCAAAACATTAAATGTCGACTTTGAGTTGTTTTTGATTACAATAAATTAATTTGTCGATTAAAGCAACTTAATAGTTCAATACCTTTGTTCGAAGTTATAAACTGCTAAAATCCGCAACGTGGTTTGGCTGGACCACAAATAAATTTCGACCAGAACTGGGACGCGTGCTCACTTTGTCCATACCATATACAATTTTTTTTAGAACATTATTACTGCTGGTATATTAAATATTATTATTATTTAAACTTGGAACGACAAATGCCGAAAGTAATGTCGAAAGAAATGTAATGAATGCGTTCTCTGGTTTGTTGGTCTTCAACACAGCCGGCGACAACTATATCACAAAGATTTTTGCAAGGCAATGATGTCATGGAAACGTTTCTGTGCTTCGTTTTATCTGGCGCGTCGTGCTTGCAGCAAACTTGGTGTCATCAAACTAGTCACGTGCTAAAGAGACTGTGGACGTACACACTTTACCCAATGTATTCCTCCGAAACCAGCCAAACCTGACATGAACGTTTGGTGGATATGCGGTGCAAATGGTCTTACAGTAATCGTGAAGTTAATTTGTGGCTTACCATATATTGTTCAAAGTTCTGTTTTGGGCACCATTCAATCAAATAGAGGTTTTGAGACCTTGAAATTCAGAAAATCAAAAAACCGTGAGCTAACTGAAATCTGTTACTGAACGCTTATGGGTTAAAATGTTTTTGAGATTTTTTTTGAAGCTTTTTCTCTTCTTTAAAAAGTAGTTTTCTTCCCATTTTCTTAAAAAAAACACGTCTAAACATTTAAAACATTTTTTTTTACGAAATGGAAATATTTTTACTGTTTTAAGTAAAACCAAATAAAAAGAAACCCCAGAGTTTAATATGATGTATAATAATGACAAATAATTATGGTGTGTCCATTATTATGATCAACAAATTCATGTCATTCGAATACATTTTTTGATGTTAAACACTTTGAATGCACATACCCAATTAACTTTAAAATGGCTTTGTCAGATCGAAATTATAAGAAAAAATATACTCACGAAATTTCAGGGGGGAATAGCCAGATTTAAATACACTTTATTGCTAACCGATAAGGTTAGCAGGTGTGTGTATATATATATATCGGGAAATTGGACAACGAAAATATATTTTTTGTTTGGAGTTTTGTGTGGAATTATTCCGGAATGGCTTTTCGAGTGGAAAAATGGAAAATGCTTAGAGGAAACTGGGACAATTCTAAAAAAAATCGATTTTTTTTCGACGAGATTTTGTTTTTTTTCGCTGTATTTGATGATTTTGGACGAAACATTCAGCTTCTTTCGGCCGTTGCATAAATCAACACTAATACACCCGCGAACACAAAAACGGCGGAAATTCAAAAAAATTAAAGCAAACTATAGAGGCTTGATACCGCCAATCCGTCTACTAGCGTCCACATTTCTATCTTATCCGAGAGATTGGTAAGCAGCAACCCAGACGATCCCCACACTGCCCGCAATTCTAACTCGGTGTACAATTGCGTAAAATGCAATCAGGTTCATTCTGGAGAATACACACGCGTTCGCATGGACACCTCTGATCCCTATTGTGTTAACTGTAATGAAACTGACCAGCCAGCAAACAAGAATAATGCCAACAACATTTTCTGTACCTCATTTGTTTCTCCAGTGAAAACATCTGCAAAATTATTTCAAAACCGACCAGCTCGCACGTATAATCACCATCAAAAGCTTTCAATCATTGCAGACTTTTTAAAGCTCGTCAATTACTTCTTGGTGCCAGAGGAGCTAACGCTGGAACAAGAAATCAACAATTGAACAAGAAAACAATCAATTTTGCAGTAGCTTTGACGGCTTCATGCTTGAAGGTGCTTTTAATTCCAGAAGCCCAAGATGGGGCGATTCTTCGGAAAACCCAAATGTCTTCATGTCATGTAAAAATACATACTGGTATAATTTCCGCTCGGATATTGATGTTGCATCGTGCAGTTTTTTCACGACACGCATTCCGTAAAGATACAGATAGAAAAATGCCCTCTCTCCGAAAATATCACGAAATTTTTCAAAATTAAGTACCAATGTCGCATCGCGCTGTTTTTTCACGACACGCATTCCGTAAAGATAGAGATAGAAAAATTCCCTCTCTCCGAACTAAAAAAAAATTTTCATCGTACTGGAAACCGGCAATTGATTGAGTATAACATACAGTAAACAAATTCAACTCCCAAAATCGATTATTTGAGAATTAGTAAAAATAGAGCAAGCTAATAAATTCAGAGATTGTAATCAGTAAAACCTGGGTCCGCCTCATTAAAAAAAATATATCAAATAGTCACACAGATTGCCGAACATTTTCATAATTATTACTCCGATACTTTTCGTCGAATAACTCAACCTTAACTCAAGAGTGTCAGAATGTGTAAGCGCAATTCAACGTCGTATCTATGGCTTCGACAGGGACGTTAATGATCTTGAGAATTCTGCTGAATTTCATTTCACAGACTCTGAAAAGATAAAAATATCATTCAAAATATGACTAATAAGAAATCATAACAACGGTCTCGGTAACTGGTACTTCCTGAATGGAAAATAGCGAAAATCGTTCCAATTAAGACGAAGACAGTGATTTGTGACTGATTTTCGCACAATCTCTCTGCTGCCCAATATTGGAAAAATCTCGAAAAAAAATGTTCTCGTCATCGGAGAAAACCTCGAAAATGAATCCCATCTCAAACTATCAATTTTGATTTAAGAAATTTCATTCGACCCAACAAGCACTTCTCATGTTCCATACCGATATCTCCAGCAATCTAAGAATCCAGTCTTGCGCTGTGACGCTATCCTAAGATATAGATAAGGCATTCGGCTTGGTCTGCCTTACTGGAATCCTATACAACCTGATTGATTTGGGAATTGACCCGTATTTGGTAATAAATATTCCACATCTTTTTCCAAAACCGTCCAAATACACAAGTCGACATCATCTCGTGGTGGAGTGAACAGTGGAGTGCCGCAAGGAAGCGAACTTGCACCTTAACTGTTCAATATGGTTCTACACGACTTTCCTCATGGCACTTAGGGTTCACAAGTCATTCTATACGCCGATGACTGTTTAATTTATGTACATGTCCTATCTCAATCACATGCATTATAAAGCACAGCGTCTGATCTTAATACCATCTCTGAGTATTACATTTTTATACAAGGTATACAAATTAACGCAGGAAAAAGTGAAGCTATTTGGAGCAGGAACGCCTCAGATAAATAGATCAATCGACGCCCTGATCAAATTATTGCATATATCTCTGGGTGGCATCAACATACCGTTCAAAAACAACAAACATACCTTGGAGTCACGGCCGCTGCACACTGAAAAAGGCAAAACAGCAAATATTTATCACAAAAGACCTAGTTGCTATTGTTCAAGGTGGCCATCAGATCGGTCCTGATCTACGGGTTTCCAATCTGGTTTTCTATTTCCCCTATAGTAGCCAAGGAGTTGGAGACCTTTGAACGGACGATTTTGCAAAAAGGTAAAAACAAACCGTAAGCAACTTTCACCAAAAAATACTTTAACAATTACATCTACGATATCGCCGAAGTTCAGTCTTTCTGCATATACGCCCTTCTTCACCTGAAGACATTTCTAGAGAGGAGAACTCGTTCTCTTAAGAAAATGCAAAAAACAAATTAATTTACTTTTGTTTCAACAAATGTCCTGCAAGTACCTCAACAAATCGAGTTAGCACACTAATCCAAGCAGTGTATCATAATATCGTTATTTTAGATATAATAATACATGTTTGTATATATGTACTCCGTTCGCCACAACTGTTGACAGTCCCTTTTGTTATTTCGTTTTAAGTTTATCTAGTTTCTTTTGTTACCTCATCAATTTGTTCCTCTTTTGAGAGAATCTTTTTCTCTCTCAGCTACTGTAAAGGCCGATAGAAAGCCCTGTTTTTTTTCCATCTGTATTTGGTATTTCATATGGTCTCTCCATAATTTGTCTCAGTCGTGCTTGTTGTCACACAAAAACCCCTCATGCACTGACAAGATGCGAAATTGTCGCGAAAAAATCCTATAACTTCGTTCATCTTTGGTTTGGTTTACGCTAAACCGACAACCGTTTCTGATCGCTTGCTGGAGTCATGTGTTCACTTCGCAAAAATTTGACAAAAGGTCTTTTGAGAATGTACGTGTGTTGCGCTTGTTGATACGCACATGTACACAAATGGGTGCTCCTTCCTCTTCTCCCTTCCTATTTAATGCTTTGTCTGTAGAGAAGGCAACAGCATAAGGCAAACGCAACAACAAAAATAAAGACCTTTTTGAATACTGTTTGCTTTATTTGCTCACTTACTGCCCTCAGTGGATGTGGGACGAATGGTTTTGTTCGTATCGAGCGGTCAGTAAGAGACCGATTACGCTGCCATCAGACGATATGATTTTTTTACATATGTACTGTCACTTTTTTTTATCCATATGTAATTTTTGCTATCACCCCTGCATATATATTTTAATAAGACATAACCTCTAAACGTAAACAAAAGCTGACTTTTAATGTGTATTTTTTTTGTCAGATAATCGAAAAAATTACATATGTATTTTACATATGCAATGTATCATATGTATTAGACGATGTGTACAAACTTTTACAGATGAAAATGTTGACAGTACATATGTATTAAAACATATCGTCTGATGGCAGTTTTAGTGTGTTGTGCTCAACCCGCAACCCGAGACCGAGAACACAAAATAAACGAAAAAGAGGGTAGCTGCCCAGACACTGAACGATTCCGTTTCATTTTATACATTCTACGTCTAGAGTACTTACTTACTTAAGTTGGTTCTACAACCTGCTGTTGGTCTTGACCTGTTCAGTAAATGATTTACATGTCTTCCTCCACTTGGTCCCTCCACCGAAGTCTCCAACGCCGAGCGTTTGTATTCATTCGATCGGCATGGCCCAGCCAGCTCAATCGGTGTATTTTGATGCGCCTAGATAGAATCATGTCGGGATATAGCTCATACAGTTCGTTCGACGTCTATACTCCTTGTGGGTACACAGGTAGAATAAGTGTACAGTGTTATTTTAGTTCGACGATAGAGGGCTCTGTTCTTGAAATGTTTGTTGAGCCCGAAATAGCATCTATTTGCCAGCACGATCCTTCACGTTATTTCGACGCTGACATTATTATTTCTATTAATGGCGGAGCCGAGGTATATAAATTCCACTACCCTGACGTTGCAATTGCCGGTCTTCACTATGTCACCTTTCTTTCGTCGCGACGTTTGCCAAGCAGTGGCAAGTATACATTTTGTTTTGTCCTCGTTCACCCGTTAGACCCACCTTCGCCGATTCCTTCTCAATTCTAGAAAAAGCACTAGTTACATCTCACTCTATCTTACCGACGATGTCAATGTCGTCTGCATATGCGAGAAGGATGTGGCCCTTGGTGTTCACTGTGCCTGTTTCGTTAACTTCTGCTTTTTGCAATATTTTCTACATTAATATATTGAAGAAGTTCCACGATAAGCTGTCACCTTGTCGAAGACCACTGGTGTAGTGAATGGTTCGGAGAGGTCGCTTTCTATTTTTACTGAGGATCTAGTGTAACTCAGAGTCATTATACAAGGCGTACAAGTTTTGATGGGATCTCATACGCAGACATGGTTTGAAACAATTTTTCTCTTATCGGCGTGTCGAAGGCGGCTTTATAGTCGATGAATAGATGGTATGTATCGCTTTGCATTTCATGGGTCTTTTCCAGGATCTGACGAAGTGTGAAGATTTGGTCGACGGTGGATTTGTTCGGCCTGAAGCCACCGCTGCTGGAATTCCGTCAGCACCTGCGGCTTTGTTGTTCTTAAGCCGGGATATTGCAGTTTTGACCTCATCTGTGATTTGTTGCGGGATGTTTTCTTCGCCGAATTCTTCAGCCGCTAACAGGCTGGAGAAATGTTTCTTCCAAATCCTCAGCACACTCGACGTTGTCACCAGGTTCCTATTTTCATCTATACACGAAGTTATGCCAGTAGAAGAGTCTTGGCTCTGATGTTTTATTCGTTGATAGAATTTTCTGGCATCATTTATATTTCCATAGAACTGAATCTCCTCACATTTCCGTCTTTCCATCTCTTTTTTCTTTCTTCGGAATAGACGATTTTCCTCCCTCCTTAACTCTCGGTATCGCTCCAACACAGCCCGCGTTGCCATCAGTGCGAGTGTCGCCCTACACTCTTTACACTCCTCATCGTACCATTAGTTCCTTTCTTGCCGCTTCCGGTAACCAATTTCTTCTTCCGCGGCCTTTGTAAGGGGGTTCTGTATGAGGTGTCATTGTTCGCTGATATCACCCGGAGGAGGAGATGAGAGCTTCGTGGAGTAGGCTTGGGCTGTCTGTTGCGATTGTAGCTTTTCGACGTCTAGCTTTCGTTTGGTTCTGTTACATACGGGTTTTGCTGCACTTAAACGAGTGCGTACCTTGGCTGCTACAAGGTAGTGGTCCGAATAAATGTTGGCAGTTCGGAAAGTCCGTAGGTCCACCATGATCGATGCATGTCTTCCGTCTATCACAACATGATCGATTTGGTTTTTCGTCGTTCCATCAGGTGACAGCCATGTTGCCTTATGGGTTTCGCGATGCTTAAAACTGGTGCTGCTAATAACCATATCCCTTGCGGCGGCGATATCGAGCAGCCTCATTCCGTTATCGGAGGTGTCATCGTAGAGGCTGAACTTACGACGTTGGAACCAAAGACGTTTTCCCTGCCTACTTTGCCATTAAAATCCCCAAGAACAATTTTAATGTCATGTCCGGCGCTCGTAAAACTTATCTTTGGTCTCTTCGTATTTCTCTTCCGTCGGCGCGTGAGCACAAATCAGGCTGATAAAGAAGAACTTAGCCTTGATTCGGATTGTGGCCAGCCGTTCGTCAACTGGTGTGAAACCGGCAACAAGGTGACGTACCCTTTTATTCACAACAAATCCGCCATCCCAGGAGTTACCAGGTCTGTGAAGACGAACATGAGACGACCCATCGGCTTCTAAATTGCCGAGACTGGATTGATATCGTTCCCGGCAAATTTTTGCGAGTTCACATCGTATGAGTCTTCCCCGGCATTGCAAAAAATTATAAAAATTTCGTTTTCTTTCGTGAACGGGCGATAACTTGAATTTAAAATCGCTGGAATTTTCCTGTTTTTCGCACGGTCAGGTTTACGTTGCCTGTTCGCATATTGACAAACCACCTTAGTTTTTTGTTTTTACACCGGAAAACAATCGATATTCCTATCTACGATACGAAGTACGCCGGGTCCGCTCGTTTAGCTGTCATAAAAAAATCATAAACCATCTCTCGATAGCGCAATCTGTTCACCGTAACTGTTGATCCAACCTCATTTTCGAAAAAGTAAGGGGTAAAATGACCCCGCCGGACCATAAACCACACCAAACAGTCACACGTTGAGGATGTAGAGGCTTCTCAACAATAACTCTTGGGGTTTCCGAGCCCCAGATGCGACAATTTTGCTTGTTGGCATTATTGGAAATATGTATGTGTATATGCGCAATGGTTTATATCTTTTATAAAGAAACGGTTTTATTTGTTTGAAAATGTGTATCGTACTGAAAAAATATTTTCAATATTTTTTCATTCACAAACAGTTTTACAAAAGCGTTCTATAATTTCATAAAACAAAGTGGTAATTATTAAAGTACAATATTCGATAAATTGTACATCAATACCCCTTCTCAATATAACTAATATTGTACATTATCGCATTCAATCATTGACGCAAACCAACTAATTCTCTTAATTTACGAATTTTAATTTTTTGTAATGGTTTAGTAAGTATATCTGCTAACATATTGTCGGTCTGACAATATTCGTAGCAAATTTGTTTCGATTTCAATAAATCTCGAACAAAGAAAAACTTTACGTCAATGTGCTTGCTCCGTGGATTTATTTTCTATTCTTGAAGAATCTTGAGACAGCTTTGGTTATCTTCAAACAAAACAGGATCAGATATTTTGATACCAAAATCCTTCAGTAATTGCACAATCCATAACATTTCTTGAGATGCTGCCGATAAAGCAACTAATTCTGCCTCTGTGGATGATAATGTCACATTTGA
The DNA here is from genome assembly GCA_958296145.1 of Hydrotaea cyrtoneurina. Taxonomy (NCBI): domain Eukaryota; kingdom Metazoa; phylum Arthropoda; class Insecta; order Diptera; family Muscidae; genus Hydrotaea; species Hydrotaea cyrtoneurina. Next base: position 83,845,132 of record OY282513.1, read on the forward strand.
TTGTTTTCTACTTGCAAAACTTATAGTAGCATCTCCAAGCTTAAAAACAAAGCCACTTGTAGATTTCCGATCACTTGTATCCCCAGCCCAGTCAGCATCAGCGTATCCTTTCAGTTCTAAAGATATCTTAGATCCCACGCATAGTGTCAAATCCTTTGAGCCTTTGAGATATCTAAAAATCCGTTTAACTTCCACCCAATCCCTTTCATTTGGTTCGTTCACTTTCCGGGATAAAATTGACACAGCAACAGATATATCTGGACGTGTATTATTTGAGAGATACAACAATGACCCAATTGCCTTTCTATACAAATTATTATCACTTAATAATTTATTGTCTTCAACATTCTTTAAGTATCCGGGATCCATAGGAATTGATGAGCATTTTGCATCCGAAAGGCCAAATTCATTAAGCAGTTTGTCGATATAATTTTCTTGAGATAAATAGAACTTGCCATCTTCTTTGCGATTAATTTCAATGCCCAAATATAATTTTAGATCACCCAAGTCAGTAATTTCAAAATTGTTCTTAAGAGTTTTTATAACATCATCAATAGCGTTATTATTTTTACTTGCTATAATTATATCGTCTACATAGATTAGAACGTAGACCAGGTATTCATTTTGTCCTTTTATATAAAGACAAGGCTCGGCTTTTCCCCTTCTGAATCCAGAATTAAGCAAAACTTCATTAATTCGCAGATTCCAACAGCGAGCCGACTGTTTTAGTCCATAGATACTACGCTTCAATTTGCATACCAAATTTTCTTTGCCCTTTTCTATAAAACCTTCTGGTTGTTTTATATATATTTCAGTATCTATCTCTCCATTCAGAAAAGCTGTCTTTACATCAACGTGGTGAACTTGCATATTCTTGTAACTTGCTATTGCCAGTAAAGTTCTTAATGCTGTTTGTTTCACCACTGGCGCAAAAACTTGATCATAGTCTTCTCCATATTTCTGGGAAAATCCCTTGGCCACCAATCTTGCTTTGTACCTCCGATTACCATCGATAGTTTTCTTGATTTTGAAGACCCATTTACAACCAACCAGCTTACAATTCTTAGGCACTTCCATAAGCTCCCAGGTTTGATTGTCATACATCGATTTCATTTCCTCCTTCATAGCTTTTAACCATTCTTTGCTATCTGATCTTGACAAAGCTTCCTTATAGCTCACGGGATCCTCAGAAAAACAGACTTTATGACCATATCGCTTAGGTGGAACACCTTTATTCGCTCTTGTTGAAATTCTTCTATTGACAGCCTGTTCCAACGCATTATTTTGTTGGAATTCTTGAATCATATCCAGACCATCATTAATCATATCTCCACCATCATCCGTTAAATACAGTTCATTATCGGGCGATGATGATGATGATAGTTCATCAGCAGATTCGAATCCACAAAACTCTTCCGACAGTGTTGGATATTCTTCATCCTGTGTTGTTGGTGTTGCATACACATCAGAAATTGTGGATAAGTTAACGACGCTCTCAGAATGGTTCCTGTTATTGCTTGAATCTTCATCAATAATATGAACATCCGGCTCCACAAATACCACATCCCTGCTAATGATTATTTCATTGGTATTTGTATTTAATAGCCGAAACGCCTTAGATTCATCAGAATAGCCAACCAATTTACATGTCACCGCAACGTTATCCAATTTTCTTCTCCTTTGTTTAGCGATGTGTGCATATGCAGTTGATCCGAAAACGCGAACGTGATGTAGATTTGGAGTTTTGTTAAACCATAATTCGTATGGAGTAACACTTGTAGCAGAAGATAACAAGCGGTTCTGCAAATAAGTTGCATTGTTCACAGCTTCAGCCCAGAATTTGATGTCTATTTCAGCATCATTCAGCATGCATCGCGCCATTTCCATTAAACTTCGATTCTTCCTTTCTGCCACCCCGTTCTGTTCTGGAGTGTATGGTGCGGTCAATTGACGATGTATGCCTTTCAATTTGAGGTAGCTGTCCATCTTCTTGTTACAAAACTCTCCGCCACGATCAGTTCTAATTGCTTTCAATCGTTTTCCGAATTGATTTTCTGTCAATTCAACAAATTCCTTTATTTTATCAAATGCCATGTCTTTAGATTTAATAAAATAAATATGACAATAACGACTGTAATCATCTATCATTGTCAAAAAATAACGATTACCACCTGGAGTTATATTCTGCATCGGACCACATAAATCAGCATGCACCAATTCCAAAATGGACTCTGACCTAGACTCCGAAACCTTTGGAAACGGTTTTCTACATAGCTTGGATTTTAGGCATACCTCACAAACATCAGAACAGGAACATTTCTTAATTTTCACACCAGTCAGTAAACCTTTATTGATACTTGCCCTGACTGCTTGAATATTTCTATGTCCCAATCGTCGATGCCAAATATGAATGCAATCTTTTTGGTCTTCACATATTTTATGCGCCTTGGCGCTTTGATCAAGTACATATAGATTGTGTTTCAACGTAGCTGTTGCATGCTCTTCGCCTTTCATTGAAATTGTACAGCATTTTGAATCAAAACTCACATGGAAACCTTCACCAGTCAACTTCCTCACGGACAACAAGCTTCCGTCCAATTCCGGTACATATAAAACATTACGGACACGGATCTCCTTGTTCTGACAAAGCAATTGACAATCACCAGTTCCACTCGATTTTAATTCAGTGCCATCGGCCAAGTAAATGACCCCTTTTTGTTGTTTATCCAATTTCTCAAAAGCAATTTCTTCACAGCACATATGGCATGTAGCAGCAGAATCAACATACCAGTCCTTGTTCGTCCTTGTTGTAGACACACCGAAACAAAAATCTTGTTTTTCGTTTTTCGTAATATTGGCACGATTTGCATTTCCATTAAATTTCTTATTCGGACAATTTTTCTTCATATGACCAGTCTTACCACACGAAAAACATTTAGGTGAAAACTTTTTGTGTGCTTTAAACACCACGTCCGCTCCTTGCTCTCCACCAGATTTTCGTTTAAATTCTTGAAGCAATTTTTCCTTGATAAGGTCCATTGTTAAATCTTCCTCTGGACGCATTTCCAATGACGAAATCAATGAATTATACTCTTCTGGTAGGGTTCCTAGCAAAAAAGCAACGCTTTTGTGTTCTTGTATTTCCTCACCCAGGTCATTCAAACGGTCCACAATATTTAAAATATCAGTGATGTGTTCCTCCATAGATTGACCAGCATGCATTCTCTTTGTAGAGAGTTGACGAAGAAGACTTACTTTATTCGTCAGGTTTGATTTTTCATGATGCTTCCTCAAGGCTTCCCAGTAGTCCTTTGCCGTTTTTAGCTTCTTAACATGGACCTTTTGAGATTCTTCTACAGCTAAACCGATTGTAGCCCTTGCTTTTCCATCACGAACTGTCCACTTAGCATCTGGAGAATCTGGCTTTTCCTCAATGATAATATCCCAAAGTTCTCGTTCCAACAGCAGCAACTCCATATTGAATTTCCACATATGATAATTGGAGTTTGAGAGTTTTGGAAATTGAGCACATGTACCATTCATTATGACGACCGCCCGAATAATAAAATACGATTTAAAATACCAATTAATTCTTTAATATAAAATAGCGTATGCGCAGGCCCATAACCTATTGGAAATATGTATGCGTATATGCGCAATGGTTTATATCTTTTATAAAGAAACGGTTTTATTTGTTTGAAAATGTGTATCGTACTGAAAAAATATTTTCAATATTTTTTCATTCACAAACAGTTTTACAAAAGCGTTCTATAATTTCATAAAACAAAGTGGTAATTATTAAAGTACAATATTCGATAAATTGTACATCAATAGGCATAGCCACTGAGGTGGAAATGGTCCTCATCAGTCAAGATGATTTTTCGATGGAATTCCGGATAATTTTCATGTCGGGCGGAGTTCTTGTATTAACTGAACTTTATAAGCCTTAAGATCCAAGTCTTTATGCAAAATACGGTGTAATGACGTTTGTGGAATGCCAAATTACAAAGAACGACAAGGAATGGACAACCTGGGGTTTCTTCAACACTAACTTGCCCCAACAGTGGTCCGACAAGGTCCTTCACGACGACCCAAAAATGCTTAGTTTTGCGATCTGTGATTACAAGATTTTCACCATTTTTGTGGTGAATTTCAATTATTTCAATGCGTTGTTGAAGCGTTTATTGTTCCATTTTTAGTAATGGCGTAGTTTCTACTTGACAAATGTCAAAGAATAAAATATTCCAAAGTGACTGCCGGGTGATTCAAAATAACACCTCTTGTATTTCCACATGTATTTTATACATGCAATGTTTCATATGTATCAGGTTTTACTTAGAGTGAGAGTGTATATACATATAAGTCGCTTTATATGACTGAAACATTCTCCCTTGTTATATTTAACCTTATGCACATATATTACCTGGGTTTTTTCTTGGTTTTGTGAGAACTCTTGGAAATAGAAACAATTATTTTTTTTCGTACAAAACCACCACTGAAACCGTGAAATGGCATGATTAAGACTATGGGGACTTTGCACAGCCCAATTTAATGGTAAAAATGTAAATATAGAATTCCTAAACGTTATAAGAGACCGAATGGAATGCAGTTTTTTTTTAAGTCAATTCTATTTTAGTGGTGCATCTACTCGATCTAAAGTCTTTTCCTATATCCTAATGTTCAAAAAATATTTACTCTTTCAGATCGGTGTCAATGCGTTGAAGTTCACTTTGAGTCTGCTGACAGTGGATTCTTTTTGAAGCACTCACGTCAACCTCCAGTTGCTCCAGAAATATCTACTAGCCATTCTTCACCTGTTCCACCATTGAGGTCAGGAACTGCGTATGATTCCGTTTTATCTATAGATCGATTTACTGTTGTTCAAACTACACAAGCCGTATCTATAAGAGCGAGTTACGGACCATTTTCAACTAAACAAACGGTTCCAGCTAGATACATAGTGCCTGATACCATTGAAAATCAACATGATTACATGAATGTAAGTATGTTTTTGTTTTTTGTTTTGTTTTTCAGCATATACCCTTTTGTTAGTTAGAATTTGGATAAAGGATGCCGAAGACTTTCTAATTATATGCCTGGGTTGCATTTAAAATCACTGACTGATGTGTGACATATTTAAACTTTTCTGAATGAAGAAACTGTTAAGAATATTGTGTGAACTAACGAAGGTACACCTGTAGGGTGGCATTTTTATATTGGGAAATTCAGTAAGCGAAAAATTTAAATTTCGTAAAATCCTCCCAGCGTTACCTGGGAAAAACGATCATCTAATGATATGACTCGATTTTTTGATTTCCGGTGATCCAGCACTGAGTTCTGAGGTGCAACGCAATTCTGCTGTTTCAACTTGATTTTCTTTCCAAAATATAATAAAATTTTTGTTTTGTTTTCAGGAATGTTAATTAATAAATGTTTCAGGAAGTAATTTCCCGGTTAAAAACCACAATCACATTTTTAAAAAGTGCGTGAAATCCTACATATTTTAATTTGTTTGTAGTATTTTATTCCCGGGAATCTCGGTAATCAGGAAGTAAGAAATCGGCAAATTTCTCACAAGTTGGTTGATAAAAAGCATTTTCAAAATCCATGTGCTGTTTGCATTCGAAATCACATGTCGTCCAGTTCAGACTCCGTTATCATGTTCCTGTAAGGAATGCCGTTCACAGCCACTGCTATTTTACCCTCATCTTCATAAAAGTAAGGCCCAATCATGCCGCCTAACCAAAATCCGCACCAGACATTTGCTCGTGCATTTGTTTCTCATGAATTGCATGAGGATTTTTCGTGACTCTGGAGTCTGGAGAAGACCAGGGCCATGTATCATGGCGCCGTCGTCGGTGTCCACAAATGAGTCCCTATACATCCCCTGATGTCTAGGGACTCAACTCGTCTGTCGAGTAGTCGTTATCCATTTTAAAGGGCAGGACCATCGCACCCAGTGACAGCTTACACGGACTAGGCAAAATAGATTACAAGCGGCCTGTGCCTTGGAAGGGAGCTTTTAGCGGCTAGTTTCATTTATGTACTTACTAACGATGCAGGCCCTTGACACTGCTACCAACCATCTGCACCGTAAAAGTGAATTTGTTACGTCACTACCAAAGGTAAGGCCCCCATTAAAAAGGGGCAAACCATATATGATAGTATCCTACCATATATGTCAACCGGTCAGATAAGAGTATCTGACCTCCCATATGACTCATTCCAAGCGTTGTGTATCTATTAATAGTAGTATACTTGCGTAGGACCAGACCAGTTAAGTGTTGTAAAATCCTTGTACAAGCCTAAGGCCACATGAACGCCGTAATGGTAGAATCATTGATACTCAGTGTATCTTCGTTGCTCTTCTCATGTGGGATCTTCTAGGAAGATAAATAAATATGTACCGAAGGAAAAGTACACCGGCAGGTCAGTACTACTAGGTTAGGTTAGGTTAGGTTAGGAAGGGTGGTACATCCTAAGATGCACCTCCACTCGGAGACCCATAGGGTCCATTGTGAATCCCTTCTATTGACAGCGTAGAAAGTATATAGGAAAGAGAGAAAAACATGTGAGAGTCCATGGTGTAATGTTAATGTAAGTCTGTGTAAGTCCATCGAGTACCCGCATCCCCCGTCGTTCAACCATCCAATACCCCTTATATAACTAATAATGTTTTCAACACCTGTCTTTGAAATGTCCCCTAGTTCAGCAAAAAATCTATGCCCTAGACATTTTTGTCTATGGCGTTGCAAACTTGGACAATGACAAAGGATGTGTTCTATTGTCTCCAATTCGTCCTCATCCTCGCACATCCTGCAAAAGTCTGGAGATATACTGTCCCATCTGCTGGTCATAGCCCTAACTGAGCAGTGTCCTGCAATGACTCCTATTGCAATTCTGAGACTTCTTCTATCCAGCCCCATCAGTGCATTTGTTCTCGCTATATCTAACCTAGGCCACAAGACCTTCGATATAGTGCAACCCACTCGTGTTTCCCAATTGGAAAGAGTTCTTGTTAGGATATGATCCTTCTGTTTTTTGAAAAAGTAGCTGATTGGCGGTTTAACCGATCTGTCCGCTTCCTCAATATGTAAAGCTGAGCCCGTTCGAGCCAGCTCATCCGCGATTTCATTTCCTTCAATGTCACAGTGCCCTGGCACCCAGGCACTACGTTGTAGTCCCTTAGAAGTAGGCTTAGCACCTGCCTACAGTCATTAACTACCCTAGACGAAACCTGATGGCTTGTTATGGCCCTCAGTGCTGCCTGACTGTCAACGTAGAAAGTAATGTTGTCTCCTTTCGGTATTATGCTACCGGAAATTTCCTCCGCAGCTCGTAATACCGCCAAAATTTCAGCTTGGAAGACACTACATTCATCCGGTAGTCTGAATGATTTCCTAATGTCCGCCTTTTCTATGTAGACACCAGCTCCCGTGCCTATTTCCATTTTAGACCCGTCAGTGAAGACTGCCCAACCCTCGTGCAAGTTGCGGACTCCTACCCACGAATCCCTTTCAGGGATTTCTAGCCCGGGCAGGGTCAGAAATTCTGTTTTCTTAATTATGTAGTCCGATTGCTCATCTGGAACCCTGGACTGACCTTGAAGACAGAACTCTGACAGTAGTCTCGAATGACCTGTTCTTGTATGTCTGAGCAGCGATGGCTCTTTAAGTCGAAAGATGCTTCTGGCTGCCTCACCCACTATAAAGGCTTAAGGGGGAGAAGGTGTATAATAATATCTAATGCAGCCTGTGGTGTACTTCTGATGGCCCCCGTTATTCCTAAAGCCGCACACCTCTGTACCTTTTCTAGTTCTTTGTAGTAACTGTCTACCCTTGTTGCCTCCCACCACACTGTACAGCCATACGTAAGAACCGGTCTTACTACCGCCGTGTAGATCCATTTCACTACCCTCGGTCGAAGTCCCCAGTTCTTACCTATGGAGTTCCTGCATGCGTAGTAGGCATTAAGTCCCTTTCTGAGTCTTTCTTTTGTATTTCTTTTCCAGGAAAGTTTACTGTCCAGAAATAACCCTAGGTATTTAGCTTCCGTAGCTAGTTTGAGCTCCACTCCATCCAGCCACGGTAGTCTAAATTTCTCTATCTTATACCTTCTGGTAAAGAGAACCAGTTCCGTCTTGTTTGGGTTCACTCCCAAACCCTTACTTTTTGCCCACGACGATAGCTCCTCCAGTGCCGAATTCATGACCTCACTGATGGTCGGGAGAAATTTCCCGGATACCAGTATTACCACGTCATCAGCATAAGCTACAATCTTCCTTCCTTTTAGCTCGAATACTCTGAGAATGGTATTCACCGCTAGAAGCCACAGAAGTGGAGATAGGACTCCCCCTTGTGGTGTTCCCCTGGTGGCTAGCTTCCTAGAATTCCCTGAGCCTAGGCTGGAATTGATAATTCTGCTGCCCAGCATATTATCTATCCAGCTTACCAGGAAGTTTGGTACAAAGAGTTCCTCTAAAGATTCCTTGATAGCTCTTCTTTCGATATTGTTGAAAGCTCCCTCTATATGTAAGAAAGCTGCGAGCGTGTATTCCTTGCTAGCCAGGTTTCTTTCTATACAACCCACAACTTCATGAAGTGCTCTCTCAACAGATTTACCCTTGAGGTAGGCATGTTGAGCACCACTCAAAGACGATAGACTGATAGGCCTGAAATCCTTGGGAGTTACGTGGCTAGCCTTGCCGGCCTTCGGTATGAAAACCACCTTGAATTCCCTCCACCTTTTTGGTACATACCCGATCAGTAGGCACTCACTATAGATATCAATTAAAATTGATAGCACTATTTTTGGACAGTGCTGCAGCAATGCAGGGAAGATGCCATCTGACACTGCTGATTTGTACGGTTTGAATGTACTAATTGCCCATGCTAATCTGTCCAATGGAACTATATCTCTAATTATATGCTTCTCTAGCTGCGTGGTGGATACCAAGATGCTGGTCCGGTCTGTGACCTCATCCCCTGTATCACTACACCCTGGAAAGTGAGTTTCCATAAGTAAAGAGAGTGTCTCAGAGCTGGACTCTGTCCATGTACCATCAGATTTCTGAATATATCCAGGTACCTTAGGGTCTTTGGATAAAATTCGCCTGAATCTGGATGTTTCATTGACAGAATCGATGGCCTCTACAAACGTGGTCCATGAGGTCCGTTTAGCCCTTTTGAGCTCTCCCTTATAGTTATTGAAGCTTACTTTGTATTTCTCCCAGTCTTCTGAGTTTTTGGTCTGATGTGCCCTGTTGTATAACCTCCTAGTGGTTTTTCTCAGATCTCTAAGATCAGTATTCCACCAATTTGGTTGTTTTCTTTTGCCATGGAATGTTGTCGGACACGCCCTATCATAACATTCCCTCATGCTTGAAGTAAGCCATTGAACGAAGCGGGAGGCAAGAGGACGGAATTACCTCAAGTTTTGCTCCTGGCCAGAGTTCGCTAAGACCTTCAACTGTTTCGGTGAGAAATCTATTAGAAATTCGTTTCTCTCGCCCTTGAAGACTGCAATGCGGTCGATCAGCATTCCCTCAATAAGCTGCCAGCGATCGACACTGATCTTACCGTCCTGATCAGATCGATCGATGACAGCAAGTTGACGGTGGTCTGTCCGACCACTGCTGCTCGACTGCTTTGCCTTCTTGCTTTTTGAGGAAGGTTCGTCGCCAGACCTTGCCCTCTTGGCTGTGACCCCTATAGCCGAGAGACCGCCCCTAGATCTGCATGGCTTCTCCCCTTCCTTCATGCTTGTGGGTGGTACTTTCGCACCACTCACATTCCTTGAAGTTGTTGACTCTTCTGGAGCTGGGTCCGTTATCCTATCCGGAGTGGGGACAGCACCAGAAGCGCCAACAACATCATTTTTAACAGCCTTTACAGGGCCAGCAGTCGCATCCTTAACTCCAGGAGTTTTCCTGGATGCGTCTGCTGGTCCAGTACCGACTGTTTCGGGAGAGTCAGCCTTCAGGAGGTCCTTGGTGGTGCCGCAAATTTTTTCAAATTTCCGGACATCCCTCCGGTGCTTTCTGATAAGCTGCCTCTCCCTAACGGTAATTGACGAGGGATCCCGCTGACCTATCTTTTTGAGAAAGATCAGCGACTTCCTCGTACCGTTCCTCGCCTTCTCCTCCTTAGTTCGGCCTTCGGTCGCTTCTTCCATGGGTATGGACTTTCCAGTGATTGCGCCTTGTGACGATCTGGAGATGTCTAAACCAGACATCTCCCCTGATCTGTCTGTAGGCGCGGTACCTTCCGGATCCATACCCGGTGAATCCACGGCCTGTTGCCGAACTACTTTGCTCCTTTCAGAGCCAATTGGGAGACCTTCGCTAGGCGTTGCGGGACCCATCCGTTTCTCCGAGTCGTCAGAGTCTGGAGAGGATCCCCCTACTCTCTGACCAGGGCCATGAATCATGGTGACATCATGTTCACCCTCATCAGAGAGCAGGGCGAGCTCCTCCAGTCTATTGACGGCGTCATCGGTATCCGCGAATGAGTCCCTAGACAGCCCCTGAAGCTCTTCCAACTCGTCGAAGTCAATTCTTATCAGTCTGTCCTGTTCGAAAAGTCGTTCGTTTAGTTCGTCCAGTTCACTGTCCAGACCACAGTTACCTCCCTGAGCGGTGTGTCCCACTCTGTCTGGTACTCCCGTCCTCGCAGCATCCTCACTAACGCCGGAGCTGCCTCTTTTATTAGTGTCTGTGTTAAGTGTTTGTTGTACCGTTTTTTTTCGTGTTTTTGTATTCGTTTTAGTGCATTTGTTTGTGTTTGAGTTTGTGTTTGTTGTTGTGTTTGTTTTTGAGTTTGTTTTGTATGTTAATTGTTCCATGTAAATCCCACGAGTATGCTAGTAAAGGGAAAGGACCATCGCGCGCAGTGACAGCTTACGCGGACTAGGGAGCACCGCGTAAGCTGGCACCGGAGGGGAGCTGTTAGCGATTAGTTTTATTTAGGCACTTACTAACCATGCAGGTCCTCGACACTGCTACCAACCATCTTGACCTTAAAAGTGCATCTATAACGTGACTACTAAGAGGTAAAGCCCCAAGGGAAAAACGAGCGAACCATGGACGTAGTTTCGTATCATATATGTCAATTGGCCGGATGCGAGGCATAAGTTACTGACCTCCCATAGGACTCATGACAAGCGTGAGTAACTCTTGGTTGTGTATCTTTTTATAGCATTAGGCTTCTACATGGACCAGACCAGTTAAGTGATTTAAAGTCCTTGCGCAAGCCTAAAAACCACAAGAAGCACTTAAGCCCTCGCATCGCGTCAAGATGGTTACTCTCGCGAGAGTACTACTACAGCACGAATGTATTGACAACTCGCTTAACCAATGACGAAACGCATGTACCTATGGTCGTTTATAGTGTAATTTTGCTCTCCATTTAACAACGTTTACTTTGTATTCGAATATTATAAGAAAAAACATATAATCATAACATAAACCAAAAAACATCATTAATTTTTTTAAAACAAAAAAATTTATAAATTATATTTCGACTACAATATATGACCAAATTTTGTACAATCCGTTCCAGAACAAAAATTACGAATTATTGGCAGTTATCTTAAACTAGCAAATACCCGCTACTTTGTAAGCGTACATTTTCCTTCCCAAAATATTTGTTTAAACCAAAAATTTGTTTCACCCTTTTTTTCATTTTAACCTCCTTTTTTATCTCTTTTTCGTCCCATATCTAACTCATTTCCACCTATTGTTGCCAATCGTAGTCGTGGACTAATTTTCCAAAAAAATCACAATATTTGAATTTTTTGTATTTTTGCGAATTTTGAAGGGGTTTGGGGATACATTTTACCCGTTTTCCCCATTTTTATACCCTTCCAATCCAAAAACAGGACAGTGATGAATCAGTCAGTCAGTCAGTCACGCAAGAGTTTTATATATATAGATTGACACTTAAGTGAGTTGCACCTAAACCGAAACAACTGTCTATAGTGAATATAGGAAAGAATGTGTGAGGATGTTATTGTTACTAATTTGGTAAAGTGGACAAGATGTCGAAAAGTTACAAGTTACAAGTCCTTATTGGTTTGAGTAGGAATCATTTAAATTATCAAAAATATGTCGATCATATCTCTTTTTTCTAAAAATTTCATTTGCGCTAATTTTCATATTATTGATATGCATTTTCAGAATACTACAGCGGCGCTGATCGAATTACAACAAACGAATCTTCATTTGGATATTTCCGCCCATTTAGTTAGCTCCTACGTCTCACAGGATTCACCAGTATTACGAGTGCTGTTTCATGCGGGAGCTGATCCTGGCGGTCATTTGCAGCGTCAAAAAATATGTGTTTTATTACATGTTTCAAGTGGACATCAGGTCCCTATAAAGGGACGCTGTATGCCAGAGGGAGAAGATGGCGTATGTGTGGCTGAGGTAATATTTTCATATTTATCTTACAGACGGTAGTGGATGTATTCTAATTGATTTTTATATTTGTATATTAGGTCGTAATACCATTTAATTGGTTTCACTCTATGTCACCACTGACAAGTAAGGAAAATGCAAACAGTACACCAATTAAGGTCCCGCAAAGATTCGTCCAAGTTTCTTATAGTGTTTTTGAACCGCCAGTCCGCAATCCAGAGCAATGTGAGCCCAAAGTGCAAATACAACCGTTAACAACCTTCGTTCAAGTTCCACTCGTAGCTCCTATTGAGCCTTTCAAGGAATTTCAAATTGACGAATCCCTGGTCATTTTATTGCCACAGCAACCGCTTTATCCGATGTCCAAATTCCATGTGCCAGTGTATTTGCAATATTCAGAAAAAAACATTTCGTCATTTACAGTTAAAGCTCGTGTGAAATCAGGAATAAAAGTTTTAGGAGCAACATCATCTTCGGAAATGTGGAATATATCAATTGAAAGAGACACTTCTAAACATTCCACTGTACGAGTTACAGCTCTAAAAAAGAAACACGAAAAAAGTGCCGAAAACAACAGTACCTCATATATTGTCGAAGATCGGTAAGTTACTACTTAACGAGTGTTTAGCATATCCAATCAAGTCGAATATCTATATTCAAAATAAGACTCCCGTACACAATTATGGTAACGGCCGTGGTTTATTTAAGAGGTTGGTCTATTTACATTATATATAAAAAGCCAATTTACTAAAATAATTGCAAATAACAAAATATTAGGTTTCAATGAACTTAACAAATATTCAAGTATAAAATCGGAATATTTGTATCGTATCTGTTTATTACATTTTAAATGAATTTTAATGATTACGGAATTCTCTATTAAAAAATTATTAATCATATTTTTTTAATAAAAAATATACAGAAAATCTCATTTACATATATGGCCTGTTTAAGATACAAGCTAGCTTATTATTATTATTATTTTTAATTTTAAAATTAAATGTATTGCAGTTTTTTTGCTTTAAATTCTAAAGTGTATCCCAAAATTGTGCTGCAATATCTTGAGCCCTTTCGTATTATGCTTGGAGTTAATATTGTTTCCGCGATGGCGACATTTGTCTCAGGCTGCAACATGAAATATGGTTGAAACCTTTGTTGCAGCTCCCACATTCTGTTTAGTTTATGCAGCCTATTGCTCAGAGTCACAAGAGTCGATATTAAGAATTCTGTACTTAATGAATTTACTATCAATTTATATTTCAGCGAAACACACGGCATAACAAATAGTATATCTCGGGCTTGTAAAAGGCAAATTGAATGTATGTAAACAGATAAAAAAAAAAAGTAATCTTGGAAAGTATTTGGATTCTTTTTGTTTATTTATCGTAATCTCAAGCAATTCTGATTATTTTCAGATTTTTTGTATTCGTAATCCACTAGTAAAAGCATAAAACTGCATATAATCGTAATCATTACTTCACCTCACAAAAAATGTAATCTAATTACTGGTTAGATTTATTACTAATCATTACATTGGACAATGTTTTTCCATATTGGAATATCCGTTATATCCTTATACTGAAATGTATTTCTGAGGCTATTGCTACCGAAGAATGTTTTCTTCTTTAGTTTGCACCTTTTTAGCACCTCTTACGATGGAATTGTTAATATTTCATTAAATATGTCGCCTTGTGGGCGTGGTTCTGTTGATACTATTGAAAATGGCTCATTAAAATTGGAAGATATATTAATTAGTTTAAAATATATGATCGGTTTAATACTATAATTGGATGCTGGTTGAAATATGCTGTGAACCACTACAACTGTTATTTGTTTTATTTTCTATATGAAATTAATTGAACCTATTGTTGTCAAAACCATTACGACCGATTCTGTTTAAATATATATTTTAATGATGGACTTTCAACGTTGTTCTAGAACTGATGTGACATTATTTGATATAACCCATCCTACTACTACATATATTTCCATTTCAGGATTGATGAAATATTTACATGGCTGTTAGAAGTGGCTGATGATACCAAGGAACTAATTGATGGCGGAAAAATTGTGTGGTCAGTCACCTACATTTACGATAACCCAAGAGAATCATCTTTGGAAAGTTCACCCGACGAGAGTAAAAAAAGAATGATAGCTAAATTAGAAGTAAACAAAGACGACATACAAGCAGTTCTGCCAATGGCTAAGGTACGTTTAAATAATAAAGTATTTTCAATTATATGTATTTTTGAAACAATGTATATCGAGGGCTTATATTCAATAACCTCTATCTACATTTTGACGAAATTTTTTTTTTATGCCAAACTCATCACTGACCCCATCTGCATCTACTGTAAAAATTTCAATTGAAAAAACCTATTTTTAGTACTATATATGCTGTATTTTATCATTTGTCTATCTACAAAGATACTTGTTTATGAATTTTATAAAGGCAAAACCCTCTATCTACATCATATAATTGTTTCGTTTTATTTAATTTCAGGCTATTTTTTAGTTAAATTAATAGTACTGATTTGAAATTTACCACTTCCCCTCGAATTAAAATCTAACTGACCTATTGTCTTTCTGTTATTTTTGACAACTATAAGGATACTAACCTTATTCAAGTATTAGACCTGGTCGAGCAAAAAATGATCCGACAGTATCCCAACTAAGATCTCTCTTATATTCGCCAAGTGGTAGCATTCAGTTTAAAGTGAATTTTGATCATAATTACACTGAACTACCTATTAGAATCAAGCAATATGAAGGTCACATAGAACCAAACCTATTGCATACCGGTCGACTCCCAATCCAGCAAAACAAATGGAAACATTTACAGGATCTAAAGGTGGTAATTCCAGAGGAGTATCACTATTTCTATGATAATCTCAGCCAGGCGCAGTAAAAATTCTGAAAATGTATTATAATCCTTTAATATAGCTTTCACTACAAAATTATAATTACACAAGTTTTTTTTTCTGTGTAGGGTGCAAATGTTAGAACAGGTCCTGCCATTTTTCCATCCCCAACATTTCTTGTGAACATATCTACCCCCTATCTCCCACCTTTTTGTGGATCCCCATACAAAAACCGTAAAACAAACTTAATTTTAAAATAAGGCAATACCCTCTATCTACATATTATTTTCCTACGCAATGATTTCATTTGTGAGTCAATACCCTCTATCTACCAAAGAAGCTAAAATAACTCGAATTTCAACAAAATTTTTAGTTAGGGTGTTTGTAAGACACATTTTGTTAATATTGTGGAAGATGAGTTCATTAAAATTGTTGCTAATTTGCGAATAAAACAGTTTGTTGGCTTTCCTGAAAAATTGTGTTTTTGTAGATAGAGGTTATTGAATATAAGCCCTCGATATATAAACTGTATTATGTATGAAGTAAAATATCAGGAAAATTACCTAATTGTCTTTGTTGGTACATAGGCTGACACATGTCAGATTAGTGCATTAACTGAATTTGGGTGCTGTTACTGCTGCTTTAGCATCCTGTGTAAATAAGCGTGGTTCAATGAACTCCAAACCAAAACGGCACCCCACGGCGACAGCTTGCGGGTGCATATTTTTTCTACATTCAACAGACCTTTTGGTCATTAACAAAACCAGAAAGGTGCAAAATGAGCTTTATCGCCTACGACGGTTTTGCTTGGAAAATCATCAATACTACAGACCAAAGTTCGGAAATTAAATGAATCACGACTATGAAATTTGTATGTTCATATGATGACTTGTCCGTTTTTATGGGGGTAAAGTTTGAACAACTGAAATATATTTAATATTTTTTGTTCTGAATAATAGTTTTGGAGTTATCAATAATATTTTTATTTTTATTCATCGTGTTTTTTTTAGTTTTTTTCTCCAGATTTGTTGAGATGGTACAAATCGGATTTTCTCGAAAAAATTATGGTTTCGGAGGTTTTTTGAATTTCAGAACAAGTTTGTCGTCATTTCAAAAGCCAAATTTTCGTGCGTAAATTTGAGGTGTATCATACGTTTTGTCGTATATCTGCTTTTTTTCGAAAATGTACATACATTTTCTGAAAAACTTTTCATGAATGTATAAAAAAGTAATGATGCAGTTTGCGAGACGGGTACATTCTAAGACCTGATTTACACGATGACTTTTTGCCTGAATTTAAAATCATATTTTCGAGTTTGAAGCAAAATGTGTAGAGAAGATTTCGGGGTAGAAATCTCATAACTCCCAAGTGTGACGGTTTTTTTGACATTTCTTTTTGACTTCAACAACAACATCCATATATAACAACATGCATATTCAACAACATCCATGTATAAACGTGAAAAAAAATCAATCGAAGTCGTAAACAACATGTTAACGTATACATTTATATGACTTTTGGAAGCAAATCGGTTACGAAGATTCGTTAACATGCCCTAAAACCAATCAACGAATCAGTTGCATAAATAAAATAAACAAAATCAATAACTTCAAAATAAGAAACAATAGACTGAAATACAATACAAAGAGAAATAATAAAAAACAACAATTATATCAACAGTGCAATAACAAAACTAAGTGAAACATAACAAAACAGACATCAATAACAAACTAAAATCAATACACAACAATCACCAACAACAACATAAACCGGACCATCTCCCTCGCTCATCACAACAACAACCACGCACGCATCAACACGAAACAGACAACACTAAGGGCTTTTTTATGCCCCCCTCGTTGCCTTGCACAAGTGTTCCGCCTTCCCTAATCCCTTTCGCATATCACAAATAATTCTGCATTCTTCTTGTCGCTGTTCTGTTAGTTGTTGTAGGTATAACACTGAACAACTAACAGAAATAACAGCGGCGGGAGGGGTGCAGAGTTATTTGTGATTTGCTTTGATGTTGTTTTGTTTTTTGGTAGTGTTATGGTAGGTAGATTTCTAATTCACTTTGCGAACATTCGCGGGTTGAGAGCGATTTTTTTTGCGGTATACGCACACATAAATTTCCATAGGCCGGATGTCCTCGCTCTATGTGAGACCCAGGTATATGAGGATTCTGATCCACACGATTTTCACATTCCTGGTTATCACACGCTATCCTCTTTTTTTTTCTCACAGAGGTCTTGTGGTTTATATTCGTAATGGTGTGGTGTTTCAGAGTCAGCAACATTTAGACTCACAAGATCCAGAATTTAACTCCCTTTGGGTTAAATTCAGGATTGAATCACACACTTTGCATTTCGGGTTTCTTTACAGAAGCCCAAGTTTGGAAAGGGAGGCTACCCTAAATGGCTTCGACGCCCTTTCCGACTCCATTTCAAAAATTTTAGAAGATTATCCGGATAGTGAAATTGCAGTTGCTGGTGATTTCAATGTCCACAATAATTCTTGGCTTTCCCATTCGAGCCATACATCTCCGGAGTGACAGTACGCTGAGTTATTTGCCGCGCACAATGACTTGGCGCAATTAGTGAATGAACCAACACACATTCCGCGTGTTGAAGGGCAACATCAAAATATTATTGATCTTTTCTTAACCTCTCACCCTGAAAAGTATGAGGTTAACATTCTTGCACCTCTTGGTAACTCGGATCATTGCACCATTTCAGCATCCTTTTCGTTCTCCGATCTTCGAGCCACTTCAAAACCAGTCACGAAGCGGACAATGTATATATACGAAAAGGCACGTTAGGCCGAGCTCAACAATTTTTATCAGCAATTTAACTGGAAATTATGTTTCCTAGACAATAATGTCGATGCTGCTGCTGAAATGGTTGAGAAAATAATTCTTCTTGGCATAAACATGTTTATTCCCTCGAAGACTACTTCGATTAAACCTCCAAAAAATTGTTGGTTTAATCAGACATGCAAAGAAGCTGTCAGATCCAAAGAGGAAGCGTTTAGAAACTGGCGTTTAAATAAAAATGCCATTACTGAGCTGCTACACAAGAAGGCAAGATCAAGGTGTGCCAGAGTGCTTAGGCGCGAAAAACTTCTCCACGAACAGCGCCTTCGTGCTAAAGTTCTTTCTTCTCCCAGGGGAAGTAAGAGATTTTGGTCATTCGTTAAAAGGGTAAGGAACAATTCTTCATATTCTATTTCAACCCTTGTTAACGGAGACCAGATATTCACTGACCCGGTTGACAAAGCTAATCTTATGGCTGAAATATTTGCAAAGAATTCATCTTTGCCAGACAGCAGTCAACCACTCCCCGTGATCGAGAACGTATCTAGTTCGATGCCTCAGATATTTTTTCGAACACGTGGCGTTAAAAGGGTTCTTACCGATCTCAACGTAAGTAAAACTCCGGGCCCGGATGGTATTTCCGCACTTGTCCTATGTAAGTGCTCTTCGACGCTAGCTCGTCCATTGCGCAATCATTTCAACATGTCGTACCGTGCTGGTATTTACCCTTCACGTTGGAAAGTTGCCAATGTTCAGCCGATTCCCAAGAAAGGTGAGGCTACTAATCCTGCGAATTACCGTCCAATTGCAATATGTTCTGCGCTCTCGAAGGTTATGGAGAGCATGGTTAATCACCATCTTGTAAGGTATCTAGAGTCTAACGGCCTCCTGAATGATCGACAGTATGGCTTCCGTAGAAATCGACCTACTGGCGTTCCTACCTGATGGCGTTCCTTACGGAGCGATGGAGTCGATCCATTCACCGCCTTGGTGAAAGTAAGGTCGTGGCTCTGGATATTTCCAAGGCGTTCGATAGGGTCTGGCACGGAGCACTCATATCAAAACTTATTGCATTTGGTGTCGGTAATATCTTCTCTCGATTCATATCGAGTTTTCTCAGGGATCGCTCTATACGAGTTGTTATAGATGGCGTCTCATCCAACGAGCATAGGTTGACCGCAGGAGTGCCACAAGGCTCTGCCCTCTCTCCTTCTCTCCTTCTATATTTCTTATTTTCATTGACGACCTGTTGGGGCAGACTGTGAACCCAATCTACTCCTTTGCGGATGACAGCAACCTCTGTCATTCGTACTCATTTGATCATCGGCCAGGTCCTCTAGAAGTCGAGGAAAAAAGGCGAACGATGAACGACTCACTTAACCGCGATTTGGCGACGATCTGTGAGTGGGGCCAAATGAACAGAGTAGATTTTAATGCACAAAAGACCCAGTGCTGTTTGTTGTCACACAAACGTTCCACTGATCCAGCATCGCCGTCAATATCTATGGTGGTGTGGATATCGACGAATCAGACACTCTTGATGTTCTGGGCATGAAGATACAGGGTGATGCTCGCTGGGCTAGCCATATATTCGAAGTGTCGAAAGAAGCATTCAAGTGTTTAGGCTTTTTAAAGCGGTGCAAGAAATACTTCACCCCATCTGACCTCGTAAATATTTACACCACATACATCCGTCCTAAAATGGAATACAACTCGCATATATGGGCAGGGGCTCCATTAACATCTTTGAAGCTTCTGGACCGTGTACAGAGGAGAGCGGTGGTGATGATAGGGGATGGTAGGGTATCCAGCTCTATTGTCTCCCTACAGCATCGCCCTCTTTCCTCCCTCCAATACCCTTATTTCCCATCGCTAACACACTGCATTGCAGTGTGGGGATGCCCCTATAGTTTTAGTAAAAAAAAAAAAAAAAATACTAGGATAGGTTAGCGTGGCATTCTAAATAAGCAGACTGTCATTGACCTTATAGTTCATTGTGATACCACGGAAGCTAGCGAAAAAAGTATTCCTAATTCCTCCCGTTGAACCATCATGGACGGCACAAGAGAGCAGAGAAAGGTTTTTATGGACTTTTCTCCTCTTTAGTACCACAGTTTCTGTAGAAGTCACTAATCGCAACCTTCAAATTCAATGCATGCCTTTCAATCAAACAGTGTCCCGTCATGACGGACACAAGTAATGAGACACTGGGTATTGATGGTGACATCATTGTGTGTGAACATTAGATTAGACGGGGTCACATCGGTCGGAATTGAATGCAACCTCGGACAGACGCTTTTTAAGCCGGCTCTGCTGTTCCCTGGCATGTCCCTGTGTCCCGTGAACTAAACACTACAGCTCTAGATTTTTGTAGTGGACTGCTGCATTAAGACTGATAATGTTATATCGGTCCCCCGCATAGGGGTGTTCTCCTACCAATAAATCTAGTTGTCCCTGATCGTCTTTTTGTGAGATTATCGCACAGAAGCCTCATGATACTGATGTCAACTGCCTTGATTGATAATGACGTGACGATCGTGCCTGGAGTTACGTTATTGAACGTCCCTTCTATATTGAGAACTTGAAATGTAATACAAGAAAGGTTACCATATTGTATTTCTTGACGGCGAGTGAACTTGCATTCTCAACTGACGGTCCAAACCTACTTCTCGAAGTTACCTCAAATGCTCCAGAATTTAAAACAGACAGAGTGTTCACCAAAGGTCACATTCACATCGCACATTGAGATCGTCAGAATGTTTTTCAGATTTTTTTTCAGGATTTGGCGTAGCTGATGATTTTATATCTTTTGCAATGGATGGGGCACTAATTACGCTTCAATAGATATTCCTAGATCACAAATTAAATTCGCGTGGCGAAAACTTCGATACGCTCCAAGCCCTCCAAGTAGTCCATCCATTTCATTGCAAAAATATGCTTCCTATGGTGTTTTTGATACCTACAACCGATGCAAATTCTTGTGTGATAAGCCCAAAATATTATTAATTCTTCTAAAGAAATGATTATATATTGTTAAATGTCTGTAAACCAAATTAAATGTTTATGAAGAAAAAGTTTGAATACTGTTCATTGAATGAAACAACTACTTAAAAGGTGCATGAGTTGGGATAAACTTAAAAAATATTGCACATATTTTAAAATTCGAAAGCTGACAATTTCAAAATTGTGTCGACATAAATAAATTTCAACTTCATGATTCTAAATTCATGTTATGTTTTAATGTGGTAATTTTTATTTTATTGTGGCACATGTTAACATGGTATATGATATAAATCAATAATAAGACAAGCTTGAGGTCAATTAAATATCCTTGTTGATGTCAGAAAATGTTAATAACAAATTCAAAACCTAAAATATATATTCACAAATAAACAACAGAATGATCCTGTTCTCAAGAACATATACGCAAAACTGTTTAATTTAGTCATCAAACAAATCAACGAGAAATCACTGAAATAAACAGGTTCTGAAATTAACAACACAGCGGAAGAACTCATTCAAAAAGATTGAATTTAGATTTTTTTTTATATATTAAATATTGAACATTAAATTAATCAAAAAGAATTTAAAATTGGTCAAAAAAAATATTACAATTATGCACATTGACAACAGACTTTTTTTTGTCAAAAATATCCACAAAATTTACACCGAAAATGTAGTTTCAGTGTTCTTATGTGTATGTAAGCTTAATACGGCTTACATACACATAAGAACTGTTGTTTCATGAAATTTTATTAATTTGAGTAGTAACATAATTATTGATAATTGTATTGATTATTTCAGAACTGGGAGCTGATGAATACTGCTGTATTGACGGGTCGTCAAGTTGCACAAGCTATGAAAGTTTTTATTGTTTCCCAAGGAGGAAAGGTTGCAGACGTTACTCTTCAAAGTTCCTGCTACGCTGAAGACGAAAGTGTTATTAAGGTAAGTACGACCAGTTATATTACTCAACGTATCGTGTGGAATAGTAGATAGTAGAATTAGGATATCAAATGAAATTGCGGAAAAGCTCGGTACTCTGGTCATTTGTCCTTTTTAGAGGACTTTAAAGTTTTAAAGGACATTTAAATAGAAAAAAATATTTTATATATTTCTACTCATCCTACAATTCTGAGATAAAAAGAAAATGAAAGAGGAGACTCCCCTCGATTTGGCAAAAATATTTGTGTTGTTATATCAGGACAAAAGGACCTTATTCAAGTCCTTTCAAAATTTTGTCCTTTAATATCCTTGAGAATTTCCAACCATTTCATCCAGAAAAAATATATGTTAAGGACATTAATATACGCTAACACGTTGCTGAATTTCATTGTACTCACTTTGTTAGTCTCCTTTTAAAGTTTTAAGGGACATACAAAATTCAAAAACTTTTAATATACATACAATGTATATGGAGTCAAAGACAAGAATTTCCGATGCAGTTTTACGGCTGTCACATTTCTAATTATGTGTAAGACAACAATATTTATTTATTAATCCACTAATTTTTTTTCTTTTAATATTAAACATGTACAAAATTAAAATTTAACTTAACCAAATTCATGACTACATTGTCCTTTAATGTGATAGAAGTTTATGTAACTACATAAGTATATAAGTATAAAAAACTATTTAAAAATTTCGATATTAGCGTAATTTTGGGAAAATTGTCTTAAGGTACATCATGGCTTCTCCTTCACGAGGCAGAGCGCTAATAAAATTTCGAATAAGCCCCAATTTTATATGAAGGGGTGGGAGAATAACCTTCGACGAAGGCACTAGAGGCATATGATCAATGCTATTTTCTCCAAGCTTATGGGTTATCCGAGGCTGCCATTCGTGATCAGTATAGTGTAATTCACGATGTCTACCTTCCCAGAGACACAAGAAACATTGATGCTTTGAAAATCCTTTTTTAAGCCCTGTTATAATAGCAACCACTTTGAGATCACAACAAATCACCCATCCATGGAGGTCATAATTAATTAATTTAAGAATATTGCGCATATTTGCATATGTTTCCTTTACATCGGTACCATAAACGATAGGCATTGATGGAAAGGCGTTACCGTTATATAGTAAAACGCCTATAAGACTCTTCACAGAACCATCTATAAAAAGGCGCCACTCATCCGGATTATAGGGGTGTCCGATGATTTCAAAAAGATTTTCAATATCTACTGCATACGTAATCCCACTTTGTTCCTCAACTTTAAAGCATTCATCAAAAGACAGTTGTTTTGAGCGCTTTCGGGAAGAAGTTACGCGAAAATCTTCAGAAACCAGTTTCCATTGTTGTAAACGGGATGCTAAAATTTCGGAATTGGTTTTTGTTAAACCAATATCACGCACGAGATCATCAAAATCGGCCTGTGTTATGAAATGACGAGGAGCAAAGCCGAACTCGCTGTTAATCGGTTGATATTCCGAGATATATTCAATATCATTGTCGGCACACAATGAGTGCTCTTCAACGGCATCTGGAATTTGCTCTTCAGATGGAGCGCTTGGGTTTGTTCTAGACCGTAACACAGCTGGCTTCACTGAATGACAACTATGGTATTGGATTTTATGCCTGAATTTGTATTTTAAATTTGTAGTAAGCGGCTGCGATTGGCAAAAGTAGCACGATTCCACAGCATGTTCACTTCGATTCATCCAAATCACTGGGTAAACATATTTCATCGGATGCTGGTGTCGGTTAACGGAATTCGAACCTAGTATACCACGATAACAATAGCCACACACAACTTCAGGCTGATACCACACTTTTGGTACAAAATTAATTAAAAAGTATTGTTCGTAACATTCCACAAAGGGTTTTTGTTATTTTTCGCGATTTTTGGTTCGGTACAAATAGTCCGCAGACAACACAAAATTTATTGCGATTGGGGCACTCCATAATTTGTTTTACTTTTACTCACTTTTTATTATTTTTTAATTTCTCACGTTAAAAAGAACAAAAAAAAATCACTTTTTATTTGCATAACAGTTTTAGAATAGACAATTCTTCTGTGGCCTGCTTTATAAATATGAATTTTTTTAAAGAGAACGAAAACGATGTAAGAAGTTTAGTACAATTTCGGGATCACTAACGATTTTCATCCGTCATTAGTGGAAGCACAAATTTCAAAAACACTTTGTAACTGAAAAGCGCTCTTAAGGGGAGACCGGATCACCGAATGAAAAACTGTGACCGTACTTTTAATTCACGGGGGTTCCAGTTTTAAGTGTATATCCATTTGTTCATGTGTTAGATTTTATTTTAAAAAAAAATTGGTTAATATTAGGGAGTTACGTATATATATTTTTTTATAGTACATTTTGAAATTATTTGTACACTAAACTAACAACGTGAGTAAAATGAAATTCAGCAACGTGTTAGCGTATATTAATGTCCTTAACATATATTTTTTCTGGATGAAATGGTTGGAAATATTAAAGGACAAAATTTTGAAAGGACTTGAATAAGGTTCTTTTGTCCTGATATAACAACACAAATATTTTTGCCAAATCGAGGGGAGTCTCCTCTTTCATTTGCTTTTTATCTCAGCATCGTAGGATGAGTAGAAATATATAAAATATTTTTTTCTATTTAAATGTCCTTTAAAACTTTAAAGTCCTCTAAAAAGGACAAATGACCAGAGAATGAAAAACTGTAAACGCAGTTTTACTCCAGAGAGCCTCTAGTTTCACGTGTATAAGGTCTTGCTCATGTGTTAAAAAAAAATTGAAATTTGTCTTACGGTGTTATCAGTACTATCAGCAGTACCTTCCTGTTAAAATTCAAGCGAATTGGCCCCGAAAGCGTCGGTTTCCAAAACTTGATTTCAATTAGCCTGTACATATCTCTAGGACAACTGTAACATGGTGTGACGATCGGGACGATGGCGGTTTCTTTAAAAAGATGCGTGACACCGCGCACATTCCCAAAAAAAAATATTTTACGACTTACAGTTGTATATGTTTACAAGAGACACAACTAAAAATATTACTCTTTATGTGATAAACCAACGGTCGGATTGTTTCAACACTTGGAGACATCTCTAAAGACGCAATTCTGAAAATAGAGAGAGGGTCATAACCTTATTTTTTTCAAAGATATCATTCATTGTAAAGGAATACAGAAGAAGAATAAAATAAATACAAAGTTGTTTCGAAACTGACGGACGAATGGTGAGAATATAGTGCATTTATAATTGTGTTTGTAATATTTTTTTATTACACTCACTTATAATGAATATTTTTTCATTTTCAAAATGAGTTAGATTTTTAAGCTTCAGCTTTCGCTAACCATTTAGCTTTTGATTGTTTTTAAGCGCAGGAAACTTATTATTTCCAGGCTTTGGCTAAAATTGAGTCAGCTATTAAAACATTGGTCTCTATCTGCGAGTAGTGCGACGCATTCGTGTGTTATGCACCAAAACGTTAGTTCAATTCAAAGACTTAAACACCTGGTTAAACCTATTTTTAAAATCACTACTGTGGAGTTTTATTTTGTGCTATATCCGAAATGTCCTTGAAACACTTTGAAGCGGAAAATAAATCACACTGAAAAATCTGTTTTTTTAAATGTTTGAACACAATTATGTCGTGTGTTTGGAGCTAGTATTTGCTTCTAACCAAAGGTTTTTTGTCTAAAAAATACAACAAATTTCTGACTAACACTCAGGGAATGCACTGGCTTAGCGATGGGAAAGAGGGTGTAGTGTTTGTTAACGTTGGCCTTGAATTTGATAATGTCATTGCTGGCAGGAAAAACACTTGCTGGAAGATGTTCTCGCGTCAGGGAACAGACGACGGATATATGACTAACAGATACCGTTAAAAAATCTATACTATAGCGATACACAACCCACATTTCGGCGATACTGTAGGGAAACAATAGAGTTGGGTACCCTAGTATCCCCTATCACCACCACCGCTCTCATATGGACACGGTCCAGACAAAATAGTTTTAATAATCAATTGTTCACTTTCTGCGCAGATGGATCTCCTGATTCAAGTCCTTACTGGGTTTATTACTTTTACGTTTGCTTTCTAATATAAATTATGAATTTGTAAATACATCTACTAAATATATTCATTTTATATTTCAGGTATCATCATCCTGCAGTTCAGTGTATGTGGATGGATCTGAAATTCGTGGGTCATCGAATGCCTCAATAATAGTTAAATACGGAACTTACATTGGACTAGCCAAATTTATAGTTTGGATGCCTGAATTTCCCCTTGAGGTTTACATTAGTGATTTCAGATTGTCGCAAATTAAAGGATGGAAGGTTGTGGACGAACACCAATATATGTAAGTAGTTGTAGTATTTACTAGTTGTTACATCAACCAAACATAGAATATATTTTAATTCTATCTATGTTTTGCTGACCAACGTGAGCATGTATTGATCATATCATCTGAACCCCATTAAAGAATAAACAATAAAAAAAACGCATATATGGTGTTCTTGTGATCGTTGACATGTCCAGAATTTGTAATAGAAAATAGCAAAGGCACGAGCAATTTGTTTACTGATGGATATATCTGGTTTTAGAATGGGAATTATGCGGGCTATTTTCCAACTGTCTAGAATCACCAGTTGACCAAATGATTGTTCCAGGATCGTGGTCAGATAGCCCAAACCTATTGTCCCAATCTTTTTTAACATTAGCATTGAGATACCGTGTGGACCCAGGGCTTTAGACGGTTTAGCTTTGGAGATTATTCGATTTTTGTGACAAAACCTTTTTATTTGTGATTCCGCTTCGAGTGATAAAGATAAAGAAATATAATACTAATGGGGAGTCCGATATCCGCAAATTAACAGATGAAAAGTGAGTGATAAAATCGATGTCTGGTGTTTCCTGGCACTGTTCTGTCCTAAGCACTTCGATCGTGTTCTATCTGAAGTTTATTATGTCAAGGATTTTCGGTTGTTGTTGTAAAAGCTATGTTTCAACCTCATAGTTTGTTTATTACGAAAGTACCAATGTTACAGCGCCGAAAAGAGTCTCGGGTTTAGCTTTTTCTGAGTATTGCCCAGCACAAACATAGCGTAATTATTTAAGTGTTTGGTTTTTCAAAATTAATTAAATACACACGAAATGTGTACAAGTTAATGAAATATTTATTTGGTTAATAATTGCCTTCGTTGAAGAAATCGAAAGTTTTCAATGATTACCTTGTATGTGTGTAACCGGTTCAGAACTTTTTTTTTTATAAAATTTTAATAAAACCTAAAAATTCATATTAATGTATGTATGTTTCTAATAAACATTTTGTAGACATAAAAAATCTCGCAGGAAAAGAAGGTCCTTTTTCCACGGCCAACACAATTCAGGATATTTAAATAATGGTCTCCTGGATAAGATGTCGTGTCGGGCTCGTTACCAGCAAAGTCCTGTCGAAGTGTATGCCAGATTTGTAGCTGTTGACCAGGTAAATATACGACTCTCTAACATGTCTTTTTTAATTGATTTTTGTTGAAAATCGAATACACATAGTGCGTGTATACAAAATATTATCTTGCCTTCTGAAGCTCAAGACATGATTAGAACCAGCGTTTGAAAATGCTACGCTACTTCGTAGTATTTTGTTTTGCTCTCGCTACCGCTCCCACTTTGAACAGAGCCGTAGCAGAGCCATAGCCGAAAAATGAAAAAGTATATGCTCTGCTCTGCTTGTAGTTCTGTCGCGTCATAAACTATAGCAATAGTAACAGCCAAAAATCAAATGATGTGCTCTGCGTAGCCATAGCGGGAGCTGAAAACTGATAGCGAGATGAGAGCAGATGAAGTGAAATTGTTTTTATTTACTATGGCTCTTCTGCATTTTTGTTTTTGCTAAAATTCTGTATTGAACAGAAGAACATTGAGTACACGAAACAAATTGACACAGAATCACAGTATTGTAGCAAAAACAAAAACGTCCAAACAAACACAGAATTTTAGCAAAAACAAAAATGCAGAAGAGCCATAGTAAATAAAAACAATTTCACTTCATCTGCTCTCATCTCGCTATCAGTTTTCAGCTCCCGCTATGGCTACGCAGAGCACATCATTTGATTTTTGCCTGTTTCTATTGCTATAGTTTATGACGCGACAGAACTACAAGCAGAGCAGAGCATATACTTTTTCATTTTTCGGCTATGGCTCTGCTACGGCTCTGTTCAAAGTGGGAGCGGTAGCGAGAGCATAGCAATATTTGTTAAGCTCTTGCTGCTACGGAGTAGTAAATGGAATCACTGATTAGAACTACAGTTATAGTTATTTTTGCTTAGGTTGAGTGACAACAAGGAGGAGTAAAGTAGACGTAAAAAACACCAGAATGGGTTTAAACCCAGTAGTGTAAATGGTAAATGATTGTTGATACTTACAAAAACCACCAGTACTTACCCACCAAACTACTATTTACAGTTTTTTGTTTTCGTTATGGTTGGGTCTACGATATGGGAATGTGGAAAACGTGTTTGTGAAGCATGTTTTAGAACAAATTCAATTAAAAATGGAAAATTATTAATTCTTACTTTTTTCCTTAACATTCCATTAAGAACGATATAATTTGTACACCCACTACCCGGGACCTACTATTTAAAGCCGGCTCCGAACGTCTAATGGTTTTAATAGTTTTTACATGCTCTTACCCGTAAGTTCCCCTGAATTACCATTTCACAAGGGGTCATCCATAAGGGTAGTTTTAAAAGAATAATCAGTAAAAACTTACAAGTCTCAAATCATTGAAAAAAAATTATTACACGTTTTACAAAGTGGTCGAAGTATATAAATGCGGACATGGCTCAAACGACTGAAAAAGTCATGAATCGAAATTGGTCCAAAGACACCCTACTGGTAGGAGGATATATATCATTAGATACGTGTAACTCATAGAAGTAATCATTTTAGGCCTTATGTGTCTTTAAACCAAATTCGATTCATGACTTCTTAAGTCGTTTAAGCCCTGTCCGGCTGGTATGTACGATGAATAGATAACAATCTCTTTGAAATTTGGCATAGGTCGATAATTTCACCAAACTACTGCATAAGGGCTACATGGCCCTTCGGGTACCTCGTACAAAAAACGCCCCACTTTTGCCACATATTGAAAACTTTAATAACTCAGTAAATTGTAAAGGTGTTTTGATATAAAGACCGTGCGGCTTTCTCAAAATGGGCTAACAAACACACAATTTTCAAGTTTTCTTAAATAAAGTATATATCTTTGGAAATGTCAAAGGTCTAGATAATCCGCATTCTTACACGTTTATAAGTGCACAAAGGAACGCAAGCCCGGGGTTGTAACCGGATACAAAGATTTTTTCAAAATTATTATAATTTGAATTCAAATTAATTGAAAATAAACGGCAAATTTATCATTTGAATCATTCAATTCTTTGTGGTGAAAAGAATAAATTCAAAAGTTAGGTAATTCGTAATGAAATGAAATTTAAAGATATTGATTCATTTACAGCACAACTGTCTTCTGGAGTTGAGCATTAAACATTTTTTTTATTTTGAAAGTGTTAATAACTATGTTAAATAATACATTTAAGTTTTCGTAATACCATTTAAAAATTCTACCATTTTAGAACTCCGGACGTATAAGCTATTTTATATCACGTCGAACTGGATTACGAGTGACCGATTTAGTGCAGCCTTTATTACGAGTTGCGGACCCAAAAATTGCTAGTCTTAAGGGTAGAATACTACAGGGAAAATCCATGGGTCGTACTGATGTGCAGGTAAGCAGGTGAAATTATGCACAAATGTTAACCATTGTCATGCAATTGATTTTAGGTATTATCTCCAATCACTGGACGTGTAATTGGCACAAAAGAAATACGGGTTGGTAGCGATAAAGTGAGTCTTGTTAAACTTTCCGTTCGCGTTGTGTCCGGGCTTCAGTTGACAATTACTCCAGACAATACCATAGAAAACGGATACATTGCTGAGACCGCCGTAACCCACAAATTAACAGCGCAATATCAGGAAGGTCTCCTAGACATAGATCTAGAATTTTCTGACGGATCGAAAACACCATTAAGGTAAATAAATACGAGTATAGAGTCATTGGTCACCACAAAAGCAACTCTGTTTTGCAGGGATATATCTGTCGACGATTACTTTCTGCTGGTGGAAAGTTTAGATACTGAAGTGGTTGCCTTTGCCCCAATGCTGGCCTCACACCATCCTCGTGTTATTGCTGTAGGCGAAGGGAATGGTAATCTTCTGAGAGTTACATTGCTTCTGTCAGAAGATTGTCGCCTACGCCGTAATGTGATGTCAACAAAGCAAACAAAATACAATACGTCTCCATTGGCAAGTGCGCTGGCTGCAGTTGATGTCGACTTCAACAACGCAAACGATATCATCAACAAACATGAGGTTGTTCAGAATGATGGGATATTTCGCAAAGAAAAAAACAAATTTGCAAATAACGGAGGAGATTTAGCCGATATTATAGGTGAGTTACTACTCATACAAAAGTATGTATACATGTTTTCGCTTTGACGGCATACAGGAATTACAGTTCCAACTGGAATCGTTTCGCACGTTCCAGGATAAGCGATACAAAGAAAATACAATGTGTTTGTAAAAGTAAGAGCGATTGCATGTTATGTTGCCTTACAGGAATCGAAGACATTTCAACTTTTGTCAGAAATAGAATGTATGTATATGTACAGTGCCGGTAAAAAAATAGCACTGTTGTCGACTATATAATTTATCTTCACACAACATTTGTACTACCTACCCTATTTCATTTTGGTTGCAGTGCAATGTAACGCAATGTGTACCCTCTCTTAGAAAATGGTAATTACTCTCATAATGTGAGTAGTTATTTTCAAATTTAGCTATTTGTTGAGTCAAGAGCAAATTGTAACGGTAAAAAATAGCGCTGATCACTATTCTTGTTTAATATGTGACTTTTAGAACATATTTGTCAGTATGACGCGTAGACTTAAAGGAGAAAAGTTCTTTGTATTAATATATAATAAAAAAAAGTTAAAAAATTAACAAATATGGGCCGTGGAAAGCATTGTACTGAGCAAAAGATAGAAATAATAAAAAAAATGTTTTCAGAAGGCAAAACCTATACTGAAATAGGCCAATTACTCAAGTGTTCTAATAAAATGATACGCAACGCAATAACACACAAAAAAAAGTTGAATCACGTCGAAGAAAACCGGCAATGTCCAATTTACTGGTCAAGCGATTGATTCGCCAGAGCAAGAAGAACCCTTTTAAGCCAGCCACAGGGTTGAAAAAAGAACTGCAGATAAAAGCATGTGTTGAAACA
Source organism: Hydrotaea cyrtoneurina (assembly GCA_958296145.1). Classification (NCBI taxonomy): domain Eukaryota; kingdom Metazoa; phylum Arthropoda; class Insecta; order Diptera; family Muscidae; genus Hydrotaea; species Hydrotaea cyrtoneurina. The sequence goes on from OY282513.1 coordinate 83,876,512, forward strand.
GTTCGTAATCGATTGCGGGAACACAACTTAAAAGCTTGTAGCCCTCGGAACGTTCCAATCTTGACGACAAAGCATGTGAGTAAACGTATGAAGTTTGCACACGAGCATATAAAATGGTCCATCGATAAATGGAGAAACGTATTGTGGACCGACGAGAACAAAATTGTTTTGTTTGCTGAATATAATATCCGATTTACATCCAAGACGATAAAACACGGTGGTTCGAACATCATGATATGGGACCTTTGGACTGCTGTCAAAAAGCACGTGTGGGAAGCCAAACCTACCAACAACGAGCAACTCTTGGCAGTAGTTAAGGAGTCGTGGGAAGGAATTCCAAAGAAAAATGTGAAGATTTGGTTAACTCAATTATATATATATTTTTTCACTGAATACTGCTTTATGTTCTTAATAACGTTTTTATGTTCAGCTTGTACTATTTAAAATTTGCAGTGCTATTTTTTTTGCCGCCCAAAGTTTATGTCTTCAAGGAATTTTTTCATTAAAAAACAATAAATACCGAAGAAAGTTGTTTTTCTATAGTGCTATTTTTTTTACCGCAGCTGTATATTCATTGTCGGTCTTAATCTTGTGTATATCTATTTTTGTTCGTATTTATATACATTGGTGTATGTAATAAACTTGATGGCTAAACAAATCAGAAATGGAAACATTTAGTCGTTCTGCAATGTTCTAATATGTAAACAAATAAACATTCTAAAGACCTCTCCAAAAATTTATAATTTGTTGGCCTATGATGGAGTCAAGCCATTCAAAGCAATGAAAGCAAAGTCGTGGCTCAGGATATTACCAAAGCGTTCGACGGATTCTGGCACGACGCACTCTTAACGCTTTGAAGGCGAACGATGAGTGACTCACTCAACCACGATTTGGCATTGACGTCATCTGTCTTTGTGGTGTGATGGATACGACGAATCAGGCATTAACGAGCTTAAGCTTTTTGAAACGGTGCAAGAAATATTTCACCCTATTTCATCTCGTAAACACATGTGTATTTCAACGGTGTCTCCTCAGGCACCCGTCACCTAGCCTCTGTAGTTAGAACTTTCGGTCGGGTTAGGCGGCTGTCCATTATCAAATGGTTCATTATCTTCAACCAAACTGTATGTATGTGGCGTGACAATGTCAAAGTCAAGACGAAGTCCTGATTTCCCCTCGCTAACATAGTGCATTGCATTAATGAGGGTATCCCCTTAGTGTTAGTCAAATTAAAAATATCGCTAAAATATTGCTAAGCGAAATAATTATCAAAGCATTGTTCTTAATTTTCCAGAAAGCGACTTTGTATTTCGTTTCCAGGGAAATTAAATAGCTCGAAAATTTCCAAATTCTACTTTTAAATTTTAATTACACTGTGATCTATAGAATTATCACTGACACGTTTACTGTACTAATAAAAACAAAATATGAATTTCTAAAATAGGCATACCATTACGAGATTCTAGTCACCACCATGAACCAACTGTTCAAGCGAGACAACATCATGGAAATAGTCTTTCGACAGATAAAATTCATTTTAGCAGCAAGAAAGTTCCCAACAGAAACATGTCCTCAATTGAAGTGGGAATGTATGTTTTGCTGACGGCTTTCTGCTTCGCAATTGTTGTCTTTGTTATATCTTGCGTGGTGTATGCATCCAAGTTTAAGGCCGTTCACATCGAAAGTGGCATGGACGCTGGAGATATATCGAAAGGTTCGATAAATGTGTCAGATCTCAACCGTAAGCCGAAGTTCACGACCGAAACCACAACAAATGCCCACGACTGGGTCTGGTTGGGACGCTCCACTATGGACAGACAATCAATGTTAACCTTTAGCTCACAAGGTCAAAACTTTATCAACCCCCGTGGTAAGTGCTATTTGTCTAACACAGCGTGAAGTTGAAAATTAATTTAAAAGTATTTTTAAATCAGATTCCCGAATACGAATAACAACTAATCCCATTAATAGTTGTTCGGCTAATAGCACGTCTATAAACAATGCCACCTCTTTCCACAAATCCAGCGAAGCTGCTAAAATTGAGATGATTGACCAGAACAACAAACCCATGTAAGTTAAAATGTATATGCTTTTTTTAATTCTAACTCCATAAAAAAAATTTAGTTTTTACGCAATACTTAAGTGAAGTTTAGGCTAAGATCTCTGAATGCTGAATTTTCTGGAAATCTAAGAAAGCTAAGAAGTACCACATTTTTAAAACATTTGATATTTGTTACCTACAATATAGTTATTATATGGGATTTTTGGGAAAAATAATATAATTTTACAAATCAATGAGATGGTATAATCTGTATACGTACTGATCGGACTACAGCTGATGAAGATTTTATATTTTATTCTGAAGATACGTTTAACTAATTCTAGTTAAAATTGTTAATAACGCTGAAACTGTAATTCAGTTCCGAAGCCTCTAAAGAAGACAATTACAAATTAATTTATGGTAATTTTCATTTAATGTATATCAACCAAATCGGACAAGTCGTTTTCGGGGACTACAGTACATCATAATTCATTATTCATTACATAATCTGTACAATAGAACGACAGCTCACCTGGTAGTAAAGCCAGAAAAGAAACCTGTTTTTCGTCCGCCAGATTTGGCCATTAGTCAGCACTTTGTCGATTTTTCCCATAAGTTTTCTTACTTGTTTATATGTAAAAAACGCATATATAGTAAATTTCCTGTTTCAATCTGTTGTGAAATAGCGGTTGTTGATGGTTGACTTCATATTCAAAATAAAAAGAAAAGAAAATTTTTTTTTCCAAGATATTGTAAACCAACTAAAGCACGGAGCAGGCAACATAGTGGTCTGGGAATTGGACCAATTCATAGTATTGACGGAATTATGGATCGATTCATGTACCGTGACAAACTAAAAGACGCGCACAGGTCTAGGTCTTCTACCTGTCAAAAGCTCCTCGGGACAACACATATTCCTTCTACATGGGATTCTGTTCAAAAGATAGGCTGCAGTAATGGAAGCCTCAGCCCAAAATTGTCCATTAAGTCCGGAGTGCTGCAACATACATCGAACACGATCCATAATTGTGCGATTAAGTCTTTTGGCCACTCCATTTTGTTCCGGTGTGTATGGTGCAGTTTTCTGGTGAATTATTCCATACTCACGACCAATTTTTTTTTATACTTCCTTTAAATTTCTTGAACTCTTCGATGACATCAGATTTGTTCTTAATTGGCATTAGAAAAACCTTTCTGGAATAATCGTCCACAAAAGTCACTAGTAACGAGCACCAGAAGAAGATTTTGATTTTATTGGACCCATCACATCAGAATGAATCAGCTCAAGCAATTCTGTACCTCGATGACCATCCTACTTAAATGAATTTCTGTTTTGTTTCCCTTGAACACAAACTTCACATTTCTCCAAATTCATTTTAAAATTAAGTTCGTTGGCGTCTCGAATTGTATTCAAATTATCGTCACAGATGTGCGCAAGTCGTCGATGCCACAAGCCAGCACAGTTATTTATAAGAAATGCCTTGTGCGTTGTTTTCTCAGCAATGCAATTCAATTTGTACAGATTTTTCTGGATGCTTGCTGTTGCTATCACCTTATTGTCATTGCCAAAAAATTTACAGCTATTCTGCTTAAACACCACTCGGTTACCGTTTGTTGTAAGCCAGAGAACGGTTTGATTGGCATATTTAATGCCTTTGAATGCAATCACAAAATATATGCATATTGTTGTCAATAGACATCATTATAGTAAGGCAACTCATGATACCATTCAGAAAATGTGAGTATGACGAATTCCATGCATTGCATTGCTTGCCTTCTGCTTATCATTCATACCAATCGCAAAAGCAACGAATATAGAACGATTGGTACGAATGATCTGCATGCATATTGAAAAAAACGTATTTTTTTTTTGACATAAATACGAAGATCAAACTTGTGAAATAAAACAATAAAAGGAACATTTTGATATATTTTCGGTTAAAACAACAACAAAAAGAAAAATTAGAAAATAAAGTAAAGCTCAAAAATTCAGTTTAATGCTGCAGAAAACACCAGCATTAAGTTTTGCCAAAATTTCTTCACACTGCATACTTATAAACACACCAGAGCAACGAATACTAAGCGAATGGTGCGAATGGTGCGATTGGTTCTATGAGTGTGCATAAGGCAATCAACAAAAACAACGAATGATAGCATAGCAATAGCATTAGTTATTGTTGTCGAATGAAAGCATGGCAAAAGCAACGATTGTATGAATGCGGAATAAAAACGAATAGTCTCAATCTTTTCTCTGTTGTAAGCTGCTTCACAGACAATAAATTTGCACACAACTGCGGTTCGTACTCAACATTCTGGATTACTGCCTTCGTTTCTATGTATGTTCTTGTTGGACAGAATCACTCGCACATCACTAATGCACTCAACCCTCATTTTGTTGTTGTTAGCCACAGTTATTTCTCTGCTGATCATCGGTCTTGCATTGCTCATGCTCGATTTAGAATTTGCCATGTGCGTCGATGCGCCAGAGTCGATATTCCAATCGTATTCGTTGATATCACCTAATGAAAACAGTGACGCCAACAGAATTCGGTCTGTCTCTTTCTGATGCCATTTCTTTGTAAATGTTCTCTTATTGGGACAGTTCTTAATAAAATGTCCTTTTTTACATCCATGACACTTAAATCTTTTTACCTTGGCAAATTTTTTTCTGGTCATCAATGCGTTTTCTTCTGACTTTACGACAGCAAATTTTGCATCCTGGAGCAATAAATTTTTTACCATATCCACTTTTCCTTTTAACTCCCCCGCATAACTGTATTTTATGGCTTTATTCTAACAAACAAACAAAAAACACCCCGACATTTAACTATATATGTCAGAACACAACAAAACCCAAAACTTAACACAAACACCAAAACCAATCAAATTCAATATTGCCCATTTAATTTATTATTTATTTATTTTATGACAACATAGCACAACAAGATTTTACTCTTATAAGTTACAGTGCTAATCTATAATTATCAATGAGGTATTACATACATATTTTATAACTATACATTTAAATTATGGAGTATTAATTGATGGAATACAGCAATCACAGAAATAAGTACATAGTATTATTTAAAATGTATAAAAAGCTCCTTTTTAAACTTCGATGTGTTGTTTATGAGTTGAAGATTAAATGGTAGATTGTTCCAGAGACGAACACTAAATACAAAAAATTGTCTGTCCGACGTTAATGACTTTATCCTTGGTATGATTAGTTTTTTGCCTCTTTGAGATCTGGCAAACCGTATGTGAGCATATAAATATTGAGGTTCCCTCGTGTATATAATCTTATGAAGATGTATTAAACTTCTGACTTTCAGTAAATTTTCAAAGCTGACGTTAAAAATCTGGTATGCAAAATTTGATATTCTGTCATACCGTCTCATATTAAAAATGTAACGAGCAATGTTATTATAAGCTACATTTAGGGTTCTAAAATCAACACTATCACAGTTAGCAAATAACTCACACCCATAAAGTAGCGATGGAATGAGGTACGTTTTTGCCAAAAGCATTCGTATCTCCAGTGGAGTTGATAAACGTACTACCCATAAGTTTCGCAACATACCATAAACCTTACCAACAATGCAATTTATATGGTTAGACCAAGTGAGTTTAGAATTAAAAATCACTCCTAAACTTCTGGAGGATTCTACGCATTCAATTATAGAATTATTTATACTGATCGGACAAATTTCATTACTTAGGCTTAATGCTCTTTTCGATATCTTAATGTATTTAGTTTTTGAAGAATTGAGGCATAAGCCGTTAGAATTTGCCCAATTATAAACACGATTTAGGTCATCATTAATACGAATAATACATGATTGCACATTTTCAATTTTGGCACTACAGTATAATTGAACATCATCGGCATACATTTGCACACTACATGAAATTGGGACACCAGGAAGATCGTTCACATACATACAGAATAAAAGAGGGCCCAGTACGGATCCTTGTGGAACACCGCGATTGACATTTAGAGTACTTGAACTGATATCTCCATGAACAACGATTTGAGTGCGGTCTACTAGGTATGAGTTCATAAATTTACAAGCAGAGTCCGAGAAGTTGAAGAATGCTCTTAACTTAGAAATTAAAACTTTATGATCCACAGTATCAAAAGCTTTACTGTGATCTAAAAGAACCAAGAAGGATACCATATTTTCATCGAGTTTGAGCCGTAAATTTTCAACAACAACAATTTTCAACAGAAATAATTTGGTGGACGATAAATATATTTAACGGGAGGAGTTTGAATATCAAGGCATTGGCATAAATTATTAAACAAATGATATAAATCTTCTCCATCGCTCCATGGAACACCATTTATACGCAGATCACTAGCGACATGAATATTTTCTAGTTTTATGTTTTCTTTTTTTAAATTTACAATTTCAATTTTTAATGAGTCAATTAAATTAAATCTTCTAATTCTTTCCGATATTCGCTCATTTTTTTATCGATCTCATTTAAAATTCTAGCTTCACTCTCCTGCATTAGTTCTTTTAATTGCTCTGTTTGTTTATCAAATCTCTTTTCGATGAGCTGTATAATGTCATAATTTGGAGAGTCATAATTTGAAAGACGAGGAGTTTCTTTAACGTTATCAAACATTTTGTGCGACAAGACATCTCTTGCTCGTCTTGGCGCTAATGTTTGTTGACAGTTTGGAGTTGTTTCTATTGCAGGTTGAATATATGTTTCTGTTGTTGTTGGTGTGGTATCTATTTCAGTTAAATTGTTTGCTTTTGGTGGAGTTGAGTGTGTTGTTTCTTGTTGGTAGTTTGACATTTTTTATGGTTGTCCGACGAGAGTATTATTTTTTATATTTTGTTTTGTTCTTAGCTTTTAGATTTTTTTTGACAAATGCTTTATGAGAGCACAAGAGTTTTCTCAGAGAATTTGGTGGTTATTGTAATGTTTTTGTTATGTTGTGAATTTTGGTTGTGTTGTTATTTTTTTTTTTCTTTATTGCTTTCGTTAATATTTCCGTATTTAATGCTGATGTTTCTGCTTTTAAATTTTAACTTTTTTTCACCGAAAAATGTATCGTTTATTATAAAAACGTTAGACACAGACGATAAGCCGGCATAAATATGTATATGGTTTTATTGGGTTGTTTAAATTTTTTTGAATTGAATTACTATTAAAAAACAATTAAAATTTTGGAGCGAAAAATAAACACGTCCGATTGTCACGACTCTCTTTTTTCCTCATTTGAACAAATTATTTTATATTAAATTTCACATTAGATCTACAAACAAAAAACGCTTTTAATGACGTATATACAAAAAGAAATACTTAAATATATAAGTTAATTTGAATTCAAATCACTTTTTTCGGTTTGGGCATTGGACATTGTTCCTGTTGCACCACTATCCACTATGAATATGGTGGATACTGTTTATTCGCAATAAACGATGTAAATAAACTACGAAAGTTTTATTAAATTTGTTTTTGCTTTTATTTTTTTTTTCAAATTTACTTTTGAGCAATTCCGAATAAACTGTTCACTGGAACCACAATCTAAACAAACTTAATCACTTTTTTGCTCCTGTTGTTGTTGATGCTTCTAGTGTTTGTTTCTATACATGACAGCTAATGCCGCTTCCAATAGCAAATCCTTTCACCAGATTGTTTTCTCTTTGGTGGTTTCCAAAGCTATTACCATCGAATCGTACTACTGCTACTTCATTGTCAATATTAAAACCAGCACGTTTAAATTGTGACAACATTGACTCATTTTATTCACGTACATTTCCATTTAACCGCATTTCTCTTGTTTTAGTAATACCATTTGTTGTAATAATTTTACTTTTCGGCTGGAACGCTGAAAAATATGCCTTTTAATGTTTACACACAAGTAAAAAGCGTGTTTGGACTTCGTAGCAAGTAAAGCTTATTTCTTTCTACATTAAGCTTATTTGGATGTAAATATAACTTATTTGTTATTAATATAACGTATTTGTGTATACGCAATAGCGTGATTGTAAAAAACAGCTAATAAACTTATTAAATTCAACAAAGTACAATATTTGAATGCGAATAAGTGTGTATTTGCAGCTGTTTTCGTATTTTTTTGCCTCTATGCTCTTTTATTTAATAACAATAACCGAGACATTAAGATGAATTGATATATAGAGATTCAGAAATTAAAAAAATTCAAAGCAAACACAAGATTGAAACCTTTTTAAACATTCCTGTTTTTGCAAAGAAATAGAAATAATAAATGATTTCGAACTCGACTAACATAACTGAATAAAAATTAACACAATAATGTATACATATACATTTGATATTTATCATCTACTAAGACGTTAATGTTTGTGGTATGGAAACATATATACACTGTCTCAAACAATTGTCCGTACCCCATACAACTGAAAATATATTTGATTTTAATTCGAAAAATACTTACCCAATTCGAATGAAGTAAATTTTTTTATAAAGTCCAACAAGTAATTATAATAATTGCAAATTAATAGTAAAATAAAAAAGGTTTCACTTTTATTTTTAACAAAAAAATTAAAAAAAAGCCAAAAAAATTAACTCAAAACATTTTCCGTACGCTATAAAACATTTACATATGTATTTATAAAATGTATACTATGATTATGTATGATGCCCTTAATATTTAGTGTGATATCCTTTAGCAGCAATTACGTCTCTTAAGCGATTTTTCATTGATAAAGCAAGTTTATCTGTGGTTTCTACACCAATATTCCGCCAATCTTGAACGATGACATCTTTCAGCATTTGCTTATTAGTTATTTTATGCTGTCGAATTTTTTTTCTAAAATACCCCATAGATGTTCTATGGGATTTAGATCTGGGCTCTGGGGAGGATGAGGCACCACTTCCTTAACATTGTAGAGCAGCCATTCTCGCACAACCATAGAAGTGTGCTTTGGGTCGTTATCGTGCAAGAAACGATAATCGTCTTGTATGCCCAAATTAGTGGCGCTAGCTTTTAAATTTAGTTTTAAAATATTCAAATAACTAAATTTGTCCATCGTCGTTTCCACAAAGATGAGATTTCCCACACCTCCAGCTGCCATCGCACCCCACACTATCACCGAGCCACCACCGTGTTTCACAGTTGCTTTTAGATGCTTTAACTGCAACTCGGTGTTTTCTTTTCGCCACACAAAACGTCTTCCATCCGACCCAAAAATTTTAAATTTACTTTCATCAGTAAAAATAACTGTTTTCCAGAAGTCGTCAGCCTTGTCTACATATGCTTTGGCATATTCTAAACGCTGTTTTATATTCTTTGGTGATATAAAAGGTTTTTTACGTGGAACACATGCCTTATATTGGTTATAATGCAGAAAGTTCCGTACCGTTTGTGCGCTTAAAGTAACGTTTTCATTTTCTTCAACATTTTTAGCTATTTCCACAGCACTTGCTTTTGGTTCCAGCTTAAGCATCCGGTCGATCTTTCTTCCCAATCGTGGGTCTATGATTTTTTTACGACCTCTTCCTGGGGCAATTAAGAGTGAACTTGTTTTTTTTATAATTTTTTATCACATTTTGGACAGATGATTTTGGTCTAGAAATATTTTTTGCTATTTCAAGATAACTTTTGCCTTCATTGTGCAGTTTAATAACCAATTCTTTGATGGCAATAGGAATCTTAGTATGATTTTTATTATTTGCTCTCATATTGAAAACACAGACAAATTTGGTTGAGCATATTTTGAGAGCTGTGCTAAATAAACGTGTAATTGGTCGGCTCATGCAATACCGTAATTTCTGCTATAGCCTTTCGAGCTCTTGTTTTATTCTGCAGCCGTTGCAGTTTCTACCACTGCAGTTTGACAACAACTCTATAAATCCATTATATTTAAATGAGATTTAGCACCGACTTCCTATTCGCCAAAATGTCCACGGCCGTTTAATCGATCAAACGGAATTAAACTATTTATATTTGTATCATCGTACAACTTTCCGTATCGAAATTCAAACTTAACCGGTTCAAAAAACTTTCCAATGTTTCGTCGGCTGAAGCATGAAAAAAATACTAAGTTAATGATTTGGAATTCCAGAGGAATCCGAAACACATTAAAAGCATTTTTTGGTTCAAGAGTGGCATTTCAATGAATCGGACAAACTTTTATTGTTATAGAAAAGACAGAGAAGGTTCAGCTGAAGGTGAAGTGACTGTATTTATCCGTGTATTTATACACACTTGATATAGAACATAGGTATACAAGTTTTGGTTAATGACAACGAATCGCTAATAATTTTCAGTTGATATTTCCCTGGTGGTTCTGCTAGACCCTTAGACTGTAAAAAACTTAAGTTCAAATCGGATTTAAGAAAATTTTCAAGAATTCAGGGCAGTTATATTCTATGCGTCGACTTTAACTGCCGTAATCAAAGCTGTCAAAGGGTCTGTTTGAGAGCCAGCACTTACAGTAAATGACCCGAACTCAGACCACATGTCAATTCTAACTACCTACGATTCTATGTATAACTCGTTAAACAACCTTCGACACGATTACAAAAGAACAATATTGAGATGTTTTAGAAATTATATCGATGATAATGTCAGATCCCTTTCTAGTTAATCTCTTGACAACTTAAAATTAGAAGTTCTTGCTAAGGAGCCATCAAGTAATATCAGAAAAGTCGTCTAGTATCCAGTGGAATAGAGACGGGATTCCATTAAATGGAAATTAGCATCAAACATAATCTTGTATGTAGATTATAAATAGCAAATATACAGACAATGTCCGCTTAGCGCGATGTCGTTATAACGCGTTTTCAATATTTTTCCGGTTTTTTTTTGCGAGAGACGTTTGGTTACCTTTTGGTGTCTGGCTGGATTTGCTTTGCGAACGCTCACGAATTTGTTTCTCTTTTGGTGTCGTGCTTTGCAAATGCTCACGAATTTGTTTGTTTGTTTACTTTCCTACACATACAAAGATAATTTCGATTAACGCGGTTTCACTTTACGCGGTATTCTTGAGGAACTAATTAACCGCGTTAAACGGACATATCCTACACGCTGGAACAAATGGTAATTTTAACAAATTTCAGCAGACAAGTTCGCATCAAACATATATATATTTTTCCATACCATAAACATTAACTTGTTTGTAGGTGATAAATATCAAATATATATGTATGCAGTTTTGTGTCACGTTTTATTTTTTTCAATTTGTGAATTTATATATATCAATTCATCTCATTCTCTCTGTATTGCTTTCATTTTAAAGAGCGTAGATGCAAAAAAAAAATTACGAAAACAGCTGCAAATACACACTTATTCGCACTAAAGTGTTGTACTTTGTTGAATTTATTAAGTTCGTTGTATGTTTTCCCAAACACGCTATTGCTTTTACACAAATATGTAATACTAATAGCAAACGAGTTATATTTACATACAAATAAGATATGTGTAAAAAGAAATAAGCTTTATTTGCTACAAGGACCAACACGTATTTTACTTGTGTGTAAACGTTAAAAAAACGTATTTTTTAGCGTGTGTATATGTATATCGACGATGAAACTAGAATCATGAAATTTGGGGAGTATGTAGCCCTTGCATCCTAGATCTCCGCTAAGAACGGTATGTGTCCACAAAACCCATCGAAATACGCAAAAATACAAAATTGATGTTATTGATTTGTGGAAATGAGTTTAAAAACGTACCGAAACGGGATAAGAAGGGGAAAATAGGGAATAGAATCTGCCAGTCGACCAGAATCTGACCATTGCACTTTTCAGGTTGTCAGCTATAAAAACGCATATTTAGATTTGTAGGGTGTAGGGTGATTTATTCCAAGTTTTTAGCCAAGTTGCCGCCTGGAAAGGGGATACAAATTGGAGAAAACTGAAAAAAAATCACCAAAACGCGCCCAAAAATGGTATAATATAAATGAGAAATAAAATACACATGTACGAGAATATACAAATCTTGCGTGACTGATGCATTACTGCCTGACCAAACGGCTGAATCTAGAACCAAATCAAATTTGGTGAATTGGGACCAATGTGTCCCCAATGTACGAAATAATCAATAATCGGTTTTATAGTTGACGCATTGTAAGGGAGTTTTGCATGTGTACGTAATTTAAATACCGTAGCAGACTTACCTACAAACTTTGTATTGATACATTTTGGAAGTCAGCCTATATGCTTCGAAATTGTTGCGGAATTGATAAATGAATATCTATCGCCAAAAATTTACTCCAAAGTTGTTTTTTATGAACCAACGCAATTAAACAACTATTTTATGCTTGTTTAATATAAAAGCTTTGGAGTCCAATTTTTTTGAAATCACTGTTTTGTCAAATCTCCACAGATATTAACGTCGTTATACATATAGATGAGATATACATAGTAGCTCCTTAAGCAAACATTATTGAAGTCTTCCCCATTAATTGAAGTTAACTCTGTTTTTTTTACAGCTCGGCGCAAAACACCGATGTCGATCTAAAACCCAATGAATACCGACCACCGGTCCCACCCCATAGAAATATTGCCATAAAACATACAACCAACCCCAACTGTTCAAATCTCGGCAGTGTAAGTGTATATATTTTTTTTCAAATATTATTATAAATATACGAATAAATTTGACAATACATTATTATTATACATCTTGCAGTCTGCATGCGTTAAGGGGTCTATATTGCCTACGGATACTAGGAGCAATATGTCATTCCCTCAATCAGAGACTTCGTCTTTATTCGATGACAAACACTACAAAACAACATCAGATCAGCATTCGCCTAATTGTTTGCCAAAAATCAACTTAACATCAAATAAGACAGACTCCAAGTCTTTACAGGAAGAAAAACATAATGCGGAAAAATTGGTGGAGTGTGCAAATCACAAAATGAGTGCTTTCCAGTTTGATACATTGACACCAAAAAAAAAGCAATTAAGTGCAATGAAAAACAATTCAAGAAATGGAAATCTCAAAAATGGTAAGTAATTTCCTAGCTGTTTTAAACTAGTCCAAAAGTAGTTCGGTCTGCTGTGCCCGTTCTTCGTTATGGTAGAAGAGTCCGTGTTTATTTTCGGCCAAAAAATATTTCAATTCTCACGCAGTACCCTTGTCTTTTGTACGTTTTGTTTATTGTTATTTATTTACATACTGTTTGTAATTCGTAATTACCCAAACATCAAGTCCGTTGAAATTTTATGTTATTATAATACTAATATAACAATTTGTAGTGAAAATAATGCCCAAGAAACCATAAGTCTAAAATCAAAATTGAGCCCCCTGTTTTTAACAAAAAGATTTAAATATTTCAAACTTTACTAGCTTTCATCTTCCGCCTAATGCAAAACAACAACTTAGCCAAAAGGAAAAAAAAAATATACTTCCAAAATTCAGAATTAGTTAGTTTTAATGTTTTGATTGTTGTCCATCCCATTTGTTTGGACTTACAACCGATTTTGCAAGACAGTCGCATTCGTTGTCACTTCGTGTAACATATTACTGAATTTCGTCTAACACAAATCAGTTCAAAAACTTCTATCACAACAGAACCGACAACTCTTTGAATTTCCCATATTTTTCTTTTCTAGAGAAGCTTTACATAGGAACAAATATGTGTGCAAAATACGAAATGATTCTTGTTAAAAACTGGATTTTAGACAAATTTTAGGGCAAATTTTCTTTGATTTCGTCGAGGATTACGATTTCGATAACCGCTTGGTCGAGACAAAAGTGTCAACTTTGTTTGCACCTATTACATTGGATATATGTAATCATAACATTCCTCTTTTATCTCCTTCTTACACTGAATAAATAGCATTTTTTTGCTCTTAATATTGTAACGAGATGTTTATTTAGACATTGAAATGTCTATGTTTGTTTACTGATACCTGTTTGAACTTTTTTAGTTCAAAATTTTATTTAAATTTCAGAAGTCTGCCAATGTTGTCAAGCTTTTTTCATCAAATACACCAATGTCACTTTCAAAATATATTTTAGTTGGGGACATTTTTTTCTTCTAAAATTGTAGTATATTTAACAATTTACTTGTTTCTGACAGAAGACTTTTTGTGGAGAAATGCAAAATAATCCATTGTTTTTTAATCTGAAGAATGTTAACCGTTTATTTCGTTGGTGTTTTTTTTTTAGAAAATATTTTCTGACACCCGGCCAAAATGAAGCTCCCACTTTTCTAAAAAATACCACTTTTGTATGTATTATAGTGGGAATACTAGAAGAGGTATACATTGTCTATACGTGAAATCTCGCAACAATATCGTTATGGGTTCAAAAGTTAGTCGAATATACACTTTTTAATCTTGTTTTGCATAAACATGAGTTTTCCTAATTTTAAGGAAAAATGTTTTACAAAAATTACTCTGACATTACTGTTTTGTGAGTATGTGTTTGGGGGCAGCGAAATGCACCGGTTAAAGATAGTTATTTTATAAATAGTATTTTAATTTTATATTAATTTGTTTGTTATGTCATTCAAACTATGTTCGTGTTATACATGAGGATAGATCTTTGGACGTTACTTTATTCGAAAGATAATCTTCTGACATTGTTGATTGTTAATAAATCGGGTCACTCTAATATGTTTGCATGTTTTTAATGGTTTACTATTTTGCTAGAAACGAAAGCAGCAACAATTAAACAGAAATTGGTTTGTGTTGCATTGTTGATTGTGTGTGTGTATGTACAATGTACACACCTACGTATCAGTAACATTCGTTATTCTGATTATTGTTTTTGAAAATTTGGATACCAAAAGTTGGCATAATGACACCCGAACCAGCGTTGGCTACCTATTTTGGGCTTGAAATGATTTCGAAATATGTAATAATTGACATGGTCGGCCGTCTATCATTTCCAAATCAATGTAACGTGCGAATACAAAATGTCTAACCTCACCTTAACTTGCAACATTTATTTTAAACTATTATTAATAAACATTTAAAATTTCAGAGTCACAGCGCATTGACACTCACAGAGATGTGCTGACAACGGATGGCTCGAGTGTTTTTATCAAACCTGAATATGGACAGTCGCAGCCAAAAACATGCCGTGTTAAGAGAGCAACAGTGGTCGGAAACCCTATGTTTTCATCTACCGTTGAAGAAGGCAATGACGATGAAGAGTGTTTGAGCTTAGATGATCTAGATATGGACTATGAACAAATTATGCATTATTTTGACAATTTAAAGGTAGGAAAGTAAAAATTAGTAACAATATATTAAATATATGGCTATGTAACAGTATATAACAGTACATTAAGGTAGCAATATCAATTATAAGCATTCTAGGTTTAAAAATCGTTTTGATAGGCCTTATTTTGGTCGCAGCCAACCATAATGTATCTCTCCCTCCGGCGAAACAGAGATAACGTGGGATACTTTTCACCACCTTAGCTTATCATAAACTTTTTGTCAGGGAATTTGAAGGGCTCAAAACTCTTTCCTTTTCCAGTGCTGAACAAACCGGACAGATGACCACTTATGGTTTGTTCTTCTATATGCTCTGTGACACAGTACGAGTTTGCATGTGGCAGTAGGCGTACCTGCGGGTTTCAGTTCTGCTAGTCCACAGTCTTGTTAGCTCGTCTTCTCTGCAGTTCCTGGGATGTCCCTGAAACCCCGCGTCTGGATGAGGTCACTCAGCATTGACCTCATCCAGACCCTTTGATGGGTCTGGGTAGTCTAGGACTGATGTTTAGTTGATGAAGGCGGCATTCAGAGATTTAATGGCAACTTGACGGCCATATAATATGTTTATCGCCACGTTATATCCCAGCCACTCTGATAATTCTTTAATGACCAAAATCTCAGCCTAATAAGCACTACTAAGGGACCTCATCCAGACCCTTTGATGGGTCTGTGTAGTCTAGGACTGATGTTTAGTTGATGAAGGCGGCATTCAGAGATTTAATGGCAACTTGACGGCCATATAATATGTTTACCAGCCACTCTGATAATTCTTTAATGACCAAAATCTCAGCCTAATAAGCACTACTGAGTTCAGGATGATTCGGTGATATTTTGGATTTGTATAGAAGTCAACATCTAGTCTCGTTCTGCATTTCGGCGTATCCCCATCTGATAAAAGAGTATGGTACTTCACGTTGAACAGTTGTTACTCTAGGGTGTAGTAAATGATACTTGATATGTCAGAGCACATCTCTGATGCGCAGACTTGTCGTTCGTTGAACCTTATCGAGTACCCTACAGAATGTGTCTAGTGTGTATAGTATCCTATCGGTCTTACTATTACAGTATACAATGCGAGGCTTTAAGCTCCATTGTTTATATTTGCCTCATTCCATATAGTGTTCAGCCTACCTCTCTTCAAATGGAGGTGAACTTGGTCTCCCCTTGGAAGGATACTGAAGATCCAGTGTTTTCAATTCTCTTGTCGTTGGGAATGATGTTATCTTCATCGCTCCCGTTGATGACCACCATAACCATAACATTGTTACTACTAACCAGGTGAAGTACAAGCCACGGAAGAAGAGGTCGGAACGCTTGGCATGTAGGATTGTTATTTATTTATTTATTTATTAATTACAATACAAAGTAAATTTATATTATAATTTTGGGTCCAAGGGTAAACCGGGTGACAAAGACCATTTGGCTTGATTTTTGCAGCGACAGACCAAAGCCTCTCGTGGGAATCGAACCCACAACCCCCACGCTGATAGGCAAGCACGCTACCAACTCGCCTACCGGGGCGCTTGTAGGATTGTGTACGGCTTATGTAATAGTTAAAAAAATACAATATATACAAATATTTTATATAGACATGACTTAAAATATCAATCTGAGATGTTATAGTATATAATCCGGTACCACCGAGCGGAACGCAAGTTGACAGAATTCTAGTGGATTTATAGGTGAAATTCAGTTACTTGTGTATATTAATCTGGCAGATGCCTGAACCAATTCTGAAGTGAAAGCAGAGGGAAATTATTTTTTGAAAAAAAAAAATTTCTTTAAAAAATCCTTACCATAGAAACAAACTGAGGAAAAACATGACTGACTCCTCCATCTGTCAACAGGGTAGATGTTTCTTTTGTAATACCAAAAACAACCGGCTAATTCAAAGAAAAATGCAATTTTTGGAGATAAATGATCGGATGTTTATTTCATAATAAAGAGGAAGGTATGTTAAGGTAGGTTAATAATGAAAAACAACATCGGCAAAATGGCCACCACGATTATGCTTACAGGACCATATCCTTTTCATGAAATTTTCCATAACCAAATCGCAAAGTGGCTGCCTTATGTCCTCGATAGCCTCACGAATTTTATCTTTGAATCGACGCTGGGCTGTTGACGTAGACCTTATCTTTCACGTGGCCCCAAAGGAAGAAGTCGCAAGGTGTTAAATCACAAGATCTCGGTGGCCGATTGTGATCACCTCTTTGAGAGATAACTCGGTCCGGAAACTTTTTAGTTTTGCGAACTGTGACTGCAAGATTTTCACCATTTTTGTAGTGGATTTTAGTAATTTCAATGCGTTGTTAAAGTGTGTATCGTTCCATTTTTAATAATGGCGTAGTCGTTCTTGTCAAATGTTAAAGAATAGAAGCTTCAAAAGTGACAGCTACCGAAATGCCGTAAATATTTACACCACCTACATCCGGCCTGAAATGGAATATAACTTCCATATAGGGGCAGAAGCTCCAAAGACATCTTTCCAGCTTTTATACCGTGTACAGAGGGGAGCAGTGGTGATGATTGGGGATAGTAGGTTATCAAACTCTATTGTCCCACTTCAGCATCGTCGGAATGTGGGTTGTGTATCGCTGTTCTATAGATGAAGTTAAAACAGTTAGTCGGAATACGCGCCTATCCATGGTCTCTCATCCGTTCATTGTGAAATGGCCGGTTGACCGGACGACGCACTATAGAGAAAATTCGTTATTTAGCTGAACCGGTCGTATGTGGAATAATCTTCCAGCAAATGTGTTTCCTGCCAGTTGTGACATTCAGAAATTCAAAACAAATTTCAACAAACACTCCCTCTTTCCTCCGTCTGATACCCTAATTTCCTTCCGCTAACACAATGTATTGCATATATTGGGGGCATCCCTTGAGTGTTGGCCTTCAAAAAAAACAAATATTGAAAATAAAAAACATTATATGTGGATGACATAGACTTCGTCAGAAAGGTACAGCGAGATGTTGCTGATGTTTGTTAAAGCTGCCATCAGACGATATGTTTTTTACATATGTACTGCCACTTTTTGTATCCATATGTAATTCCGTTTGTATGTCAAAATTGTCATTTAACATATAATTCATAATTTTTGCTATCACACCTGCATATGTATATGACATATCCTCAAAACGTAAACAAAAGCTGACTTTTAATGTCTATTCTTTGTCAGATGAAAACAAAGCATGTTCTAATCGAAAAACTTACATATGTATTTCCATGTATAGTACATATACAATGTTTCATATGTATCAGAGGATGTGTACAAATTTCACAGATGGATAATTTGACAGTACATATGTAAAAAACATGTCGCCTGATGGCAGCTTTAAGAATAGGTCGACTTATCGAAATGAAGATATTGCAAAATTTATGATAGACACGAATTAACAGACAAATATTTTGGTACACATTAACTTTCCTACGTCCAGTTCATCGTTGCTGTTTAGACAATCATCCTGCTTCATAAAATTTCGGTCATCGATAATTTTATCACAATACCCCGGTCTAAAACATTGGGTCAGCCATTGGGTCAAATCGGCTAAAAAACAGCCGCCGACGACTGTTTTGAATTTCTAAAGGGAATTCATAACATTGCCAATTAATTTTAATATATTACCTACTTGTATAATTAGTAGACAACAACCTTCAAGACAGTATTCAATGTAAAAAAGAGTAGATGCACTCGACATTTACAATTCTTTCTTAATTAAAGGCCGATTTGTATTTTTTTTGTCTAAATCTTATAAGATATTTCATTACACCATTTAACTGGTCACATCACATCATAAAGAATTGTTCATACTAAATTCCAGCATGCGGTGGAACCTACTTACTATCCGTACGAAATTACTCGCCGTTTTTGGCAAAATGTATAATATAATTATATTTAATCATATGCTGCAACCAATTTATAAAAACTGGACGC
This sequence comes from Hydrotaea cyrtoneurina, assembly GCA_958296145.1. Taxonomy (NCBI): domain Eukaryota; kingdom Metazoa; phylum Arthropoda; class Insecta; order Diptera; family Muscidae; genus Hydrotaea; species Hydrotaea cyrtoneurina. Next base: position 83,895,673 of record OY282513.1, read on the forward strand.
AAAAAATGTAAACATTAGTACAATTATTGACTATTGAAATTCAAAATGAAACCGAATATAATTCAAATTGAACCAGGTGATATAGCATTTTGAAAAAAAGTCTACTTTTATATCCTATGTAATAAAAATTCACTGATTCAATGAAATTGATGGAGCTTTTATTTGCATACCACCTGTTCTTTGCAAGTAGTTACAAGAGTATATTAATGTAATGAATGTGAAAACAGCTGTTTTAGAGCTGGTAACATTTTGGGGCAATATTGTACATGGCCCAACTGTTATCCAATACAAAGACAATAGAAATACATTTACATACATTATTTTTTGTTAGTAAACCTAAACGTTTCTCATTGTCTTCATCCTATGTGAAAAGGTAAACAGAATATGTATGATTGATATCAGTCGATAGTAAACAAAGACATATCAGACCACGAAGCGACACTAACAACTCTTGCTTAAAAGTGTATTTAGTTCATAATTGTCCGGACTCCTGTGTCACACATACAATTTTCCTTTCGTTTTCTACAGGAAACCATCAGAAACACTAGAAGACCACTGTACTAATTAAATTTATTGTTAAAAAATTTACCATTTAAGGCAATGTTATTAGTTTTATTTAACATTTACCCTAAACTTAACTATTTTTCAGAGCACTTTAAAACCGCCAAAGTCTTGTACAATTATTAATGTTGCGTTTACAAATTATTTTCATTCTAGGAATCAAATGCCTGAGTCCGTGGTATTATTATCAATGTCCAAGAAATTCTACATAATTTTCATCAGCAATATGATAATATAAATATCGAAGCTAGTCCACATCACTAACAAAAAACACAACACCAAAATGGAGCTTGAAATGGTCTATTACAAAAACGTAAACCACGCTGCAAATCACTTAATGTTATACTTAATATACAACGTCAATGATATATTTGCATATATTAATATATAAATTGTAAAGCATAAATAATTTGTTAATGCATAGTAGCATCTAACGTGCGATGTGTAAAAGTTCAAACAAACTACTTTAACGCCTACAGTTTGTAAAAAAAGTAAAGTACAGCATCAACGCAAAGATATTTATTGCACCAAATTTCCATGATAACAGTTAAACACACAACATATAAGTACCATTTAAAAATATCACATCTATTTATAATCATAATAATTTATATGCCTAGATATGTATGTCGTTGCGCTATGTCATGCCAATTTCTTGCCACAAATGTATTTTTTACCATCAGCGAAACAAAAACTAATATTAGACGCGTTCGATTGGTAGAACACGCAGTCTTTTCAAATTTGAGAACAAAATTACAAAAAAAATACGGTTTTGTTTTCTGTCAGTCAGTATTTTATATAGATTTTTATCGATATTTTTTAATGTTGCGTAAAAAAATAGAAGCTCTTGTTGTTTTTGTAAAATATCAAAACCAAATATTCTGCATCGTGAATACATTAACTTTCGCAAATGTATAATGTACAATGAATATTCGGCAACGACTAAATTGTTTGCAACATTTGATTTGTTTTGTAATCATTTTCTTTCTTTTTGGAAACAACACCGTATACTGCTAACTTGGAATACCAAAATCAACTATTTTCGGAATTAGACAAATTGACAATCGAACGCGTCCACGATTTGTCATTCCAAATTTTAATGTTTCAGAACATACATACAGACATATTATGTTGTAAATGTATCTCAATGAAGTCTGTATTTTTATGCATCACACGTTAAATGTATAAAACAAACAAAAACGCTAACTTAAATCATAGTATCTAGTAGTTAAAATAGTTTATTGCTTTAGAGCTTGACATTTAAATGTATTATATATATGTATACTGGTGGAAAACGCGTATATCTTTCTAACTTTTCGTCATGTGCACATATGTGACTGGAGTTTGTTTTTGTTAATGTACATAGTTTTATTCTGTCTAAATCGGTTTATATACACATATTTGAATGTACCCTGCAAAGAACTCTCAATACCGAGTAGCGTGGTGCGGATGTCGACAACCAGCCGCCATCACTACTTATTAATCGGATTCGCTTGGAATTATGTATTATTTTAACACGGTGATGCCATTAGAGAAAAGAAAAGTTCTCCGCCTGATCATTAATGGAATGTTAAGTGAAACACGTACATACGTACACGCAAATAGATACCAACACAATGGTGGTTAGTTTCACATCAATATAGCATTAATGAAGATATCTTGTGCAGCTCACAAAAAAACTTCAGTCCAATGTACATACTTTCATGAATTTTATAAAGATCAATCTCCTAATTGTATGTAGGACGGTTCACAAACGAAATTACACAAAACACGAAATGATATCAACTAATCTGTACGTATACAACATGAACTGTCTGAATTTTCATTTCCACCAATATATATACTTATATATGTTTACTATATATATATAAATATATATATATACATGTTTATATATATATCACTAAATATGTATATCGTTCTATAGTAAGTTTCGTTTATATATACATAAGTATTTATTTTGCACTATGATTTTACATTGGCACACATATGCATTCAGAAAAGTTATTCCCGTATTTCTACAAAGTGTATAGCAAAAACGACATATACGCTAAATTCTAAGAAAATGTCTCCCCCGCCCCAAACTGATCCCAAATATTTGTGTCACATTTGACCAAAAAGAAAAAAACGTTTCTGTATAGAAATTATGTTTTAAGTAATGGTTTAACTAGATAACGTTTTGGAGGAAACTGTGAACCCTAGGTACGCGCCTTCGAGTATCTCCCATACAAATGTACCATTCCGCCCACTTTATAAATCGAGTATAATATTACTACGCCCCACACATTCTGTCTTAAGTAAAGCTGCAACTCGGTAAAGTTATCGTGAACAGATTTAAACTCCAGCCACGCCCCTTCTGATACCTCCGATAAAAGTTGACTATCTCAATCACTTTGGAAATCGTGCAATTAAAGTTTTTCTATTAAATTCTCTTATATTCGGCATTTTGCGTTGCTATACGAAGGCGGTGGAATCGCTCTATCTGGTAACCCCCATACTCACTATGCAATCCGAGATGTATGTGATATGAAGATTCAAAATGTATGCGGTGTGCCACGCCCCTTCGTCCGTTAATAACCTAATATAGCCCATGCAATTTTCATGTCGATAGTAGTATACTGTTAAAATTACTTCATTACGGCAGTTGTTTTTCAGAAAGGGTCGTGGCACCGACCTCTTTTTCAGGATGTATTTCTTTCTGTACCAGTAACATATGTACCAAATTTCGTCTTCATACCTCTTTTAGTGTATGAGATTTCAAAATTGTAAGTATTTTTGAGATTTTGTGTTTGGGTTTCCTGGAAAAGGTTTAGCAAAATGCGGGTTTTGAATTTCAGCACAATTTGGTCAATAAAAATCATTTTCTAAGTCTTTGGATCATCGTTCGAATAGAGAAAAATGTTCGAGCTTTTATTTGATGTATATAAATCATAAGTTTTGCCATTTTTTTGATCGTTAGCTGCAACTTTTTGATTTTTTTTTTGGAGAATTTTACATAATTTCTTTAAAAAAAGGTTAATAACTTTTAAAAAAATTTTATTTACCCTTCACTTACGAAGTCCCATCAATATTCACGGGACTGCTTTTCGGATCGTTTTTTTTTATGTATACTACATAGTTTTATAGTCGTTAACTTAACAAGGACATTCCGCAATAGTCGCCTTATCTTTGAGAGAATTATTTATGCAGTGTTGCCCTCTTTACTAGTCAGTTGAAATATTCCACTAATCCATTTACTTGTAATCTGATCGTCACCTGTTGTGTGAAGGTCCTAGATTACTCCATCACACATGAGATTACATTCTCTTCTCTCTCAGTTTCGAAATGAAATGTTCAGAATCATTTGGAAACATTGACGCCAAAAATATCAGACTGCAAATGTTTTCAATACTTGAAACGTGTGTGATAGGTACCAGGTTCGTATCCTGGTGAGAACATTATAAATCTGTTAACGGCCGTTGCCATCTTGTAATTGGTTGTCTAGGAAAAGGCATTAGCAATTCGGAGCCGGCTTTAAAACAGTAGTCTCCGGCTAGTGCGTATACAAATTATATGGTGCACATCGCACGGATTTGAGACAGGTTATGGTATTATACATGCATATGCCTAGAAAATCAGTTGAAGTTATTTTTATGTTAAAACATATTTGCCATATCTACATACTCGTACGTTCGTAACGAAAACAACAAAATATGTGCGAGAGTGAGCCAATGTAATATCCCCATTACTAATTTTTATACATCAATTTTATTTTTCTAAATTGTTCCGTCCAGGTATATGTTCATATTATTTCTGTATAGTTTTAACAAAGACAATAGTTTGTAAATGCGTATTTGATATACAACATACATACATACATACTCACAATCACTGTTTTGTTATTCTAGTCAATCTTTGTTTTGTAATTATTAATATATATGTATTATAAGCTTTTGTTTTTTTTATGTTACGCATATTTATGTACGTGTCTGTCTGTATCTTAAGCAACAACCATTTTTCATAAAAATTAGATTTCAAAAGACACACTCTTCTTTATTGTCAATAGATCATGTTATGTATTTCGATCTAGAATTTAAGTTGCTTAAACATAAGGCTAAATTACTAACGAAAATACCTTGGATTGTATCGCTATGGTCACTGAGAAATCAACAGATTCCATAAGATAGTTACCGCATTTTCTAAGGTTTTTCATATACAAACAATATCAACTTCTCCAAAAATTTTGCACAGAAGAAATTTAATAAAAATATATATATATATATATATAAATCTCAACGTTTAGTGGTTTTTATTTATTTAAAATGAAGGATGCACATATATTCAGTAAGGTTTTTTGTGACTTACATTATGAGTGCACAATTAAACTGGTATAAATAAATTCGTCTGAGATTAACTGGCAATATAACAGCCACCCCAATCGCTATTTTCAACCAAATCAACAGACAAATTAAGATCACAATCAACTGGAGCGGAGCTCACCATATTGCGAGCAGCTCAATATGTCAGAGAAAATGCACCTTTAAATGTACATTCATTCCTGTCTCCGGGTAAGTCGCTTGCATGCTGTTTTCATTGTTCTTTGAATTTAGAGCCCAAATCTTTAGTGCGTGAATTTTTAAAGTCAACCGCATTTTATCCAACCTGATGAGGCGACCATTGAGCAGGAAATTAAAAAAAAGAGACGGACACTTGAGTGAAATTGACTAAAGTTAAAAAATGTTCCATAATTTATTGATTATTTTAAATCTTCAAGTACAACGATTTTTCTGCCTATTTTTCGTTACTCTAGCCCTTATTTCAAATCAACCTATTCAATATTTTATGTAATACAATTTGACAAAACAACATGAAAACAAATTATGAATTCATTTTCACAACAACTTAACACCCAAAACTTTTTTGATAAAATAATATAATCTGTATTATTTTATAATAAAACTCTTGCGTGACTGACTGACCAAACGGCTGAACCTAGAATCATGAAATTTTGGGAGTATGGAAATTCGGATTGGAAGGGGATACAAATGGGGAAAATGTGTCCCCAAAACCCTTCGAAATACGAAAAAATTAAAATAATCAAATATTATGATTATTGCTGGAAAAATGGTCCACAACTACGATTGGCAACAACAATTGGAAATGAGTTAGAGATGGGGCGATAAGGATAGACAAATTTTTGGCAAAAACATGTGGACACGAAAATGTGTGAAACAATTTAATCGACGGGAACGGGCCCAAAAAATTGTGTACATACGAATATCTATATATATAAAATACTTGCGTGACTGACTGTGTAATTCATCCTGTACTCGCCAATGGCTGAATGGCTAGAATCATGAAATTTACTATGAACGGATTTTTCGAAATTCGGAAAGGAAGGGGATGGGATAAAAATGGTAAATGAGAAGAACAAGAGTATGCTTACGAAGTAGCGGGTATTTGCTAGTTATGTATAATAGAATGAGAAAATGAATTCTTTATCTGTTCATTGTCTCACCTTTAATTCGGATTCAAACTGACGCACTCAACTCATAAATTAAGATAAACATACTTTAGAAGTCTCACTAGACAAAGAGAGGCCTTTCGCGGCAAATTATTTCCAAACTTGTTGAACTCGACAATTGTTTGATGGATCGCAAATATGGTGCAGTTCAACATGTTTCTATATGACTTCCTCCATCAAATACAACACTCTTTCATGATTGTGTATGCAGCGATGTGTCCCCTCATCTTGCTTCCAAATAATTTCAGCACTCATCTTGATTCAATCAAAAACTTCTATCGAAAATAGGGTATCACTAGAAACCCCTCGAGGAAATGTCACAGACAAATTGTTACTCAGAGTAACAGCAGAACTGTAATACCATTTAAATCAATATAATGGCGTGCACTTCATCAATTTGCTAACAATCTATCTATCTATATATATAAAAATGGATGTGTGTATGTATGTAACGTATGGACTCGAAAACGGCTAGACCGATTTTGATGAAATTTTCAGGGAATCTTCCGAATAACCCCGCGAGTAACATAGGCTACACATTGTTTGGATTTATCTACATTTAGGGGGTGAAAATGGCAAAAGGGATAAAAACTCCCCTTTCCTATATAAATATGTGTAATACAACACTAATGTTTGCTTAGGGCCAGCAACGCGGACCGGGTCAGCTAGTTTAATATATTAGGAAGAATGGGCATTTCTAACGTAAACAAATTGCCGGCATCTTCTCTACCCTGATGAGCATGACCGGTTGTCCGGACGACGCATTGCATTGCATTCATAGGGGGTGTTTAATGATGACGACATTAAACCTACGACTTCATAATCATATAAAAATTGTATACCCACATGTATGTGCATCAGTACATACGTACGTACATTTGGGTAAATCCAAAAAAATTTATACCAAGGACCGAATTTTAAACTGCATATATTTGTTAATAGAATAGAGACCTATATATTTAACCTTCAAAATATATAAAACATAAGTTTTTCCGGTGATCCCTTTATGAATGACAGGTCTTTACCTACACCGACCTCCTACTTTTATTTATTTTTCCAAAAGATGAGTTTTTTAGATGTTCATAAAAATTTTAAAAACAATCATATATGATTTCCGCTGTATTAAAAAGTTAAAATTTACTAAATTGTATACTCCTCCGCCAACATTTACTAGGTCTTCATTAAAAATATGAAGTAACCTCTCCTAGCCACTTACTTTTACAAGAGGTGGGATTTCGCGAAAAAAAATCGAATTGCCAACATACTCTTTATGCAATATGCCCACTGCAAACAAATTTAAGACAAAAAGGTACAATCAAATCAAAAGTAATTACTTCGATCTGACTGCTAGTTTCTTTTTTTAACCTTTTCAAACTCAGTACTTGTATGTTTTACCGAACTGTTTTAATATAAACCTAAGAAGTCCAAGACGACGTTTTTCTTTTTATTCTTTCCGACTTTGTCCGACATCAGACAATTCTGCACAATATCTGGTGTCTTCCGGCACATCTAACAGATTGTGTTCAGAATTCGAGACGAATATTTATGTCATTTGCTTGTGCAGAAATGTCGGCAAGAAATTTTAACATCTTCTGATCTAATATTCTTAGGGACTTTGTGTGTGTGCAGACATTTCTGTTCGAACTCTCAGAGATTTCCTTACGTGAAGTCTGGCAATTGTCTACTTTTGCTTGAGCAGAAATGTCTTTACGAATTCGTTAAAATTTCTTATTGATGAATCTATCAAACACAAAAATTATTTTGATTAATGTAAGTTGTTTGTTCTCATCAGGGTGATAGGAGAATTCGACAGCTAACAACTGCAGTGCTTGTTAATTTTTTTTTATTTTATTACCAGCAATACAAATAGCCTTCAAGGCCAAAAAATAACGTATTGCCAAAAAAGAACAATATTTACTGTTGTTTAAGAAAATACAAAAATTCTACATAAATTTCAATTTACTTAACTAAAAAAACAGAAATAATTTTCCCTAATATGGCCAAAGGTTCAAAATAGTATGTAGATAATAGGAGATAACTACCATTACTGACAATGAACAAATATCATTAAAATGGAATTTAAAAAATCACCCTCCACCCTGAAAATCGAGTAAATGTCGGGTTTTGAAACCAATTTCATTTAGAGCAATAGGAAGGCAGTTTCACATTTTCGCTGTTGTAATTACAAAAGATCTTTCGAAAACTGAGCATAAAATAGTGGGTATAATAATCTGAGAATTCCTCATTGACCTAGAAAACAAGAATTTAGAGACAACATCATCCGGCAACCGATTTCTAATAGTCTTATAGAAGAAGACTAAACATCACAACTCAATAAAACGTACAAAAGAACAACCCAAAGAAATATATTATTTCCTGTACATAAATGAATTGCAAGCGTTCAGAAAAAAAGGAAGTAGCGTGTTCTAGTTTCCTTGATTCCTTCCCACTCAGTGTCGCAGAACAAGACGGCAGCTATCGTGGCGTAGTTGTAAAAGTATACGATTCTTTATAACGATTTCTTTCAGACATCCGCATGATTTGTCCGAAAAATAATCAGCCCTATTGTCGACTCTTGTCGACTTTTCTTATTGCCGTTGTCAATATTGATGGTTATCGACTACTATATGCCAACTAGTAAGTTGTAATGCGCCTATGGCGCCCGTTAATTTGCTTGAGAAAGTATTTGTTACTTAATTTTAAAAATTTTGTAAAAAAATATTTTGAGAAAACTATTTTGTTAAAAAAAATTTAAAAAAAAAATAAAATTTGTGGAAAAAAAATTTTTGCTGAAAAAAAAAATTTTTGTGGAAAAAAAAATTTTTGCTGAAAAAAAAAATTTTGTTGGAAAAAAAAATTTTTGTGGAAAAAAAAAAATTTTGTGGAAAAAAAAAATTTGGAAAAAAAAAATGTTTGTAAAAAAAAAATTTGTAAGAAAAAAAAATTTTGGAAAAAAAAAAATTTTTGTTAAAAAAAAAATTTTTGGTAAAAAAAAAATTTGGGGAAAACACAATTTCTGTACAAAAAAAATATAATTTTTTTTATTATTATTATTTATAGAATTATTATAGAATGCCTATTTAAATTCCTACGTACTGCGTGACAGAGTCAGTGAATCAGGGAATCAGTGTATCAGTGAATCAGTGTCGAGGGTAAATATGTATATATTAAGATGGTTGGTATTGGAAAAACCCAAGCCTTGCAAAAGGGTTCTGCAGAGGCTCTCTTCCATCCAATTTTAAAAAAAATTGGGAGGATATTACTACAAAACTGAACGCTTTTGGTCCTCCGGCAAGAGACAGTTATGGTTGGCAGAAGGTAATGAATAACAGTATATGTCATGGCACAATAACTAAAGGTAGAGTCATGCAAACAGCTGATTACAATTTTTTCATTTTGACAGAATTTTGATTGTCAAAATCATTGTTTACATTTCAATTGTTGGTTTAGTTTTTTTTCAAATGTCGAATACATTTTCGTATTAAACATTCAAATCAAAGAATACAATACAAAAAGCCAAACAAAGAATTTTGGGGCTCTCAAAACTATTAAAAAATAATGTTATAGTTCTCTAAAAATTGTGCCGCGATTTGTAACTGTCTGCTGTCTGGCATTTGTATATCAGAATTTGACAATCAAAATACCCAGAGTTGTATTTAAAATTTTGTTGTTGGGCAATTGCTTCTACCTTTAGTTATTGTGCCATGAGTATATGTACACAAATAATTAAACTTTCTTTGTTTTGTTTTAGGTTTGGAGAGATCTAAAATTCAAATCTAAAAAGAAAGTAGCCTTCAACAAGGCAGAATGCAATGCAACAGGTGGAGGCAGATACCAGCAGATGCAACTTTCCCCGTTGGAAGAAGCAGTTGCGAGTATAATGAAATTTGACAGCCAATTAACTCCTGATGGTTTTGTGTGTGGCGCCAAAAAAGACCTGGGATTTTCTGTGGTAGAGGGTGAGGAGGAGATTCGCTCAACACCAGCGTCTACACTTCGGTCTTCAAATGTTGAAGCCGAAGAATATTTTCCCACAGATGAGTCTTGTCTTGAGACGACTATGTTTTTTGTCGTCATGGTTTTTGGTAACGACAAAGAAAATTTCCAAGTAAAACAAATTTTAAAAATAGGAAAAAAAAATTAACTCTTGCAAACCAATTTCTGAAACGTGTGGAAGAGTTGGAGAAAAAACCTTCGCTTGCCGAAGGATTTTGTAAGGCCACTGTTCCAAGTAATTTTGATCAACAACGGGAGAGTGGAAAAAGATAAAGAGATTGTGAATTTGTATGGTGCATTATAAAAACACAGCATATGTTTGGTCACCAACAAAGCAGAATGTAATGCTCACCAGTGGCAGTAGATTTAAGCAATTTGCTCTCACCACGCCGGAGATATCCAGAGACTCAGACAGATCCTGCTAGACAACTAGCAGTGTCAGTCCCAAGTTAAAGTCGATTCCATTAATCAGCTTGGCAAAAATCTCAATGTTGCCGACAATTAAGCTGTTTTCGAAATGAATGTTGATCTGATTCCGGCTTCCAACTAACATGTTATTGTGTACTGGACATGTATAAAGGCTACTTTATTACCTCTCAATCCTTTAAAAGAAATAAAAAAATGTACACGTCCAGGAAAAAACCGACTTTAATTTTGCCACTCACTTTTAATTTGTTATTTGACGATATCTGACTCCTGTCTCGGTACTCTTCTTTGATATATTTCATTTTGTTTATTTTCTTCATCACGCGAATTAGAATCCGCAATAAAAAACAGTTTCCCACCAAAAAAATAAATAAACCGACTCAACCGCTAGAGATGCCAATTAATTTATTCGATTTATCGATAAACAGTCGTCGTCGTCCCATTCATTCAAAATGCCATGTTTGGATTGAATTGATGTTGACTACGACAAGAAGTGACGTTGACTCAAGAGGGCTGAATACAGCCCTGTTCAGATTTTGTTCGGATTTCTGCTAGATTTTTCGGCAACATTCTCAGAATTTACCTCAGATTTCACATCTTCACAAGTTACCGAATTTCCCCTGACAAATCTTGCAGAATTCTGTTAACCCTTTCACACGTTTTTTGTAAAGATGTCGGACATTAAAGAAATCTTAACGATGTCGGCATATTTTGCTTGCTCGGCTCAGACACTCCAGAAAATACAGTCGAATTGCCACGAACGAAGATATTAGGCACCGAAGATATCAGATCCAATGATCTCAAATTTGACTTCTTCGTTTATCCAGAAAAATCACAGCGATGTAAGCGACGAAGTTAAGGCTCTTTTAGAATAATAATAAAATTGTATATGCAAAATTCGTTTGTAGTTATATGGACGGTATGGGATGGGCGTGGCCGTATGGAAATGTATGAAGCCATCCCTACTTTGAAGCTGTGCTGGGTATATCCTGGCATGAACGTAGTTAAGCGCATCAAACAACAGCGATTGCGAGGGATATTAAGTCCAAGACCAACAAAACGTTGTACAGCCAACCTAAGCAATAAATAAAAATCTTAGATCTGGTTTGTGACTTGAAAATTACAGTGACAATAAATTGTGGAGTGGAGTGTGAAGTTATAACAAAAATGAGATTTGTTTTGAGGTTGTTTGGTTTTTGTTATGATCATGTGTTTTTTGTTATTGCGTTATATTAAGAGTGTGCTATACTCGAATGCAAGCTATATGATTAGTGATCAGTGTTGGTTTTTAGAAACTGCTTGGAAATAGTAATATAGGCTCAGCAAACTTAGTAAAACATTTTAAAAGCTTCCAGTTGGTAATTCTGGGTTGTAACGAAAGAATTTACTGTAGTTTTTGAAGTTCGAAAAACCCAAAAAAAAAAACAGGATATTCTACGTGGAATATTGAAATGGGGGTAGATCAGTGAAGATAATGACTGAAATTTGTTAATGTCAATTTCCTAGTTAACTTACAATGTTGTTCTCGAAATCATGACAACTGTTATGAACATGTAAACTGGTCAACTATAAAGAGCTTTTGTTTTGAACTCAGATTGCAGAATAGCACTTACTTAAAAAAATGTTAATAGGGACATGAGTTCCATAATGTTTGTGGAATGCCTTTTTATCCTAACCTCACGATATATCTTTTGATACCATACGTCTGATACCTACGTTAGGTCAAAACATAAAAATGGTATAATTCATAAGAATATTTATTTAACCCTCTAACCGGCATCCTCAGACTACCACTCTGAGAATGTCTTCATTAATTGTGTTTAATTTCGTAAAAAATATTTGTTTGTGCATAATTGGTAAAACAAACTGGTTGCAAGGATTTTCCAGTATTTTTGTTTGGCCGGTTAGAGGGATAACATTTTTCATGTAATTAAACACAATTATACAGGAACCCACAATTTGAATAAATACGGACTTTAGTCTGGTGAAGAAATTCCCTTGTCATCATGTCAATATTTGGGCCTATGGCCCGCGTATTCGTCTCTCTCTCTTTCTCTCTACGAAATAATCATTTTTGAGAAAACATTACTGTAAAGCACTATTATCAGAAAATAAAACACTTCACTTGTTGAGTACTTGTAGAATACTGATTATATTCTCCAAACCGAAACACTCACTTAAATAAAATGGAATTTGACAATACGTCCAGTACATGACACTGGCAGCATATATTCCACATACATCGAATGCCCCAAACAAAGAACCAGTAAATTATACAAATACACTACAGATTAATAAAGATTCAAAAAATACATTAACATGTAACCAGACGAAAACATTTGTTACAGCGCATTGCCACCCCATGCAGTATTAGAGTATCAATATTCAATCGACTGAATGTGTGTGAGTGGCTTAGGCTGCTGAAAGCGATCCAAAACATGTTCAATTCCGAGCATTACACAAATTTTTCTTACCCTTCATTTTATATAAACTTTTTTAATTAAATTAAATACTCACTTAACCGCGATTTGGCGACGATTTGTGAGTGGGGTCAAATGAACTGAGTAGATTTTAATGCACAAAAGGCCTAGTGCTGTTTGTTGTCACACAAACGTTCCAGCATCGTCGTCAATCTCTATGGGCGGTGTGGATATCGACGAATAAGACTCTTGATGTTCTGGGCATGAAGATACAGAGTGATGCTAGTTGGGCAAGCCATACATTCGAAGTGTCGAAGCATTCAAGTGTTAAGGCTTTTTAAAGCGGTGCAAAAAATACTTCACTCCATCTGATCTTGTAAATATATACACCACCTACATCCGGCTTAAAATTGAATATAACTCCCATATATGGACAGGAGCTCCAAAGACATATTTGCAGCTTTTAAACCGTGTACAGAGAAGAGCGGTGGTGATGATAGGGGATATTAGGGTATCCAACTCGAATGTCTCCCTTCAACATCGCCGGGATGTATATCGCTGATCTATAGATATTTTAACGGTATCTTCTCCTCAGATATCCGTCGTCTTGTTCCTGATGTTAGAACATTTAGCCAGAATACGCGGCTCATCTGTTCGTTGTAATGTGACCGGTTGATAGGACGACACACTATGGAGAAAATTCGTTCTTCAGCCGGACCGTTCGTATGTGGAATATTCTTCCAGCAATTGTGTTGCCTGCCATTTGTGACATTCTGAAATTCAAAACAAATGTCAACAAACACTACTCCCTCTTTCCTTCCTTCCGCTACTACAGTGGATTGCACTGAGTGTTGGTCTGGAACGTAAACAGATTGTGAATTTATTTGGTGCGTTATAAATGCACAGCAAGAAATAAAACAAATCGATGAATTGTATGTCTGTATGTACATACCCAAACACAACATTTAAGGTGAATGTACATAAAGCATAAGGCAATTTATTAAAACTTAGCAAAACGTTTCCATAAAGTGCAAACTGGTGCACTGCGGCCAGGAACCGGAAGTGGTCATACTCAGTTTTTGTGGATTTTGTAATTTACATTCAACTACATATAATTCAATTGAATATTGCATTCCAACAATTGTCGAGAACCCCGCCTCCTGTATTTTATTTCAAGTGCGTGTGCTGCTGCTGACATACTTTGGATTGTTGTGGGACAAAATAATCCGGTATGGCCATTTATTATGATTGGTATACAAATTATAAATATGCGTTTTAGACTCGTACATATCTATATGTTACTTAAACCGTCATTCCTCCATCGTATGCGTAGTCAGCTTTATTGTGCATTACCAGACGATTATCGACGAAATAGAAACTGTCCGAACACGTTTCAAAGGGGCTAGATATCATTTCAGCAACTGTAAAGAAAAATTACATTATCAGATATTAGTTATAGTCAAAGTAATACATATATACACATATATACATTCTCAGACAAAAAATACGAACGGAAAGTCGTTGGTCAACCACAATACATGCTTTTGATCTCCAAAAATTTAGTACTAGTAAAACGTCTAGAATGATAACGTTTATACGCTCTTGATCGGCACCATGTTAGAAATACAAAGTAAGGACACAGTAAAATATTGTACTACTGGTAGAAGGTCATAGTGGTTTAGCTAGTGTATGCGACTATCCCAGAACAGACTAAGATCCTGCCTTTCAGAGCAGGCACAAGCATTGGGAATCTGCCATGTGTATACACAAACAGAAATGTTGAGAGATATACATAGGTGCATTTTAGGAATGTGATTGAATTTGTTATATAATTCCAATTAAAATTTTGCATTTGAGAAATTACCTTATTACCTTATTTATTTATTTATTTATTATTTATTATTATTATTAATCAACCAACGCCCTTACGGACAACATGTTGATAGATATTGTAAAAAATTAAGACACATTAATTTATATGTTTAACAATTCAAAAACTTAAATACTAAATCCTAACACACAATCTAATAAAATATTTTAAAAAATAAAACAAAAAAGAAATTGTCAGTGAAAAGGAATGTAAAGTTATTGAAGAGGAATGTAAATTATTGAACATGTTCCAATTCTGCAAAATACTGAAGAAGGTTACGCTTAAACGTAAATGGCTGCACAGAAAAGTTCTTAAGATTATGTGGTAAAGAGTTCCATAACCTAGCAACCCTCACAGAAAAAGACCGCACCAGTACTTGATGTGCAAAATGTTCTATAAGCAACTGAGTATTTCTACTAGTGTTTAAGAAATTTATAGAATTAAGAAGATACAATGGGAGACTATATTTCACTACGCAGAAGAAGAAGTAAAGACATCTAAGATGTAAAAAATTCGCAAAAGAGCAGCCCAAAAACTGAGAGGAAAATAAAGTGTAGTCATCACGTGAGCGGTTGCCATACACAAATCTCAATATACCGTGAAAGCAGGAGTGAAGTTTTCGAATATTAGCTGTGTTGGTACCAGTATAGACCAGTATAGAAATTGTAATACTAATCTTTATTTTTGAAATATCATATATATTTATTATTATTTTGTCCCTTATTTTACTCCTCTTGACACTAGGTTTACCCCATGAATAATAATTTTGTTTCTTCAAAAGTTTTGTTTGCCTGTTTCAATTCATTGAGGACTGTTCTGAGATAACAAAGATAACAAAACCTTTGGACGTAGTCAATGGTTTTGTTGTGGATTTTTAAGACAGTATTTATGTGGATTACTGTGGATTATCAGCATTGCATTTGTCGTTTCTATATTTACTTCCAAGTCTGCCTTTCTGGGTGGATGCTGCGAGAAATGGACAATCAGACAGAGTGGGGCATACCACTCAGGGGTGTGAAACAGAACTGCCCGGTGCTCTCCGACGAGGGTGAACATGACATCACCATGATACATGCCCTGGTCAGAGAATGGACAGGTGTAGTCCAGACTCAGGCGACTCGTCTTGCGAAGATCTCCCTGATTCTGCATGTATCCGAACGGTACAGCGCCTGTAGACAATGTTCAGCAAATCCCCAAGAAAGGTGAGGCTACAAATTCTTCGAATTACCGTCCAATTGCAATATGTTGTTCGCTCTCGAAGGTTATGGAGAGTATGGTTAAACACCATCAAATTTCTTTCTGAATGATCGACAGTATGGCTTCCGTAGAAATCGATGTTCTGGAGACCTGATGGCGTTGCTTACCCAGCAATGGAATCGATCCATTCACCGTCTTTGCGAAAGCAAGGTCGTGGCTCTGGATATTTCCAAGGCGGTCGATTGGTGTCGATAATACCTTCCCTCGATACGATTTGTTATAGATGACGTCTTATCGAACGAGCATATGTTGACCGATAGAGCGCCAAAAGGTCCTGTCCTCTGTCCTTCTCTATTTGCTATTTTCATTGACGACCTGTTAG
Source organism: Hydrotaea cyrtoneurina (assembly GCA_958296145.1). Classification (NCBI taxonomy): domain Eukaryota; kingdom Metazoa; phylum Arthropoda; class Insecta; order Diptera; family Muscidae; genus Hydrotaea; species Hydrotaea cyrtoneurina. The sequence goes on from OY282513.1 coordinate 83,912,028, forward strand.
GTCAGACTGTGAACCCAATCTAATGCTTTTTGGATGACAGAAACCTCTGTCATTCATGTTCATTTGACCATCGACCAAGTACTCTGGCACAAAAGGCGAACGATGAATGACTCACTAACCGTGTGACTATCTGTATGCCAAGACAAATCTATGCTACATGCTTTAGTAAGCCACATAGAGAAATCTATTCACGAGGAGGAATACGCTCTCATTGCCTTTATAGACTCTCTCAGTATGGGCATCATTAACGGAAAGCGCTAGGGGCTATTCCCGGAAATAGTACACCGGCACTAGTAGTTGTCCGTCCTATACTGCATTAAGGCATAGTTGTTTGGTGGCCGGTTTTAAAAAAATATGTAATATATAACTGAGACTTACATATCAGCAACAGGCAGGAGTGGAAGGCACCAGGCGGTTCTAAACTAGGTGGTAGAGTAGGCTTTGGATCCACTCAAAGGATCTAGCTTTAGATCGATCGATTAAGCTGCCAGATCATTGCAAATATTTCACGAAAAATTAATGGCGAACGAGGAAGGTGCTCAGTCGCTGTGACGTAACAGGACCACTGTAGGGGATGATAGAGCAGATGACTGGCTCGATTTGGGAGAACCTTACAAGTTCCAATGGATTTGGAACATGTAGGTACCCTATTCACATGCAAACACAATATCATATTGGAAGCTTTCATACAGTCGAAAGATAAATTGGGTCCAGTTCATGTAATGTCAGTCAAATCTGGCCATGTTATGACGCATAGGCTTATAACCTACACAGGTATCCATAGGTTCTCCAGTGTGGTTGCGAGACACCATTCCGTGGTATCACAATGGTACTTGGTTTACTAAGTGCGTCTAATACGACAGCCGACGCTACCTAACTTAACTTTCTGCTTTACATTTGCTTAATTATTTTAAACTAAGAATCTTTGTAAAATAAAATGTAATAAAAGGGGCCTATGGGCATCATGACCAATTTTGATGCTGCCAAAATTCTTTACAAAACGTTTTGAAATTTTCAATTTGCAATTTAATTCAGAAACAGCTTTGTCACTTAAAAATGCCTAGCAAAACAACCAGTGATGATGTTATACAATTGGTTTATTTTAAATTCCACAAAGCCAAGAAATTAGCCAAAGTGTTTTCGTTGAAATTGGCAAGAGTATACAAGAGGGAGAACAAAAAAGTTTAAAAGAAGACATAAACCTTATTTTATAAATTATTCATATTTCAACATTACATACTGTTTCACGTGTTTGTAAACTTCATGGCGGTTAAAATCAGCACAAAACAACAATTTGAGATGGATAATGGATGTCCCCAAACTTCAGTTGAGATATTAAATAGCAACGCCACTGAAATAATAATAATGGGTCGATTATGGAAAGCAAACAATGTGTGGTGGCGTTGCCGATTGCCAAAATCATATTCCGAATGGCAAGACCGACTGACATAATTTAATTTTCTAGGTATAATTATTTTTTTCTAGGTAGCTTTGTAATTTTTAGATAAATAAAAAGCGAATTTGTATTTTTTTCTTATGAATTATTGATATTGTCAACGTTACAAATTCTTTCTCGTGCTTGTAGGCTTTATGGTCGCTAAAATCATAAAAAAAAACAAGTTGAGATGTCAGTTTGCGGTGTGAAATCTAGTTCTTTTTGGTGAAACCAAAGCCAATTCAAACAATGAAGACACTCACACTTTTTTTTATTTAATTACAATACAAAGTAAATTTATATTCTAATTTTGGGTCAAAGGGTAAACCGGGTGACACAGACCATATGGCTCAATTTTTGCAGCGGCAGACCAAAGCCTCTGGTGGGAATCGAACCCACAACCCCCACGCTGATAGGCAAGCGCGCTACCAACTCGCCTACAGGGCCGCTTACTTTTAAATCTATGTTATTGAAAAAATATAGCGTGTTCTATACGGAATGTTTATTATTGTATTTTTTTTGGAATATGGAAAACTGCTTCAAGAGTTTGTAGTTTTGACGTAACGGTTAACATTTTCGAGATTCTGTGCCGGCAGAAAATATACCAACTCACATCATCATACTTCTGATAGTATAGTCCTTCAAACTTGTAATTACCTGTCTTATAATTCTATTGGAAATATGTATATGTATGCGCAATGGTTTATATCAGACATGGGCGTACTGCAGTAAATAATTACTGCAGTAAAAAATCCGTTTTTACTGGTTACTGAAAAAATTGAATACTGAAAAAAAGCAGTAACCAGTAAATTTTTACTGAAGTTAAATTTTTTTACAGTATTTTACTGATAATGAAATTTTGTTGCAGTATTTTACTGATAATGAATTTTTTTTGCAGTATTTTACTGGTTACTGAAAACAATAGCAGTATTCAGTAAATGTTTAAATTCTGTAGCGTGACTATTAAAGACTCTATAATATGCAGTTATTATAAGTCGAAGCAACCAACACCAAAAATACACGCTTTGCTTAAATTGTAAGAGCTGTTTCAATAAATAATACATGGTTGTAAGCCACCTAAATTAATATATTTTTTTCTATTACAAAAGAAAATACAGTGTTTTTTTTACACAAATAACCTTTTTAGGGTTCCTAAGAAATTGTCGAATATAAAAAATGAGTAATAAGTTTACGTAGTGTAAATCTTTACTTCCCTAATGGGAATGTATTACATTTACAGTTCCAGTAAACATTTCAGTATTTGGTGAAAATTTCGGTCAAAGTCATCGTGTGAAACAGCTCTTACAATTTAAGCAAAGCGTGTATTTTTGGTGTTGGTTGCTTCGACTTATAATAACTGCATATTATAGAGTCTTTAATAGTCACGCTACAGAATTTAAACATTTACTGAATACTGCTACTGTTTTCAGTAACCAGTAAAATACTGCAACAAAATCTCATTATCAGTGAAATACTGCAAAAAAAATTCATTATCAGTAAAATACTGCAACAAAATTTCATTATCAGTAAAATACTGTAAAAAAATTTAACTTCAGTAAAAATTTACTGGTTACTGCTTTTTTTTCAGTATTCAGTAAAATTTTACTGAATACTGCAAATTTTTCAGTAAGCAGTAAAATTTTACTGAATACTGCAAATTTTTTCAGTAAGCAGTAAAATTTTACTGAATACTGCAAATTTTTTTAGTAAGCAGTAAAATTTTACTGCTTACTGCTTTTTTACTGCAGTATGCTCATGTCTGGTTTATATCTTTTATAAAGAAACGGTTTTATTTGTTTGAAAATGTGTATCGTACTGAAAAAATATTTTCAATATTTTTTCATTCACAAACAGTTTTACAAAAGCGTTCTATAATTTCATAAAACAAAGTGGTAATTATTAAAGTACAATATTCGATAATAAATTGTACATCAATAAATTCTACACCGGCAACAAGTAAATTGATTGATTTTTTAATCCGATCTCAATTTTTGTTCAATGACTTTTTGATGTTTTATCGCAAAATTGGATAAGGCATTAGACAAATAACGGTTTCAGTTTTGATATCCACAACCGTCTGACAAACTTGTTATTGGCAATGAATCTGAAAATAAGGGCTTGTCTTCCTCAGCTTCAAAATATGCACGTCGAAATCACCAATTGTAATTTGATTGCACTTAAATCCATCTCAATTACTTTATTGATCTTTTCGAGGCTTTATATATGCCAAATTCTCATTTTATAAAATGTTAATATCGAAACTGCTTGCACCTCATTTTGTGAACTGTAATTGCAATAATCTTTATATACATAAGCCTAAGTTCTAATAGCTGTTCCGATATATAATTTATTAGTGTTCTTACGACAGTAGTGACTCTCCATTTTGTCTAATTGGTCAAAATATTCTTTTAAGTGAACGTTATTCTCGGAAATTGTGGTTTTATATGGTGTAACTGATGGTTGTTTCGGCTTTAACCAACCTCTGGCCATATCCGCGTTTACAGACAAAGTGGAGAGAAATGTAAAGCGACATACTTGTAAGGATTTCTGGTTTTTAGGAAGGGTAAATATAAAACTTTTCTGCTTTATTGAACAGGCAACAGTTGAATTTGTTTCACCCTTCTCCGTGACGTAGATCAATTATCTATCGTTTACGCTCTTGAACTTAGTCCGACAGTGTATTTTTTGTTTATAAAAAACAAAAGTAGTAGATGCCGAAAAACGGTAAATATTTTCAACTCAGTTTTGCTGCTCTATTCTTTACACTGATTGTCTTCAACATAAAATTTGAAAACTAAAGCTTCGACAAAACAAATTTAACCAAATTCGGTTTTAACATATTTTTATTTTACCAAATGAACCATCTTTTAGAAGATAAACAAAAAATAAGCCCAAATTATATTGCATTCCGAAAAAATTAGTGTGTAAGATAGCGATATTACAAAAATGACCATAAAATCTCAATGTTTTTTTTATTTCCAAATTAGTACCATACCTACGCCTTATTTTACCGAATATTTTAGCATCAAAATGTAATTTTAGCAAAAATTGAAGAGAGAGGCTTTTGTAAGCTGTCGATATAAAAAAACAAATTTCTTCAAAACATCAGATAAAATAAGTTATATTTGAAAAAACGTGTGTGTGTTGGTAATGGGAAACGAACTTAAAGTATAAATTAAACGTTTTGAATTAAAAGGGTGACAGAATAATACAGCGAAGCTGCACTGTACGTCTCAAAAAATAGCTTCACGCGTTCAAGTTTCCGAATATTAATATTGTAAATATACAGAACTCTATTGAACTCAAGTCGAAATTATCTCATTACATACCTAGACGAAAATTAATTTCTCCTGATACTCTGAAGAAAACGTAAATCCTTGTTATAAAACGTAAATGTAACATTTAAAGCTACGCATTTATTTGAGACACCTTTTATATATTTGGAAGCAGGAGGATCAAAAAAATTCGTCTAAAAATGGATAAACTTCTCGAAACACCAATGGAACAAATCAGTGGTTTAGCGGCGATGCGGTCACGTACATATGCACCAACGCTTTCGTATATTAAGATGCTGTCTAATCGCAGAGTGTTCGAGTTTAGTACAGTCTATGTTAATGTTTACAATTGTTATTCCAAAGGGTCTTTAACAATGGGTCTCAGATGAAATTTGAATTTAAAAATTAAATTCTTTAGAAGAAATGACTTACCAAGTTCAAGCGGAAGATTTGGAAATTCGTATATATGTTCACAGCTGTTTTTCGAATGGGGTATACAGTATCCAAATTCAAAATCAAACGTCTTCAATAATCGGTCGCGGAAGAAATGTCTTTCAATCATTCTGAAGGTATTAACCGGCCGACTTCCAACAGTAAATTCCACACTAAAAAAGAAAATGATTATAATAGCTAGTCAATAGTTTCCTAAATCTTAACACATTACGTTGCGCCAACTGTTTTTAAATTTAGAAACGCTGGAGTAAATTGATAACGAACGTATCTACCAGAATTTGGGTCGGCAGTAGTTTCGTCAATTGTGAGATCTTCGGTAGCAGTCATTAAATTATCTAGGTTTCCTTCGGCGTACTGTTCACTCGGTGGTTTTGCAATTTCAAATAAAACAGCCCCACTTTCCAAATCTCTTATTTTAAAACGTGTAAAATCGATTTCGTAAATATTTGCACTTGGTGAACACAAGTAGTCTTCGCTAATTCTGTTAAGTCTCAGTACATCATCCGGAGTAATTGTACACAATTGATTGGTTTTCTCACTTTCAGCAGAATTAGAAGAGTTGTTGCTCGACTGCAAAGACAATTGTTTGCCTATAACACTCATTGTTTGAACGTGATTCTCTTAACAACAATTAAGACATATTTAGGAGACTGAAACGTAAACAAACAAAAAATAGTTAGATATGGTGGGAATCAATAATTGTTAAATTCATGTTGGAAACAAAACTGATTTACATGTATTGAGTTACATATCTAATTTATTCCGAAAATATTAATATCTAAAACGGAAGTGTCTTTTAAAGAGACTGATGTGTGTAATTTTTGTTAACGTATATACAATTTTTGTGTAAACTGTTATTCATATAAAATGTAATTTTCTCAGGTATCTAAACGACATTCTTATACTGTTTTTGTTTATCATAGTTTCTGGACCAAGTGTCATCAAATTTAGAGGGTGTGGGAACAATTTAAAATGGTGGTTCACACACATCTCAATCTGTATTGTATGACAAGCTGGCTGTTTTAATGACTAACATGTCCCTAGAAATTCAATGCACCCTCTTAGTGATAGAAAATTGGGATATTAGAAGGATGGAGTAGTGTTAGTTGACATTTGTCTTCAACTTGAGATTTTCATAACTGGCTGGAAAAACACTTGCTGAAACATTATTCCACATACCAACTGATCGGCTGAAGAACGATTTTTTTATTTTTTATTATTAAGAAGTAGCATTTCGAATTATATTTTCTTGATTAACAAGTTATTCTTAAGTGAACTGTGGTGAATAATTTCTTACATATTGTGCAATCCCTCTCTTACAAGCATTACAATTGATTTCATTTTTAACTCATTGGGAATAAAATTATATAACCTTAGTCCTTTGTAGAATAGAGATCGTTGCATTGCAATAAGTATACTGGTGCATTTCCTACATTCATTTTATGGATGAACTTCAATGTATTTATTTCCAGTCTCTGCTGTATATTGAGCCATTTTAATGTGTTAATCATTGTATTGTATATGTGTATTGCCGTTATTTCCGAAACTTTGTTTCTTAATCGTTTAAAGCATCCCATTTTTTGCCAATCTTTTTGCAGATATGATCAACGTGTTCTTTAAAATTTAAATGTTTGTCTATTACACAGTACGGCAGTGGTTGGTACACATGAGAAATGTTAACAGAATATGAAAATAGGCTTAAAATAAAGAAATACGTGTCTCGGCGATTTGCTGTAGCACGTCAGAATTTTGAGAAAATCGATTTTAAAGATTCGAAGGATCGTGGAGGTTCACTTGTAACGTAGTACTATTATAAAAAGTTCTATAAAAACAGAATGGGTGAACCGATTTAAGTGCTTGAGCCAGTTTTGAAAAGGGAATTAAATTTGGATTTGTTTTTATTAAAAACATTTTTTTCCGCTAGATGGCGCTTTAATTTTCATGTAAAATTAAAAAATAAAAAAAATTAAAAAAAAAATAAAAAAATTTAATAAAAACAAATCCAAATTTAATTCCCTTTTCAAAACTGGCTCAAGCACTTAAATCGGTTCACCCATTCTGTTTTTATAGAACTTTTTATAATAGTACTACGTTACAAGTGAACCTCCATATTTTCCCGACATTTTTCATCTGATTCTGTTTCAGTAAAAATCTGCATCTAAAACTATTTCGCGATGGTTTAAGTCATAATTGCTTATAAAAGTTTCCTTGACTAACATTATGAACTCCTGCCTTAAGTTAAGCTCTTTTCCATTCGTATGGAAAAGAGCAAAAACGATCCCTATCTTAAAGCCAAATAAACCTCCTGATTGCCCAAGTTCTTATAGACCAATCAGTATTTTACGCTCGTTAAGTAAGATCCTTGAAAAAATTATAAAGGAAAAACGTACAGAATTCATTGAGAATAATGATATTCGACGAGTTCCACAGTTCGAACATAACACATCTCAGCCGCTCAAATTTCGATGAGAATAAATCAACTGGAATGGTACTACTTGACATAAAATCAGCCTCTGATTCAGTTTGGCATAACGGTTTGAACCGATTGAAGTTATTAAGATTGTGCAGAGATATGTGCCAGATCATTCATAGTATACTTAGGAATCTTATTTCTCCAGCGAAATAGATGTAACTGCAGGATGCCCCCAAGGATCATGGCTGTCTCCTACTTTGTACAATATCTTCACAGCCGATATTCCAATCTCTTCAAACTGCAACATATCTATATTTGCCGACGATACATCATTTCTAAGCTCAAATGTCAAAGACGCAGTTATTGAAAATCTATTGTCTGCATTAAACGAACTGCATAAATAATGGAACCTACTTTTAAATCTCGAAAAAACAAAAGCCATATACTTCACAAGGAAGAGAAAATCCCGCCAAGTTCCTGTATCACCGCTTTGTTTCATGAACACTGACATTCCGTTGGAAGCAAATGTAAAATATCTTGGCGTTATCTTAGATCGCAGACTAAATTTCAAAGACCATATACCACATTTGATGGACAAAATTAACAAGGAGACCAGAATGCTGTACCCTGCTGATAAATAGAAAATCCACTCTTAACACGGACAATAAATTGCTTATTTATAAAGCTATATTCCAACCACTTATATTCTACTGTGCACCGGTACGGTCGTCGACAGCAATGTGCCATGTCAAAAAACTTCAGTTAGCGCAAAAAAAACTTTTGAAACTGATGCTGAACCTACCATGGCATTACTCCACACGGGGACTACACACTCTTTCAGGAGTTGATCTCGTGCATGTTAAAATACAAAGATAAATTTTACCTTATGATATAGTTATTATTATTTAAAAATATATTCAAATAGGTTTTGCTTAACTTTTTAAAATATGAAACGTTGCTTGCAAATGTGATATTAATAATCGAAATTTAACTACAAAGTAGAGAAGGAATAAAATTCCTAAACACTTTAGTCCCTAAGTCAAATTGAAACAATTGTAATATTATAAGAAATAAAATTAAATTGAATATAAAAGATTGTTGGCATATCGTCTATACATATACATAATAGTGTTCCCAGAATGGAGCCCTGGGGTACTATAAAGTCGTTATAAATTATTTCTGAATTTATGTTATTGACTGTTTTGTTTTCTATCCGTTAAGTATGATTCAAACTCTTCATTATCCCTGATGGCATACATATAAACTTTTTGTATTAAAATATTTCTACCTATTGTTTCAAACGCTCTTTTAAATTAATCTAGAAATAAAGCTATTAGTGCATCGTCCGGTCAAACGGTCATTTGACAATAAACGGACTAGAGTCCCTGTATTATTTTTTTTATTTATCTATTTACAGCAATACAATAAGCTTCAAGGCCAAAAAAGAACACTATTTACAAGTTGTTTAAGAAAATACAAAAATTCTACATAAATTTCAATTTACTTAACTAAAAAAACAAAAATAATTTTCCCTAATATGGCCAAAGGTTCAAAATATTATGTATTTAGATAATAGGAGATAACTACCATTAGTGACAATGAACACATATCATTAAAATGGAAGTACAAAATTCACCTCCACCCTGAAAATATAGTAAAAGGCGGGGTTTGAAACCAGTTTCAGTTATAACAAAATTTCTTAGAGCAATAGGAATGCAGTTCCACATTCTCGCTGTTGTAATTACAAAAGATATGTATCGGTGGAATACGAATATTTATTATTTTTTAGCCTAAAATCATGTTCATTGTTGACGTAGATGGTATCGTGATCCCATCGCTTTTGTTATGCGATCTAAGGTTTCCAAAAATTCTTTTTCCATCCTTTTTTTTATACATACAGTTAACTACTGTTAAGTTCCGAATTTTTAAAGAAAAACTGAATTCAAGTATTGTAAATAATCAAAAAACGACGCCTAAAACTAGACAACACAAAGTTTGAACCAACCATATATTACTCTAATTAGTGTCCATAATGAAATTTATGTACCTACATTACATGTAGTTGCAATTTGACGAACTAACTATAACTGTTTTAAGTTTTTACTCACAATATTATTTTATTCAACAGAACATATTAGATTATTAGATTGACGATTGATAATAATTATTTTTTCCACAAAAAATACTCTTTTTTTGCCTCCACCTTTATTTGTTTAACATTGTATGCGAATTTCTGGTTGGAAAGGGAATCGAAAAAAGGGTCAGGAGGAAAGGGGATAGGAAAAAGAGGACAGTAGGAAAGCGAATCGAGAAAAAGCGGATAGTAGGAAAGCGAATCGAGAAAAAGGAGTTGCCACCCTATAGGATTTAATATTTGGTCGTCATGCCAGATGAAGTTTATATGCATGGCTACCATTATGCGGTGTTTACACGATACATTTGATGCATAATCATAACGTGTATGCGTAGAATGACATCAATTTTCTTTAATCAGTCAGTCAGTTAGAATTGTGAGAGCGATAATATCAATGTCAGAAAAATTTTTAATAGCGTATGCCCTTATTTTAGCAAAGAGTACAAAAATGAATTTTTATAAATAATTTTTATAATAATTAGATTATTTCAATATAAAATACAAAAAATGTCCTGTGAAATTTTAACACAAAATAGTTATTTTTCTGTTTATTTCTCTTCTATCTGCTTCTAGATTTATTTCTGGATATTTGGCGAGAAGTATTTTATAATGATGATTTTTTTTGAGAAGGTCGCTATACAATTTTGTTTTAGCATCCCAAAGAACTGTAACGAACAGTTTTCTTTTATTTTCTTATGTTGACACTGCGGCAATTACCAGAAAATGACATTCGCTTTCCTAAAAACGATACATCAATTGAATCAATGAAACAAAAAATCAATGGTTATGTATATGTGACACACACATTCTCATGTTCACAAATACATTAAAAAACGATCCAGCATCAGATGTATTGTGTGAACACATTCGTGTCGGTAGACCGTAGTCGTATTTCTTATGAGTGAGGGAACGGAGACGCGCTTCAAGTTGTTGAAGAGTTGATGCTCATAAAGGAGCCTTCTGAAGACCTGTTTTACGATCTGCGAGCATCTCGTTCTTCCTTCGAGCTTGTGCTTCCAAGCATTTGATGGACTTCTTTGGCGGCACTACACCCTGTAAACAATTTTTACAAAATCACAGTAAATCACAATTTTTATATTTATTACCATTTCCAATTGTATACATTTTATAAAAGCATCAGCAGCGACTCCACTTAAAACACAGAACACTGTGCCGATTCATCATGTTCGGAACCACTTTTAATAAGTTGCATGGTCCTAAATCTGAGTGAAATGTTATTTTTTTTTTTGTCATTCTGTCATCTACTACACACCGCGACCATTCGAATGTCTTCTGAATATGACGGTCGTGGTGTGGTGTGCGACTATCACACAGAAAAAACCGAGTTCGAAACTGGGTAAGACCATCAAACATTATTCAGCAGCATTTTGCTTTCTATCAAATTTAGTGCAAACAAAAAAAACTCAAAAGTTTTACTTTAAATTAATCCTATTTCCTTCTTTGACATAGGCCCATTATCTCAATGTACGATTAAAGTGCCGGTTAATTAACCGACGCGATATACTGCCGGTTAAACATGTTCATTTTCTCATGTTTTCGTTAAATTAACTGGCTGACAAATGGTAGTACGGCAACTCTACCGTGTAGATGTTTATAAATGATAAAAATAAATGGCATAGCTGTGTATTCTTAGCTGTGCAGTATATTATTACAATTTTTTCAATTCAATTTTAAATATTGTTGTGAAAGAAAAACAAAAAAGAATGACAGAAAAGGAGTGGAGTCATCATATCAGCTGTTCATGGTTTTCGTTATGATAAACGACTAACCGGCAGACAAGTGCCGGTTATCACTTATCGATCCGATAAACGCTAAGTAGATATTGAGAAAAGTAAATTGTGCTAACCGGTAGTATATCGTTACGATACATTCTAATCGGACATTGAGATAATGGACCATAAAGTTACAATTTGTATAAACGTAATTACCTTGCCCGATTTGATTGAAATTTTACACAAGCTTGGCTTAAGTGTGTTCTGGTTTTAGTCTGGAAAATGAATCGATTCGGCGTAACCAAATTGCGCTATATGGCCCAAAGTTAGAAAACTCTGTTTTGCGCACTGCACTTATTCAACCCTACTGCCAGTTTCCACAAAACAATTTTGTTCGTTACAAATCGCCAATATTGGAAGCGTTATAAAATGGGTATCAGACATTATCCAATTCTTGTTTTCAGACATTTGTTAGATATCGACATATGGAACACAATCTCAATAGAATAAGATTCCACAACTAATACAATAATATATATTTCCCAAAGCGCCCCGGTAGGCGAGTTGGTAGCGTGCTTGCCTATCAGCGTGGGGGTTGTGGGTTCGATTCCCACCAGAGGCTTTGGTCTGTCGCTGCAAAAAATTAAGCCAAATAGTCTTTGTCACTCGGTTTATCCTTGGACCCAAAATTAGAATATAAATTTACTTTGTATTGTAATTAAAAATAAAAAAAAAAAAAAAAATATATATATATTTCCCACGTTTGCACCTTATTTATCCACTTGTTGCCAAAATTTGGTTTCTTTTATTTTTTATCCCGTTTTGGTTTCATTTTCGACCTTTCCTAACTATTATCCATTTGTTGTTTTATTTTTTTTCCCCTTTTTGTTCCTTTTTTATCCCGTTTGGTGCTATTGTCCATTTGTTTCATATTCCATCTGTTTCACCTTTTTTTTTTTAAATTTCCTCCACTTTTGCAAATTTTTTTATTGCGTTTTGGCCCCTTTTTCGACCCATATCTAACTCATTTTCACATGTTGTTGCCACACACTTCTATTTTTGTCTCCATTTTGAAACTCATTTCCATCAATTGTTGCCAAGCGTAGTTGTATACTAATTTTCCAACAAAAAGTACAATATTTTATTAGTATCTAATTTTGCGTATTTCGAAGGGTTTTGGGGATATTTTTATCCTCTTCGGATCCGCATTTCCAAAAATACGTTCATACTCTCATTCTCCCCAATTTTCATGATTCTAGCTTCAGCCATTGGATGAATCAGTCACGCAGGTATTTTATATACTCGTATGTGACAATTTCTCATTTATATTGTACCAGCTTTAGTCTCTTTTTTTTCACACACATTTTTTTGTTTTGACCATTTTTTATCGCCAAATTTCATGATTCTAGCAAAACAGTCAGTCACGCAAGAGTTTTTATATGCACATATAGATAAACACCAGGAAATTGTAAAGTTACCTGGATTACATCACTTTAATTGACTAACTATTAACACATATGAATTGTAATACATCGGATTATAAGGATTCAATGTTCGGACCCAAAAAGTTTTCTAAATTTTAATCGAATAATTTGCCTTTAATATATGAAAATTTCAGTTTATCTAAAATGAACTCGTTTTTTCTTATCCGAATAACGATGAATATTTAGTGTGAGAATGCCAAATTGTAATGTGTGAACGTCTTTGTAAATGAAGAAAGTATTTGGCCGCCGCCATTGAAGTCCCGAACACGGCGTTGTCTGTTAGTTGCATGTAAAAAGTCGCCGTGTTCGTGTAGCAATTTGTAATCGACTTCGTTCTCGTGTAGCAGCCATTTTTTCAACTTTTTTGTTGCTAGTGAAAAACGGAAAACAGGCTACAGGCTTCTTATGAGTTGGAAATTCTTTTATCCTAAGTTAGTTCGATCAGACTACAAAATATAAGAAAATAATTAAGAAATTTGCGGTAGTTTATGGAAAATTGAATTTTACTTGACGCACCGATTTCGTTGTCGATTTTTTTGACTGGTGCTTATATGCTGTATGCTGTAGATCTGCGAAGAAGGTAAGCTCTGTCGCAAAACTCTATTGGCTATACATACATTCCATATATACATTTATATATATATATTGAATAAAACTTATTTTTTACTCCTTTCCAACTACAAGAATGTTAAAGTGTAATCAAACATTAAAGCTATATAAATACCGTGGTTGTTCCGAAATGCAAAGAAATTTATTCGAAGACAGTACAGTGGTGTATACAAAACAAAAAGTGCGGAAAAAGTGCAACATTTAAAATGTCGCGTTCAAATAGTAAATTTGTATAATAGTTTGAGTAATTTTCAATACGAACAGAACAGTGTCCATGTTGTACGAAATTTGATGTAAAGGTAAGATCACACACAATCTATCCACAGACTATTTGCCAATAAATATGTGTAAACTATTTGCCAATTGGTTGGTGATTAAATAAGTGCATAAACAATCAAAGCACACTCCATTATTTTGTGCATATTATTAGACATGTGAAAGTATTTGACAAAGTTACTTTGTAGGTGGTTTTTGCGTTTATGTATGTGGAATTATTAACGTCGTATAACATCTTGTGTGTTGTGTGAGCAATGGCCCAGTGCAAAAAAAGAAGAAAAAAACGCATTCCCTCACTACAAATGTCTCAAATCCTGCAACGTCAGTTTCGGCCTCTACGCCCAACAAAACAGTCCGCGTACACATGTATGTATTTACATACTTATTGGTACATACTGTGAAAATAGAATTGATTGCGAACAAAAAAGCGGTTTTCAGTATACGTTTTATGTTTTGCCAGTTCTGTTTACCGGCCGTAACAAATTTTCGATTAGAAGAAAAAGTACGACGAAATGAGCCAAATATTCATTGGGGTAAGGACGCTTGAGCAATATCAGTATGCATAGTGAGCCAAAAAAATGTAGGTACACCCAATATTTTGGTAGTAGGGAATTTAATAAGAAAAAAAGTAAAAAAAAAAATACCCCAAGTCCAAACTTTCCTAGTAACGGGCCCCGACTGTCCGGAAATATAATTAGCCATATTTGCCATGTTTTACGTCGGATTAGGACAAAAATGGGTATCATTTGAAAGCTTGTCGAAATGAATGTATATACACTAGAGCCCCGACTTGCGTCGTTCCGATTTGCGTCGTTTCAAGTTGCGTCGCTTTTTAAAAACTGGAAAAATTTGATTTGCGTCGTTGCAATTTCAAGTTGCGTCGGTCCGAGCTGCATTGTAGATTACATGATTACATGTAGATTGCATGATTCGATTTGCGTCGTTTCGAGTTGCGTCGCGTTCCTCCGGTCCCCATTAACCGAGGCGACATCAAATTAAAAGTTTTTTGTGTGCTATTTTTATGGAAAAAAGGATCCAAACTCAAGATATGGCATATACACATGTGGACATAAAAATAGGTGTGCATGTCATCTATTGCAAGAATATAAGATTTTCATACCTTTTATTTATCTTCCTTTATAATACTTATCATGCTTCAGGTAAAAAAAAAATATTTTACAGTTCCAATAACACTAAAAACTAAATCAAAATACAGATAATTCAGTAAATTCATTGATTTTTATATGGACAGAAAAATAGGTGTATATTGAAAAACTTAAAAATAACATAACAATTTGAGCTCAATTGCCAATATTTTAAATAATCATTATGTCTCAATGTTAGTAGCCAGTACAACCGCCATTATTTTTAAGAACAGCTTGGATTCTCCTGGGCATGGATGAAATTAACTTTCTACAAGTCTCAACAGGGATATTATACCATGCTTTCTGAATATTTTCCCATAATTCTCTTTTATTTCTGCAGGGAAACTTAGAGACTTGTCGTTTAAGTTCATTCCAAAGGTTCTCAATAGGATTGAGATCAGGGGACTGACTTGGCCAATCAATAACGTTCAAATGACGCTCCCGGAACCACTCACTCACCAATTTAGATGAGTGCTTTGGATCATTATCTTGTTGAAATGTCCAATGTAGTGGCATGTTTTCTTCAGCGTAGGGAAGCATAACTGTATCCATAACATTCTTGTATAGAAATCGGTCCATCGTGTTTTCAATATGATGTATCGGACCTACACCCTCCCAAGAAAAACATCCCCATACCATTATATTTCCTCCACCATGTTTAACGGTTTTTTTGGTATATCTGATATGGAATTCCTTCCCTTTTGGTCGACGTACATTTCTTTCTGCAACATTACCAAACAAATTGACCTTAGTTTCGTCGCTCCAGAGGATATTTTGCCACTTTTTCTCTCCTTCAGGTCCACACCATGTTTTATGAGCTAAAGCAAAGTGTTTCCTCTTCTTTATATTTGCTTTCCTGAGCAGGGGAACTCTCCGAGCTATTCTACCTGGCAGTTTTGCATCCACTAATCTTCTTCGGACCGTTCGGGATGAAACAACATTCCCTATTTCATTTGAAATTGATCTGGATGACTTGAAAGGATCTCGCTTAGCTAAAGTTACGATGCGATTATCTGTAACTGACGAGGTTTTCTTAATTGCTCCTCGTCTTTCAATACATTTTTTTAGTTTTAGTGCATTTGTTACGAAGTTTTGAGATCTTCTTAATGAATTGGCAATAAAATTGTAGGTCATTCCTTGTGCTCGAAGCTGATGAACTAAACGTCTTTCTTCTTCACTGCAATGGTGCCCACGACCCATCTAATTTCGTTCAAAATTGAACCAAAATGTATATTAATTTTTAGTTCTAATAGTTTTACCTATTTACTTACGTAAAATTAATAAATAACTCGATTTTCACAACTTTAAACAGACCACACCTATTTCACTGTCCACTCCAAACAGACACTGCTATTAGATAAATGTTTCGCACTTATGACTACAACCTTTTCTACTATTGGGATTCCCACATTTTATTCTTAAACAGTGATGCCAGATGTCAACATTTATAGTGTTCTTTCTAGAAGGGATTTTGTAACCGCTACTGTAACATTCACTAAAGAAATTTACATGCACCTATTTTTCTGTCCACATGTGTATGAAGGTGTGTATTTGTTTTATAGCATTAAAGCCAAGATCTTGAGCTTTAACATGGTACCTCATTTGGACCATTAACAAATTAATTAAATTAAATTAAAATTTAAGACAAATCGGAGCAAATATTACTTACTTACTTATTTCCCTTAACATTCCGTGAAAGAACAGACGGGGAACTTCTTTCGAATCAGTGAGCTGTGTACGATATAATTTGTATACTCACTGACCGGGACCTACAGTTTAAAGACGGCTCCGAACGGCTAATGCTTTTCTAGAGAAGTTTTACATGGCTTAGAGATTGCTCTCTTACTCGTAAAGTCGCCAACATTTACGAGGTGGAAACAGCCGTTGAAAAATGTTTGATGGTCTTACCCGGTTTCGAACTCGGGTTCTTCTGTGTGATAGTCACACACACTACCTACCACATTACGGCCTTCCACGGAGCAAATAAAGAGGGATTTTCATCAATTTCGAACTTAAAATTGTGAAGGTGGAACAAAAAAACTACGAAAAATCTAAAATTCGTGTCAGAAAAGCTTTAAACGAACTTTTGTAAATAAATACATTTTTTGTTGGCGTTTCTACTATTTTGGACAGTTTTGGTCGTTGTCCTGTTGGAATTTGAAATTATTTGCATCGAGACTGATTTTTTTAATCGATTTTTTTAATGTAATGTCTTTATATACTCTTATTTATTCAGAAAATGTTCTGGCCCTGCCATATACTCCCATACCATAATGTTCCCGCCACCGGCTGTAGGAATTAGATTTTGGCTTTCTACATAATTGATGGGCACCACCCGCCACCGAAATCTTAAAATCAAATTATGCCAAAACGAATATCTTGCTATGCACCTACATTTTTCATTTGTTTCTATTTGGAAACTTTGGGTGTACGTTTATGGAAACGTGCAGTTCAATTTAGTGCAAAAGACTGAACTAAAATTGTAAGATATAAAAACAAGCATGTATACTTTTCCAGTATACAACCTGTAGAAAACGTGGCCCAACAAGTGATAAATTAAAATTGTCAAGCCAAAACGGACTTCAAGACTTGCAGAGGGTGACTCGGCTCAGAAAAATATGACAAACATTGAAAAATCCTAAAGATGGACTTTTTTGAGCGTAACTTTTTTTTGTGTGTTTGTTGAGTGGATTGTAGCATCTCTATTATATATTCAATGAGTTTAACAAATCTAAAGCCGAAGTCGATTTTATTGCGTTGATGTCTATTGCCTTTAAGTAACATAAATTATAGACAAAATATCGTCACATAAAATTGTTCGGTTAGTACATAGCTTAGCTCAACATCAAAGGTTAATGTAGCTACAGTGTAAACTATTTAAAATAAGCTATTAGATATTTAAAATTTGATTTATGTTATAAACTGCGACCATAAAGCGTTTTGTGGAATCTGCTGATTTCAAAAAGGAAGATCCAAAGAAATCCGTCTTTTTGTCAGTGTCTCTGTGACTTACACAAGAATATTTACACGCGACATTTTCGGATTCTGTTGCAAATATAATGAGCAACACCTTGTATTCTGTTAGTTTACTAAATTTGATTTAGGTTTGGTTTGCCTTGAAATTCACAAGAAAAATCAACGAATATTTACAACGCCTGATTTATATTCATATTCCGAAGCCTCGCCGACATTGCCTTATCGCTACTTGTCATTCATTATCAAGACACTTGAGATGTTGTAAGATCTTGTATTGGCATTTCCATGCTTACGGACGAGACGTTCGTATAAATTTCATGATTAAATAAATATAGCAATTTTAATTATTTGTTCTTATTTAACATGTACAAAATAAAAATTTTCAAATTTATCCCTTGTTTTTTATGTGAATATTTTTCAAATGGCCCAAATGAGACATTGGGTTCTTGCGGCAACAGTTTCTGCTCAACTAGAATTGTGTATGGGTACATCCAGTGTTGAAAAAGTTGTGTTTGCTGATCAATTTGCCTCTATTATATTCTCTAGCTGTTGTATTCATATTTTTAATAATAAAAACCACAGATTTTGTAATTAACACAAAATATACAGCATTGGCTTTGGTTACTTTTATTTTCATTCTTTAGCTTTGGCTGAAACATCCAACGTTTTCAAGTTTAATTTTAGCATTAGGTTAATCAGTCAATACAAGTAGCCATACAGCATATACAGCTCTTTTCCATAGCTATTTAACAATATGCGCCACCAGAAAGTGATATCAAAGTGATTTCATTTATTTGGAAATAAAACTGGGGATAAACTGGGTACGTAAAATGATTGAAGAACCTTTTACAAAAAGTGTAGAGGGACTAAAACAATTTAAAATGGTCAAAAAAAGTATTTTTAGGCGTTACTAAAAATCTTGCTATTCTGTAACGCATTGACCAAAAACCCCCAAAATTGTGGGTAATTACAAGCCTGTAACATAGCCGATTATAAACCGCTTTTCAGTTTCTATGCAGATTTAATAATAAGAATGTTTTTAAAAAAAAAAACCTTGATAATTGTGTGTGTAATTGTCCAGCAAACACATTTGTATACTTTCGCGATGGTTTTATGCGTGCTTTTGTGATAGAACTAATAAGGACTAAAACAACACATCCACGTTTTTTAAAATCTGTTAAGCTAGGTTCATATTTGGCAAAAATTTGACCCAAATATGTTTTCCCACGTTTGCGCAAAAAAACATCGAATATTTTCATAGTTAGTTATGCGTTCACATTATGTTCATTTATGTGACACTTTTTATCGAATAAAGTCAAATAAAATTGTGTCAATCTTATTTTCGTGCCGTTCAAACATACCAAATATTTGTCGCTTTAATTTATTTGACTAACCTGCCAAAAGCAGACTTATTTTCCGTCATACAATCAAAAAATAAAATATTCCAAAATAGAAACTACCAAAATAAACTCACAAAAAATTAAAAAAGTATTTTTGATATCCATGTTGTCGAGATATTGACATATTGATTTTGATGCTGATGTCTCAAGAACTGAATGAGATATAAAAAAATGATTTAATTTTTTGTTCTTATTTGCAAAGCGATTTATTTATAAAATTAATATTTGTTCACACTTGTCGAATTCTTATTTTCAAATATGTAATTACAGTCGAGTCCGGTTATAGCGAATCCTCTGCCTATCTATGGGTCTCGGCACCCGATCGAGCCGCATAGGAAATGAAACTTTTTTACACTTTCTAGTGAACTCTAATAGAAAAGTGAATCAGTAATTTATTTTTAAATGTTTTAGAATATAGAGAAAAGTTTTTCAGATGCGGAGGTAACGAATTCCATATTCGCGCTACAAAGACAGACAAAGATCGCTCGAAAGTCTATCGACGAGGATTCTGGAATTTCTAAGAAAATTATAATAATTTTCCAAGCTAGACTTCTCGGAAGAAAAACAAAGACATCTTAACTCTTAAAAACTCTCCCGTCAAACCTTCAACTAATAAGCAAGGCTACCACATTCAAAATGTAAATGTAATTTATAATAATTTTATTTTATGATTCTGTTGAAATGGATATTGCAATCCACTATCCCGCACTATAACATATAAGTTGTAAATCTTCTGGTCAATTAAAAAACATGTCTAAACGAGCAGCCTAAGAAATTGATGCAGTAACGCTCATAATCGGGCCTACATAGCTTACCATATACGAATCGTAGAATACCGCGAAAGCATGCATGAATGCAAATGAGGCATTAGGAATGAGTGGGCCATCATCTACCATTTTTTTGACTAACACTCAGGGGATGCCCCCTATAAATGCAATGCACTGTGTTAGCGATAGGAAGGAAGGTTATTGGAGGGGGTAAAGAGGGAGTAGTGTTTGTTGACGTTGGTCTTGAATTTGATAATGTCATAGCAGGCAGGAAAAACACTTGCAGGAAGATTATTCCACAAACGAACAGGCCGGCTGAAGAACGAATTTTCTCTATAGTGCGTCGTCCGGTCAACCGTCCATTTAACAATGAACGCGTGAGACTCCCTGGATAGCCGAGTATTCCGGCTAAATGTTCTAACTTCAGGGACCAGACGACGGATATCTGATGATCTATAGAACAGTGCAATATAACACCCCTATTTCTAGCATCACCTCACCCTGTATCTTCATGCCCAGACATCAAGAGTCTTATTCGTCGATATCCACACCACCCGTAGATATTGACGACGATGCTGGACCAGTGGAACGTTTGTGTGACAACAAACAGCACTGGGTCTTTTGTGCATTCAAATCTACTCTGTTCATTTGGCCCCACTCACAAATCGTCGCCAAATCGCGGTTAAGTGAGTTATTCATCGTTCGCCTTTTGTCCTCTATTTCCGAGGGACTTGGCCGATGATCAAATGAGTATGAATGACAGAGGTTACTGTCATCCGCAAAGGAGTAGATCGGGTTCACAGTCTGACCCAACAGGTCGTCAATGAAAATAAGAAATAGAGAAGGAGAGAGGACAGAGCCTTGTGGCACTCCTGCGGTCAACCTATGCTCGATGGATGAGACCCCATCTATAACAACTCGTATAGAGCGATCCCTGAGAAAACTCGATATGAATCGAGAGAAGGTATTACCGACACCAAATGCAATAAGTTTTGATACGAGTGCTCCGTGCCAGACCCTATCGAACGCCTTGGAAATATCCAGAGCTACGACCTTGCTTTCGGCAAGGCGGTGAATGGATCGGAGTTACAACTACAAACCAATTGAGTGTCGTCAGCATATAAAGCTAAGTGCCTGTTTCCATAAAACGAATTTGTTCATTCCTTACAAATCGTCAATTATTCAATTGTGTTTTTCAGATATATTTTAGATATCGACATATGGAACACAATCCAAAGCGAATAATCTCTCATTACTGGCAAAAATAATTTTTATTGGCTATTAAATTTTGAGAATTTGCAACGAACAAACAAATTCGTTCTATGGAAACAGACATTGACGATTATCACTTACATTTTATTAAATCCTTTCGTCGTACTGAGAGTTTCGTGAAGAGGTGCAACATGTTTTATGTTTGGCCAAAAATCAAATTTTGTTATTGGCTTTGGCTACAGTTTATGCTATCTTTTTCTCACTCGAAATTTTGCCTACGGGTGATAAGCTCTTATTTAGTGCTAATGTATGCACTATAAATGCAATGAATGATATGAAGTTAAGGTGTGGAGGAGTAAAGAGGGATTAGTATTTGTTGATGTCTGCCTTGACTTGCTGACAAATTTTTCCTCATAGTAACAGTACGGCTGAAGAATGAATTTTCCCTATAGTACGTTCTCCGGTCAACCGGCCATTTGGCAATGATGTAAACATTTACGAGATCACATGTAATGCTTCATTCGACACTTTGAATATATGACTCTGTTCATTTGGCCCCACTCAAAAATCTTTGCCCAATCGCGGTTGTGTGAGTGGTTTATCGTTCGCCTTTGTCCTACACTTCCAGAGGGCTTGGCCGGAGCCGGCTTTAAACAGTAGGTCCTGGTCAGTGAGTATACACATTATATCGCGCACAGCTCGCTGATTCGAGAGAATATCTCCGTCAGTTTCTTCATGGAATATTGTGGGATATATGTAAGTATTTGAAGATCTTTTTTGGCATGTACATTGATTACGAATTATTCTGGTATTAGTTTTTTTCACTAAAATATAGCTTCCAACCATGTTCCCGAACGAGTGGTACATGGATACTGGGGAAGGTAAATTTGGGTAACATTTTTAGTTTCTTCTTCGTGGTGACTTAATAATGGAGTTTTAGTATACAGTAAAAATTGAGTATCAATAAATAAGTTACCTTTAAAAATACAAATTTGGTACATAAGCTAAACATGTCAGATGCAGCATTTTGGGATACATCATTTTTAGAGAAGAAATTATATTTGACATATTGCTGCTGAGCCAGTTACCATAAGTAAAATCTTGTCGTATTTAATACCTGGAAGATAAGAAAAACATCGGATCCTATTTGTAGTTACCATCCGGCCATTAAATTTGCAGTGAATCATATAGTTTATAGTCTATAGTTTTACTTACAGAAATCTAAATGTATTTGTCTTTTGCAACTTTACGCATTTTTATACCCTCACCCTACGGGTAGGAGGGTAGGTTAGGTTATGAAGGGTGGTACATCCTAAGATGCACCTCCACTCGGAGACCCATAGGGTCCATTGTGAATCCCTTCTATTTACAGCATAGAAAATATATAGAAAAGAGAAAAACGTGTGAGAGTCCATGGTGTAATGTTAATGTAAGTCTGTTAGTCCATCGAGTACCCGCATCCCCCGTCGATCAACCATCTAATACCCCATATATAACTAATGATGTTTTCAACACCTGTCTTCGAAATGTCCCCTAGTTCAGCAAAAAATCTATGCCCTAGACATTTTTGTCTATGGCGTTGCAGACTGGGACAATGACAAAGGATGTGTTCTATTGTCTCCAATTCTACCTCATCCTCGCACATCCTGCAGAAGTCTGGAGATCTACTGTCCCATCTGCTGGTTATAGCCCAAACAGAGCAGTGACGACTCCTATTGCAATTCTGAGACTTCTTCTATCCAGTCCCATCAGTGTGTTTGTTCTCGCTATATCTAACCTAGGCCACAAGACCCTCGATATATTACAACCCACTATCGTTTTCCAATTGGAAAGTATTCTGGTTAGGATATGATCCTTCTGTTTTTTGAAAAAGTGGCTGATTGGCGGTTTAACCGATCTATCCGCTTCCTCAATATGCAAAGCTGAGCCCATTCGAGCCAGCACATCCGCGATTTCATTCCCGATTTCAATGTCACAGTGCCCTGGCACCCAGCGTACCCCTACGTTGTAGTCCCTTAAAAGTAGGCTTAGCACCTGCCTACATTCGTTAACTACCCTAGACAAAACCTGATGGCTTTTTATGGCCCTCAGTGCTGCCTGACTGTCAACGTAGAAAGTAATGTTGTCTCCTATGCTATCGGAAATTTCATCCGCAGCTCGCAATACCGCTAAAATTTCAGCTTGGAAGACATTACATTCATCCGGTAGTCTGAATGATTTCCTAATGTCCGCCTTTTCTATGTAGACACCAGCTCCCGTGCCTATTTCCATTTTGGACCCGTCGCTGAAGACCGCCCAACCCTCGTGCAAGTTGCGGACTCCTACCCATGAATCCCTTTCAGGGATTTCTATCCCGGGCAGGGTCAGAAATTCTGTTTTCTTAATTATGTAGTCCGATTGCTCATCTGGAACCCTGGACTGACCCTGAAGAGTCTTTCTTTTGTATTTCCTTTCCAGGAAAGTTTACTATCCGTAGCTAGTTTAAGCTCCACTCCATCCAGCCACGGTAATCTAAATTTCTTTATCTTGTATCTTCTGGTAAAGAGAACCAGTTCTGTTTTGATTACTTTTTGCCCACGTCGATAGCTCCTCCAGTGCCGAATTCATGATCTCACTGATGGTCGGGAGAAATTTCCCGGATACCAGTATTACTACGTCATCAGCATAAGCCTTCCTCTTAGCTCGAATACTCTAAGAATGGTATTCACCGCCAGAAGCCACAGAAGTGGAGATAGGACTCCCCCTTGTGGTGTTTCCCTGGTGGCTAGCTTCCTCGAATTCCCTGAGCCAAGGCTGGAATTGATAATTCTGCTGCCCAGCATGTTATCTATCCAGCTTTGGTACAAAGAGTTCCTCTAAAGATTCCTTGATAGCTCTTCTTTCGATATTGTTGAAAGCTCCCTCTATATCTAAGAAAGCTGCGAGCGTGTATTCCTTGCTAGCTAAGTTTCTTTCTATACAACCCACAACTTCATGAAGTGCACTCTCAACAGATTTACCCTTGAGATAGGCATGTTGAGCCCCACTTATGAAGCGCGTATCAATTGTGTTCCTAATATGCAGATCTAGCAGTCGTTCCAGTGTTTTAAAGAGAGTGTCTCAGAGCTGGACTCTGTCCATGTACCATCCGATTTCTGAATATCGGAGTACCTTAGGGTATTTGGAAAAAATTCGCCTAAATCTGCATGTTTCATTGACAGAATCGACGGCCTCTACAAACATAGACTTCTGGTACCTCCCATACAAATACCACTTCAGAAATCATGTATATAAATTCGGTAAATTCCGCCCTTTTTGTAAAAACGTGTAATACAATATTTTTCTATAACATGCGGTATTTTGAGGTTGCTATTATGACATTTCATCAGATGTTACATCCAATGGCGGTAGCCACGCTCAATTTGGACTTTCCGATTCTTTGGAAAATGAAAACGACTGCTACTTTTTCACTGGTTTTAATAGTTACTTGGTACAATTTGGGAATATATTTATTACGTATAGAAGTCTCACAAGAAGTATCTAAGAAATGTTTGAAACTCGGGGCTGTTATAATGAAATTTGTCGGTATCAGTTGATAATTTGTTGTGTGAACGATTATTATTAATATGCTGCTCTACATTTAACTTTTCGGGCTATTCACTTTACATGAGCAAAAGCCAATCTTCTTCAATTTACAAAACGCCTTTGTAAGCCTGTACCATTGTCAACACAAACCATTTATTAGATTTATCTTTTAGCATTTTTTTCGTTTTCAACGGTTAATTGCATGTCACAATAATATAATGTAGTGGCTATTGCCCAAAACTCAAATACAACCCTGGGTTGTTTATTGTCAAATTCTGATTTATTGTCTGTAATGATATATAGCCATTACACCTACATCGAATTTGTTGACAATTTGTGACGTGGGCAACATTGTATTTTTGTTTGCTGCTGCGGACGACAACAACAACAAGAGAAGTTACTCTTGCGAAAACGTTTTTGAAATGAACATGCACGCGCACATGTAGACCCTATGTTTTTTCCAGATGATTTTCTATAATTTTCTTCTGTTTCGAAGATAATGTGTGACTCAACTGGCAACAAATTAGTTGTAGATGTAATGGCAGTGTATGCGAACTATAACTTCATTTGACAAAAAACTAAACAAACAACTTCTTTTATTGAATAGTTTCTTTTAATACGAAAATGTGTTCGGCATTTGACAAAAACCTAAACAAACAATTGAAATGTAAAGAATGAGTTTGACAATCAAAATTCTGTCGAAATGAAACATTTTTAATCAGCTGTATTGCATTGCTTTACCTTTTATTATTGTGCCATGGATCATAATAGACAAAAAACGAGAAAAGTCGTTTGGCACAATCTGACTAAAGCATTTTTTTGGCAACTGGATAGCAAATATTTACCAGTCTTTTCGGTAAATTTTTGTAAGATCAAACTATAGAAATGCCCTGAAGAAAGCTGAATTTACCACGAATAAATAAATGTCCCAGGCATTTAAATCACAATTATTTGCATTGATCTGGGGAAATGTTTTTTATGTTTTCATTATATTTGGCGAGTACTAAACTCAAAATATTTCACGCCAGAATGTGTACGAACATGGCATCGCTTCCCATCAGGACGGGTATTTTGTTGTCAACAGTAAGAAATTATAGTCGCTGAAACCAAAAACAAATTTCGCAATATAATTTGGCACTTTGGCACTTTTTATGCAGTCACTTCGCTAAACCTGGACCCGTTTGATTTTTGTATTGGACTTTTCGCACTATTGAAATTTATATTGAAGATAATCCTTGTATGGGCTCAGAAAGAACATACCGGGGTCAGCCTACACTTTTCAACTAGATTACTCTTGCTGTTTGTCAGCGTTAAATCTATAATCGTATTGCCTGTGTTGCAAATTTCTTTTCAATTATGGCCGATTAAATCGAATTTACAATATGAACCAAAATGTTTATATTTAACATTTACTACTCGAAATATGACAGTAACTAAATAACAAACAAATATTAATAATAATAATAAAGGTCATTAAGGTCTTTGTTGATTATACAACCATTATATTGATTATACTGACTAGAGTTTCTCTTTCCCGCCATTCATTCCCGGTTTCCCGGGAAATTCATCCGGGATTCCCGGGACATTATTTTTTCTCTTTCTGCATTTATGACATCAGTTAAAGGTTTAGTCAGTTGAATTGATATCGTAGCGAATGATCAGAATATTGCCTTTGTAAGTGTTTCGTCACCTACGATTCCCTTTTCACTAATTGAGAGTTAATACTTATAGAGATTTTAGCGAGATCTTCATTTGATAATTAATAACTAACAAACATAGAGTGATTTGGCATCCTCCTCCTGTCAATATCTTGTTATTCAACAGCTGATCGTTTGTTGACATTTGTGTTTTGATTTTTATTTATACTTTTTTTTTGTTTTTGTTTCTGCTGCAGTAGTACAAACTATATTTGATCTCATGAATTTAAATAAATAACTATATTTATGTGTATATAAACACATACTGCAAAATAAACTTTGTTCGTCTTATTTTTCGGTTCAGCGACACTACCCGGGAATTCCCAGGATTCCCAGGAAATGCTAGTATTTTTCCCGGTTTCCCGGGAAATGAAAAAGTCCGGGAAAAGAGAAACTCTAATACTGAACCACCAGCTAATTGTTTTTCTTTTGTGTTTGTGTTCGTATATTTTCGATTAATCGAACGCTGGGCCAGGTTAGATTAGGAAGGGTGGTACATCCGAAGATGCAACTCCTCTAGGAGAACCATAGGGTCCATTGTGAATCCGTTAGTTAGTTTAAGAAGATGTTGCCGAAATTAATGACGTATAGTTATTGGTTAACAGAAATGGACTAATTGTTGAAAGTCAATATGGGTTAATGTCGCTGCTTCCCCATCGACAGTAATGTGCCTTAGCATCAGAACCCAAATTCAGCCGAAACCTGAATGTGCCTAGGCCAAAGTTTACAACGCCCTCATTCAATCTCATTGAGAGATTTCGGATCCACTGCGAATCTTAAATCTCTGCCCTTGTTCTCTGTACATGCCATTGCAGCAATCAATATCCATTGGCATGTAAGGAGCTCTTCGTTTGGCTTCTCAAATACCGTCAGTATGGTCTCATCCGGCCTTATTGTTGGTGGGATCGTTACTGACTGCATTGAACTGGGGCCATTCCTGAGACTACAATACCACCATTGCTACAGCTTTTACAAGATCAACAGACACACACCATCCTCCATCAGGAGATTCCATCGAGGGTTCCAGGATCCCGCTGATCTATCTTTATGATAAAGATCCTCCAGGTAGCCTGCAGGTACCGGTTTTTAACATTTTAAGGGGTAAAGTATTCTCAATTTGTTTCAGAGAATACAGAGTACGAAGAGTGAAAAGATGAATTAAATTAGTTTTTATATAATTTCATATTTCCTTCAAGTATATCTTTTCTATTCAAATTAGTGGGCTGTCAATTTCTACTTTAGCTGCATATAACTTTTAATATTGTGTAGAGGTAATGGAGATATGTATTATGATTTCGGAAACTTCCGGATTTGATCCATAATATTTGTTCAATTTCCGGAAATATTTAAGATTGTTGGGAAATGTTACGTTAATGTAATTAACGTTTATAAAAAGGTTGTTTTATATGCCAAATGCTTACACACCACTGAAAAATATATACAAAAGGTAAAAGAAACGCCTCTGTGGGAAGGGCAAGAAAATGAAGAAGTCTAGTTGAAAGTAGGTATGTAAATAAATAAATACATATACATATGTACATGAAAATAAATACAGAATAATGATACAATTGCTGAAAAATGAAAAGATCCTAACAACAGCTGCATTGAAACTAAACAGTGTTTTCAGTTTGAAATACTTTTGAAACATATTTGACATTCAAAATAAAATGCGAACTGTTTCTTTATTGACATTTAATAGGCTCACTGACAATTGAAAATCCAAGAAGCAATCATGGATTCGGAAGATTCACGTCCAGGATCGTCGGCGTCAACATCATCATCAAATTCTTCGCACAATTCCGGTCAGTCTCTTCCATATAGCAATTCTGACGAAAAACAGAAAAACCAAGAGGAAAATCCAACAGCTGTTAGTCCAGCCAGCAGTAGCTCAAGGAGTAGAAAATCTGTGCGATCAAACGCTGGATCTCAACGATCACAATCAAAATCCGATTCCGATTCATCCTCATCATCTTTGAGCGATAACGAAGACGACAACGAATCAAAATTCAGTAGTACCCAAGTTTTACCTTCAGTAAACAATGAAACCGAAAAGGATAACAATGACGAAAGACATTCGTCCGAGTCGCCTAGGCGCAGTCTAAGGGGTGGATCAAGCTCATCTTCGAATCCGAGCCGAAATAATAGTGAGGAACGTCAACAGGCAACATCGGAAATGAATCTAAGTCACGAAGACCTTAGTGACGTCAGTGATTTAGAAAGTGAAAAACGCACATTTAATTACAATAATAGTAAACAGTCTGTTGATGACGACAGTACGAGTGGTGTTGATGATACCTTATCTAAAAATGAATTAAGCAAAAATACATATGACAACGAAGACACCAAATCGAACTCACCGTTGATGGATTTGCGGCAAAAACTGGAAAAGAAGAAAAGCCAACTAAACGTGAGTATCAAAATTAAAGTAATTACCAAATGTAGGTGGTGATACAGTGTTTTAGAACTGATCGCATTAAGTCTTGGAATCGAATCTAATACATTTGTGTACATTTCTGTATTACTTTTAAAGGATATTGAGAACAATATGTCATCTATTGAAACTGAGGGTAAAACGTTAAATGGAAAAGGTCTAGTTGGAGAATCATTGGAAGATTTAGTAAAAACTCATGACGATGACGCGCTTGATTTTGAGGCTGAAGAAGGAGAGTGTAATGATGTGAGCAAAGATGATGACAAATCGGAAGCAGATAAGGTTGATAAACAATTCGAAACCCTTAATTCGCCAAGAGATGGCGATGCTGATGGAGAAGAGCTAGAAGAGGGCGAAGTATCAGATGAAGATGAAAAACGGCCAGAAGAAACAGAGCCAAAACCAGTATGCAGATTTTACACTAGAGGACAGTGTACGTGGGGAATGAGTTGTCGATTTCTACATCCTGGTGTAACTGATAAAGGAAATTATACCATGTTTGATTTGGTGAGGCCAGTACCTTTACTTCAAGGTGGAAGTGCTCCTGGAAGTAGACCCTCTAATTATACAATGCATGCCGCAGACTACCATGACTATCGGACTGAACGGCCATCCGTACACCACCGACCAGCTATCCCCCACGCTGCAACAGTTTATACAGCAAATCATGAAACCCGCTCAGCCGGAGGGGATGCTCCCGTTGTAGTTGAGAGTGCGTGGGAGCGCGGTCTCCGCACTGCTAAAGAAATGATGAGAAAAGCCAACAAACGAAAAGAACAAGATATGGACTTTGAGGATAAAAAAATGCATTTGACTTTATCACCAGACGAGTTGGAAAAAGATCCTTATTACGTAAAAGATAGACTGTCCCCAGCAGAGGTAAGAGTTTCATTCGTTCGACATATTATAGTACTCCCATGAAGTAATTAAAAAAAATGGCTGAATTAGTGAGTAATAATATAATATCACTGAAAATTAAGGGGTATATAGAGACATTTTTTCATGTGGTTCTGCTTTCTCTAAGTTCGAACCCGGCATGGCTGAGCAGCTGTAGTCACCTTCATTAATTTTATTTATTTATTATGAAAAACACAACTATTTCTATTTTTATTAACGCTCATTTCGCCCTACATGGCTGGTTAGACCTAACCAAACAGTCATCTATAACTGTTGGTTTGCTCTAACAGTAGGATAAATTATAATAATAATAATAAACTGGCACTATGGAAATGGGATTAAGGAAATGAAGCATTCTTTTTTATCACTGAATGTGTTTAAATTAAATCAAAATATAATTGTTTAGCTAGCGTTTTTTTGTGTTAAATAAATAATAATAAAAACGGAATCAGAATTGCATAAAAAAGAAACAAAAATACACATTAAGGCATAAACAGTGAGTAGTATTTAACTACTGAAGTTTTTATATTTAAATATGTTTTATTCTAGTGGTTAATATCTTTTTAGAACTAGAATGCTATGTATATATGTAATGTAAGTTTATTGGCTTTTTTATATTACCATAATAAAAATGAAGTGAAGTCAGAATAGAATGTTCGTACACATTTTACTCTGAGAAGTGAGAATTTTGGAGTTTTATGACCGGTTTCCGTAAAACGAATTTCTTATAATTCTTTCGTCTTTAAACTGTTGGAAAATATGTGGTAATTAAATCATTTTTCAGCGGACAAGTGATTATTTTATCCAAGTTCAAAAATGTAATGTATTGAACGAACAATAAAAAAAATCGTTAAATCGTTATTCATGAGACACGAATGCAGAATTGTCATTGGCGTTTTCTGAATAGGTTTAAATATTTATAAATTTTGCTTCGCTTTTTGGTCGGACGTTTAGCATCACTTGTGCTGGTACCACCACAAGGGAATTGGGCAAATTTTCATCGAAATACACGAGGTTGTCAGCTTTCACAGACTACCAATCACAAACCTGTTCGGTAACCCTTCATGGTACATGCAGTGTTTGAAATGACCAAATTGTTTTCGTTTCTGAAATGCATTAGAAATTACCTATACGAAAATTATTCGAAGAAATGTGAAACGAACAAATGTGACAGTCAAAAGCAATAGGCAAAGCAAAGACTATTGCAATGACTGTAAGTGATTGCCAATGACTAGTGAGACTACGACTGTCAAGGATATAATAGAAAATATCGAAATCCGTACAGAATAGAAGAAAGAATAAGAACAAAATTTAAATTAACACAAAATTCCATCAATTAAATCAAAATGATGTAAAATTGCATTCTTGTCTAAAAGCGGAGCCATTTTGATGCTTTAATGTAAGGTGACAAATAGTTTAAAGATAAGACTAATGCGTTGATTTTTGCTGTGCCTATCGATCTCGGAAGTTAATCGTTATTTTTCCACAATAACTATTGCTGTTTAATGTGAGTTTTGTTTCTTTTGTAGTGTGGTTTGGAGTTCATTCCAGTTTGTTTCATTCAAGTTTACAGTCACACGCGAATTCGTGAAACTTGACAGTGCAATTGCAATGCAATAATCGAGTTATAGCTGCTTTTGCTTATATTAGGCTATTTTATACACTGGCTACATGTCAATCTGACGTCACCAAGGAATGCAACATTTTGTAACAGCCATCTGATTCCAGTAAGAATAAACAAGTTGCCAAGAGTACAATGAATTTAAAATTATTCAACTAATCTACACTTTTGTTTATAAAATAAAAACAATAGAAAAAACGAAATACTGACAATTTTATTTGTTCTATATCACTTACTATTTTGTTTGTAATTCAATATCTGTTTTGGATGTACGCTTACACCACTTAATTGTTTATTTTGGTTCGTTTATCCTGTCAGGCAACACGTCATCCTATATATCCGGAAGCTGCAAGCGAAGTATATGCACCCCCAGACCGTTACGGTCGCGGTCCGCCAGCCCCACACTTCGATGATGTTGATCCGTACGGTCGTTCTGCCCGATACAGGGAACTTCCGCCTCATCGCATGCCGCAATATGAAGACGATAGACGTATACGTCCTGCACGAGAAGTAATTGTACAAAGAGTTGAAACGGTAGGACGGGGTGACGAATGGAATGATCCTTGGATGAGATCAAAATCTCCAGGTGCAAGGGGATCATCTCGTGATCGAAGTGATAAGAGACGTAGGGACCGCCGTAGTTACAGCAGCAATTCATCTTACTCAAGTTCTAGCAGTTCACAAAGTGATTCTAGTTCTGATTCCAGTCGTTCATTAAGTTCACGTGGTCACCATAGACGCCGTTATGCTAGCAACTCACACAAAACACCTCCACCCACATCACGAAGACCTGGTGGAAGATCAATGAGATCTCCCTCTCCAACCCAGAGAAGATCCAGACGTACTCCAAGTAAGTTAATATCTGATTCCTAATTCGATCTAAATTGGTTTCATTTAAATTGCATGCAGCAATTGACGAACTTAAAAATGATCTCACGGAGTTAAAATCTAACTTAATCGTCGACAAAGATCAAAGCTTCTTAAAAGGTATATTTGTTAATCAAATTTGTTTCTTTTTCTTCGTCACATATAGGTACACCAATATATTCAAGGGACGAATTTATAATAACATTCCCATCTAGATTTCCAGCGGTAGTCGAAGAAAAAATTTCAGTGCATAAATACCTTTTATGTGTAGCGCGTAATAGACACCGTTTATTACTTGTAGTTCTACCTTGTAATACGCGCTGAAATTCGACCTTCGTCTGCACCCTGTCCTTTGTTTCTGAAGTACAAATACTAAACTAGAATGTGTTATAAGTACATAATGCGTTTATTTTTGAATCATCTTTCTTTACAAATAATAGAACAGCTCGTATTTCCTGATACTCTTGTATTTTTAATTTACATATGTTTTACCATGTCAGCTGAGAATACGTCATTTTATAAACAACGTTAATGCTGATATCTCTATTAACAGGTTTACAACACTCACCAACGTCAAAGCGGAGGACAAACATGTCAATATCTCCAGTTTATAATAGAGGTAACGCTTATAGCCCAGCTCATAAGAAAAAACGTGTATCAGACTCAGGTGGGAAAAAGGCGCACAGTGGTCGAGATAAGGTTAGACGTCGTCATTCGTCCACATCTTCTGATTCTGGTATGTATTTTTTCACCGAAATTTGTATTTTTGATTTATGTAAAGTTTCCACAGACTCCACTGCATCTGATTCAGAATCAGACTCAGGCTCATCCTCTTCCGGAAGTTCTTCCCGATCCAGAGATAACTCACCTCCTAAACGTTCGCGAATTCCAGATAAAACTAGTGTTAATGAACGTAAAGGAGCCAAAAAGGGTAAATGTTTGTATAGATACATAATGCGCGCTCTGGACTTTGCAAATCAGAATTTTTACTTTTACTCCTCGAAATAAAATCATTAAGTGAAAATTCTATCTTGTATACAAATACAACACGCATAATGTATCTGCAAAAAATTGCATTTTTTAACCTGTGTACATGTTTTGTTCTAGTGGATCCACCGAAAAAAAGATCACCCATAACTATTGAACTGAAGAAGCCGACTGCTGTAGGAGTTTCGGCACTTGCATCTCCGACCCATTCAGCCACATCTGAAAGAGATTCAAAAAAATCCAGACGTGAAGAACTTTTAAAACAGTTGCGTGCCGTTGAAGATGCAATCGCAAAAAAAAGATCGAAACTTGCATAATGAAGAGGGAAGACGACATATAAATATTCCAGTCGCAGGAAT
The DNA here is from genome assembly GCA_958296145.1 of Hydrotaea cyrtoneurina. Lineage (NCBI taxonomy): Eukaryota > Metazoa > Arthropoda > Insecta > Diptera > Muscidae > Hydrotaea > Hydrotaea cyrtoneurina. The sequence goes on from OY282513.1 coordinate 83,945,763, forward strand.
ATACTATTTTCATCTAATATTCTCAATTTAAGCCTCATTGACAAAATAATTAAATAAAAATACAATAAGAACTATTACCGTGTGTGTCCAAAATAAACGCACAACTATTTTCATTTATGCTCTACAACACGTATTTGTAATAATATTTCTTTTATAAATAAAGCTGAGTGTCGATTTATCGATGCTCGGCTAGCGTTATATGTATGTATATATAGTTTATCCAACTTGCAGGATTGAAGTAACAACAACGAACCACTAAAGCCTGAACTTATAACCCTTTCCCGTAGTATATATTTAGCAATGTCCGTCCGTCAGCATTATTCTGATCAGATGCAGGAAGTTTTATACAAAATAACCCGACTGAATAGTAACCAAGTGGTGGTTGCAGTTCATGTCATGTCACTTTGATTCCTTTTGTGGGTAATACTGATTTCATATATTTTCCTTGGTATAACCGTTTGGTATAAAAATACTTTTGAATGAATCGACCACGCAGTTTTATGTCACAAACTAAACAAAGCGAAGTCACCTCAGATTGTTCAAGATCTCTTTATTGGGTCAACAAACAATTTTGGGTGTGGAAGCAAATCGTTCGTCAAAGTCTATTTCAGCGGAAATTTAAAACTTTTTTATTTATCTCACAGTATGTCGTTCTGTTATCCGGAAATCAGTTTCATAACCGGGACCGGATTACATTGCCAAATTTTGAACAGGAGGTCTGGAAAGAAATTGTGTTGATCTAATTGATTCAATCTAAAATGACGTTTTTATATTTTTCGACCTGTTTTATTAAATTTAATGAGTGACTATTCAAGCTCGAGCTCGTGTAATAATTTTATTTTACTAATTTTTTTAATAGTTTAAATAGATGGCGAAATATCGATAATTAATAAAATAATAATATTGCATGACCTCGAGCTTTCACAACCACTCGTTAAAATCAATCTAAAACTTTTTACTTAATGGAGGGAAAAATGTTTAAAAACCCATTTAAACAATTGTATTAAAATAACTACAAACTAAGGTAAAACTCTAAAGTAAAATTATACTGAAACTATATCATTGATATGTGTTTACTGCGACTGTTGACATCTCAGTGTAAAGTTTCTTCTAATTTTAGATATTTTAACATTCGTTAGTTCGCGCCAGCTAGGGTGTGTAAACTTCGAGTAGAGTTTATAGCTATTTGAAGTTTTTCATCCATACGGGTGAACCATAAAATAATTATGGAGGGTACATCATTCTAGTAACCATATTAAATTTGTGTACACCATATGGAATATGGTCTTTAAATTTCAAACTGGGATCCAAAACAACAAGGCTTTTAAAAATTATAATATATTTTCTCACCTACGAACAAACTACACACGGCTAGTGTCTACGTGGACAGAACCACATTATAGCAATACTGATTTTCTATGAAAAAATAAATGTACCAAATGTGTCTGTGTTTTCAGATTGGGTAAATATCGAGCATATGTGAACTTGACCTATACTCGATAAAAATATTGTTTTACTTTAAAAAAAAAAAATGTAAAGTAATTGTAAATATTCTTTTGACCCTTTATCACTCTGAGGATGTCTTCATTAATTGTTTTTAATTTCGTTAAAAATATTTATTTGTGCATAACTTGTAAAAAAAAGGGTTGCAAGGATTTTTCGTATTTCTGTTTGGCCGGTGCGATCCTTTAGTTCAAACGATGTATGTTCCCTCTAATGCGCTCAGTTGGTTTGCTGGTAGTCTAAAATCGAAATCATCGATCGATTAGTTACAATTATTTACATTTACTGCTCACACTTTTGTTTACTTTACATAATACTTACATTGTACAATACTAATTACATTTACAAATTTCTATCACAATTGACAATGTCTCATTAAAATGGTCAACAAATATTCAGCCAGCAAGAAGTCCCGTCTGATTATTTGTGAACTTTGTTTTTTTTTCTACCACACTTAGTTTTCTTATTATTATTATTTTTGTAAAATAATAACTAATTTAAAGTTTTAATTTCAGAATCGAGTGCGGTAACAATATTTCGGATGACCAACAGTTTTATAAGAAGATGTGGAATAGAGTTATATCGTTGCAACCAAAAGTCGACTTTTAGAACTTTTGACTTTTCCATAAAGTTAGACAGCCGATTTTTCGACTTTTTATTGGAAGATAAAAACGGAATAATTTCTAACTTAACAAAAAAAAGTGGGAATCAATTCAATACCTTTTATGGTATACAAAACAAAAGTTTCCTAGTTCTCGAACAGTCGAACGAAGAAACCTAAAACTATAGATCGGAGTAGCGCATAGCTCTAAGGCACAAACTGAGAAGCGATAACGAAGCGGACGGTCGCGTTCCTTCAATTTCTGTGTCAATTGGACCTTGTAAGAGAATATTGCTAGGTCATTGTGCAAAATTCGCATCTGATAGGTGTTGCCGGTCTCTCGGCTACGGTTGCCACATTCTCGTCAGTGCGCACCGTACGTAACTATTGTCCACTAGCATGCCAGTCTCCCAAACATACCAACGTTGTTCATGCGTAAAGTGATTTCGAGCGAATTAAAATGGAAACCATTAGATAGTCCACCCGGTATCCGAAGTCTGCCATAAATAATCGTAAGTTTTTTTCGGCTAAAACTAAAACTAACTACCTGTTTCCATAAAACGAATTTGTTCGTTCGTTACAAATTGTCAAAATTGAAGGCGCAATAAAATTTATGTTTGTCAGTAGTGAGAGCTCCTTCTTTTGAGATTGTGTTACAAATGTCATTATCTAACATATATCCGAAAACCAGAATTGAATAATGTGTGAAGCCCATTTTATAACGCTTCCAATATTGACGATTTGTAACGAACGAACAAAATCGTTTTATGGAAACAGGCAGTAAATGTCATATCCGGAAAATTTAAATATTTTTCAATTCGTTTCTGGTTTAAACTTCTATGTATCTAAGAAGTTTAAACTCCGTTTAATTGGCCGTGGTCAGACCTATGAGCTTATTATTCAGATTCCGTCATTATGGACCGGTCCATAGTGTGTACGTTGTCCCTACGTTATGGGGATGAGCCCCCTCGGTCGGTTGGGGCGGGTGTGAGTGGCGGCGATGGGTTCGTTCGTATTACAAAATTGCTTGCAACTATAGGAACACTTCTAACTATAGGAAATATCCCCCTTAAATAAAAAAAACGTCGGGCGCGAATATAAATAATCGTTCCGATTTCAACCACATACTTTTGACCAATTTGTTACAATGAACTTCAAACAAAAGTTGTAAGTGGACAGCCACGACAATTGGTCGATTTTTTTTTGATGTCTGATGTATATTTATTTTTATTTCCCCAGATTTCGCAATTCTTTGAATTGCATCTTCAGGGACAAAAAATGAGTGTAGTGTGACTACCATCGTCTGTTGTTTGTATTTTTTTATTAACATTTTCATTAACAAAATTTACCTAAAGGTCGAAGATAAAAACTATTAATTCTTTTTTTTTCCCTTCAGATAAGATAGTTTTCAGCCTTTACATTTAAAAAAAAGTTTATTTTAAAGTCATGAAAAATGGAAAACGAAAAAAATTTTCCATTTTTATAGATTCTCATAAGGCCACATATCTTGCAATTAAAAACCGATGGAGGTTATTCGCTTTTATTCACAATTTAGTAAACGTATCTTGTTATAACAAGAATTGTTTTTGGGTAACCACATTCCCTGTCGTACAGCCTACTTATGAAACTTAAAGTCTTAACTCCGATCTTTGTGATGTCCCCTAATTTTATCAGTAGACAGGTTCTCGCCCTGTTAATCACTTTGAGATTGGATGAGGAACGAGGCTGGACCACAATTGTTTTTGTTTATATGCACCACGTGGAGCCTCGTAGATACTGTCAGGTTTTGGGAGCCTAAACCTGATGGTGCCTAAAGCGCTACTTTAATCATTTCTGTTCCATCTATTCTATTCAATGTCTTGGTACTACTCTTTACAATAGATTAAGATTTGATATTCAGGGTGACTCGGTAATTTCTAGAGTTAACTTTACTTTGAGGAAGTTGCACTATTTGGAATTGTTCCTTACATTACATATAAAAATTCGGGTTTTAATGCAATAGGTTTGCCTATTTTTTGTACTGAACAGAGATTAACTCAGGATCGCTGGAGTACGTAATGAATAAATTGAGGTGCGCTTTCCATCGAGTAATGCGGTACTTGTAATCCATTAACATCCGCCAGCACGTATTGGAGTGTGTTAGTAGATTTTTTAATTGCAGTTTAAAGGAGTTTATGCAAATTAGAAGACTAATGTTTGTAGTTAATTTATTCCAGTTTGGAAGATCTAGAAGAAGTACCCAAATTATTCTTCCCCGTTTGTGTTCTGATTTACGTCGATCATTTCATGTAAGAGTTGCGCGCATATTTAATAGTTTACCGGTCTGAAATCATTTCAATATTCCTGTCTTGTTCTACTTAAGTTAAAACTATCAACATTAGCATAGTAATACTTTGTAATGCCGTACGTTTTTTCATTTAACATTTTTTTTTCCTTTCTATTTTTTCTTAAATATTCATATGTAGTTGTTTATCCTAGAATTTTGGGTTTGGGAATTGCTTTTATTTTTTGGGTTGTCTTGCTTTTCGGTCGCTAGATTGTTTACAGTTTTTTATTACAATTTGTCTAATAATTTATCTTAACTTAGAGTTTAAAAATTATGTTTTACAGACTTGATGTAGATTTTGTAACTAAAGGATTACAAATACATGAGTGGACATTTATCGTAAAACACCGGGTAATACAGATTGCTATGCAAATCCTGGTATTGCTTCTGCTATGTTCTCGTATTGGAAAACATATCCACACACGACATGTTGGAACTTCAAAACTATTAAGATTTCCGAGAGTATCTCAGAGCCATCCATGTTATAAAATTAACTTATATTTCTGTGGCTTGGTTGCCAATGTCAAAATTTTCCCTTTGGAGATAATTGGTATTGAAGGCTTTACAAAACTTTATTTAATAACATCTGAGAGAAAGCAATAGATTAGAATTACATTCATAAAGCTGTATTGGGATAAAATAGGCATTGGCTATTTTAGATCTATGAAAGAGCACGAAAATAAATATAATTCAAACATTAAGTCAAAAGAGAAAAATGGACATTGGCTCTTTTAGCACCAAGCTACAGAGTTACAAGCCTTAACATAAATGATCATAATCCTAACATTAATACGAATATGGATGGAAACAATAATGTATCCTTCTATTTACCATCTGTACCGGCCAAACCCAAGAATCTGCAGATTACAAATGCGAAGGCATCAGTTCCTTGAATTTAGTACTGTCAATTGTAAAATGTTTGCTTTCATAGGGAATTAGATAATTCCATAGCCGGATTGAGCGAATCTGAAACGATCTTTGCATTACCAAAGAAGAGACCAAATAGTAGATGAGTTCTGGTCAAGCTACCGAATTCAAATTTAAATGCTAAATAAGATGGATTTCTGAACTTCTAAACTTTAATGAAACAAACCACAGCAAAAATGCTAGCGCCCATGCCCTGACAATTGTGCGATTGTGATTTGGGAATCGCCAATAAATTTTCTTCCTGTCATACATTTCAAGCGTTTTACCCATTTACCAAATTGTCGAAAAAGAAGTCGAACTTTTGCGCCGAAGACCTAATAAAAACATTAAACATGTTTTTTATAAAAAATTGTTTAGAAATATAAATTTTTTGTGATCGTATAGGGAGAAAACATTAAATTTAATGCAAATTGCTTAGATGCTTTAAAAATAAATTCGAAGAAAAAAGTATGAGTTCAGCAGGTAAAATGGATGTGATCGACAATCGCCAAATATTATGCGATTGCGAACTCTCTGTGACACAAATTTTGCTATTTTAAATCACCATTGCAAATTTTAACAAAATATGGTTGTCAGGACATGCGAGTTTTTCATCGATCGATTGAACAGGATATGTTCGAGAACTAGGAAACTCTTTTTGGTTTGTCTACCAGCAAATGGTATTGAATTTTGCGCTCGGGATTACGTCAACACCACATTTCGTCAACATCCCAAGACGTCAATCCTTATTCAATTTTTCCACTCTAAAACATCAACAGTTAACAAACATGCATAACTACATTGTATGGAATTAGTTTCGATTTTTGGGGTTCTCCTTATATGCATAGAGAGGTGGTTGTTCTTTTATTTTCTGTTCAGTTGCTTTCTTGTTCTCGTAAGAGTAGCGCAAATATTTTGGATTGGGCAAATATATTAAGACGTTTAAGGGAGAAAACTGCATTTCAATTGTTAGAGAAAAAAAAACAGATTTCTTTTAAGATATGTATGCAATAATCTCATGTGAAGTATTTTTGATGTTTTTATTTAGGTTGGAAACCTTTTTTGGATTCCATTTATGAACAATAAAAACGCTTGTTACGCAGTGTTAATAATAATAATAATTTGCACATTTATAAACGTCAACACCCGCGGTTTTAATTAATTGGCGTTATCCCGAGTGCACTGTATTTAAAAAAACCGCACAAGTATTTCTGTTGTATTTTGTGATCTTTATTTAAATTCTATTCAACAGCACTTCACTTCGAAACAGCTGATTAAGTACTTAAATATCAAATTAGTTGTTTAGAAGTGAACAGCCGTTCGGGAGGAGTTTCGAGATAGTAAATATTTGTCCGGCATATTTCAAAAAGATGTAACTTGTTAAACTTAATTTAGAATTAGTGCGTATTTCGGGATTGAACAAAGTTAGGGCCATTCTTAAAATTCATCGATAATCGTTTTTGTACTTTGCTAATTTGTTTATCTCAGCCATTAAGGATCTTAACCGTTAATCAATCCTTGCAACAAAAATGTTCCATATGGATGTTGTTTTACTTTATGGTTTTTTTGTTAGTGAAGATAGAAATCTAATGTTCAACTAATTTGTGATTCCTTCATTGCGTAGTAATTTTTTGAATTTTTTTTTAGCTTAATTCACTGCAAAGTTTTGTTGTTATTGCAAAACTTTATAATTCCATCCTCTGGTACAAAAATTTTCCATTGCATATTTCGGTTCAGAACTCTTACATGATGCAAAATTCAAACTCAGGGTGCCGTGTAACGGTATTTCTTTGTTACTTAGCTTGAACATTTAGTCTGTGCGAAGTTCTGTCGAAGCAACGCGTGTTTTATTAGCGATCAAGTGGCAATTTCCGCTTTGTAAAAGCTGGTGACTTTACGAGTAATCCCTAATCCATTAAAACTTTTCATCCGCCTTTCATTTATTTAATCTGCATTTTCTCAAGCTGTTCATAAGTAGTATATCCATGTCACCGGCAAGAACGCCTTGAGGCGGTTTTCAATAATTGTGTTTAATTTCATAAAAATATTTCATAATATTTCCAATTATTTCTATTTCGTGCAAGTATCTTCATTCACTTATCGATTAGGAGGTCTCATTTTGAATTGTTCTCTTCCAAGTCATCCTCGGGCGTCCTCTTTTTCTCATACCTTGCGGGTTCCATGATAGAGACGTGTGCGGTCATCATCGCGATCTTTTCGTAATGTATTTATCTCCCAACCAAGCATATTTGCACCTGTTTACGAATGTTTGCATTTTAACTCACCGATCGTGTAGGCTACTGCATTTGAATGAAAATATTTTTCATTATTAACCGGAAGGATTGTACTTTCAAATAAGGAAAAAAAATTGAGAAAATATCCAGTAGTAGAATTTTCAAAAAAAAAAAAGTTATTTATGCTATTACTGCGCTGCAGATTATTGAGCATTGCAAACGTCGTTCTTGCTTTCCGATGTATATTATCTGTACCGGCTCTTGCCCCTCCATTCGTTGTTACTTTACTGTCAAGATATTCTAACTCGTCGACATTTTGTAACACCTGTCCTTGTTGGATTTATTTTCATACATGTAGTCTTTGTGATGTTAATTTCCAGGCTACTGACTTTATTCTGCATATCATTTTGCCTTGCTGCTAGAACAGCTACATCATCCGCATAGGCGAGTTGTGTCATTTCCAGATAAGAGAGTGCCCCTTGGTAAAGGCTTCACTTACAATACATAACTTTGTGAAGTACTCCGGACATATGTATGTACATTTGCCTTTGGAAGTATTTATTTTTATTCATAAGCAAAAAAGTTACCGAGATTTTAAAAACCAGTAGGTCAACCTACACTCCCCAAAACATTTTATTCTTCTCTGTTAACATCAGTCTTAAAAGTAAATAAAATTTAGTTTATGACTAATACTGGGAAGTATCCAGTGTGCTATGTTGTTGGCGGCTTCCGATTTTGGCTAGTCTGTAGCCCAATCGCTCCGTGTTTTGAGAATGGAATGGAAATTCTACAAAGTAGGTTAAAAGTACATTCATATAAAATTGTTAAGTAACATATTACCTAGTATTTCAAGATAATGAGCAGACGAATATTGAACTAACTGCTCGTCTGTATACAAATGCAAGCAGGGTGGATCTGTTTGCAGAGTAACCCTATGTATAGCTTCTGTATAGGTGCCAGAATCGAAATTAATTTACTGTTTTGGTACACGAAATCCGCGAATTGATGTGGGTTGATCACTGCGAGTATTTTTTTATTGTTTCGTTAGCTCGAAATTGTACTCTTTGATCGGAGTCAGTTATTATTGCCGAAAGTATATTTTCTTGATGAAAATAATAAGTATTGTTTTCAATTGTTGGCCGAATTGATATGTGACTTTCGGATCCACAGTATGTACTGGAAAAAATGTCCACTTCCGTGAATGCGTTGAGGTTGGCTCTTGTTGCACACACATTCACAAAGAACGCCACCAAATTTTTTAAATCCCCTGTTGGCGAACTTTTAGACACATATTGGCATAACAACCTAGAAGCCCGTTGTTAGCCACCGCGATGTACTGACACATCTAGGATTATGACTAGCTAACATTTCATTACATTATCCATTGTATAGAGCAATGACCATACGATACAAATAAAGTTGATTTGCAGATATTTGAATTTTTTATTACATTGCGAAATTTAAAATAATCAGCCCGATTCTGAATACTCCCCGGGAGATAATTCCCGGTGAATTTATTTTTCTCGAGAATAAGATCCTCCTATTCTAAACAAACGGGGAGAATAGTAATGACGGAGACAGAATTTCGAGTATTCGAAGTCAGTTGTTTTGCGTCAGCTGTTTTGTTTGGCTAACAATTTGCAAATTATTTTTATGAAGTTTCAAACGTATAAAGTTAATAAAGTGATAAAATGAATATAAAGAAAACCATACTGAAATGTTCAGTGTTGCATTTGCGATGATAGCTGAAGCACAAAATGCTGAAGGAGAAGAATATGCAAAGGAAAGATATTTATCGGAATTATCAATAATTAATTTGTAACCAAAATATAAAAAATAAATTTACAAGTCTATGATCAAGAGACCCGGTGCGTGTCACGACTCATTATTTTGGAATACTATTGACAACAACTTGTAATAATTTTCAGATTAAACTTTTTTTCTGTATATTCATACATTTTACTAAAAAAAGTAAATAATCCAAAAAAAAAAAACGAACTTCCTTGAAATTTATAGGCGGAATAATTCCCAAAAAATCACATCACATTCTTACTTTATTACATTTCATAATACCTACTTTTTTCCCCGGGAAAAAATTCCCATTTTCGAAGTTCGTTTAGAATAGGGGAACAGGGAAAAAATCCCGGGGAGATTTTATTTAGAACTAGCTGACCCGGTCCGCGTTGCTGGCCCTAAGCAAACATTAGTGTTGTATTACACATATTTATATAGGAAAGGGGAGTTTTTATCCCTTTTGCCATTTTCACCCCCTAAATGTAGATAAATCCAAACAATGTGTAGCCTATGTTACTCGCGGGGTTATTCGGAAGATTTCCTGAAAATTTCATCAAAATTGGTCTAGCCGTTTTCGAGTCCATACGTTACATACATATGTACATACACACATCCATTTTTATATATATAGATAGGGGAACAGGGAAAAATTCCCGGGGAATTGTTATTTAGAATCGGGCTGAATGAATTCCATTCTATTGGCCAATATACTGAGTGTCTTTTTATTATTTCATCACATTTATCAATAACTAACTGAACCGGCAGACTTCGTCCTACCTACAAAAATTTTGATTCAGATACCTCCACTATCTATCGTTCTATATAAATGAAAATTAAAGTATGTTCGTTTGTAATTGCAAATTGAGAACGGATAAAACGATTTGTCAAATTTTTAAAATGTTCGTAATCAATTCTCACACAAAAATACTTGTTTTTCTCTTATTTTCTTTATTTCCAAATAGCTTTTTACGAAACGATCCCAAACAAATCAATTACAATTTGAACAACAGTGAGCTTTTAAATATCGAGCTTTCAAATATCTGATTTAATATTTTTGTAGGTATGACAAAGTGTGCCCTAATTATTACAGCGTTCAATCATAACCTGTTATTACGGCAGATACGAGTACAGCTATGTTTTTTGATTTGTTTATTTCTCTAATAACGGCGTATGTACCAAATCGCATATTTATACCTCTAGTAGTTGATATGCGGGTTCAAAATGTTAAGGTGACAGTGCCATTAACTTCATTACTTTCAAATCGGTCTTGTTGACTCTGGTTAGAAATAAAGGGTTTTCCAACAATCACCCGATATTTCGGTAGCTGTCACTTTTGAAGCTTTTATTCTTTGATATTTGACAAGAAGAAACTACGCCATTGCGCATTGAAATTATTAAAATTCACAACAAAAATGGTGAAAATCTTGCAGTCACAGGCATTTTTGGGTTGTAGTGAAGCACCTTGTCCTTGGACCGCAATACAGAAATTGGTGGTCAAAATTCAAGTTGTTAGTGATGTGAAGAATAAAACCCATGCACGTCGCTCAAGTACAACTGAGAGTATTGCTGCTGTAGCCCAAAGTGTTGAAGAAACCCAGGTTTGTCCATTCCTCGTCGTTCTTTGGAATTGGGAATTCCACAAACGTCATTACACCGTATTTTGCATAAAGACTTAGGTCTTATAAAGTTCAGTTAATACAAGAACTCAAGCCGGAGGGATTATCAACAACGTCGTGTCTTTGCTAATTAGGTCTTTGAAATGCATGAAAATTATCCGGAATTCCATCGAAAAATCATCTTGACGTTAACAAACAAAAATGTCGCATCTGGGACTCGGAAAACCCAAGAGTTGTTGTTGAGAAACCTATCCTCCACCCTCAACGTGTGACTGTTTGGTGCGGTTTATGGTCCGGTGGGGGTCATTGGACCTTACTTTTTCGAAAATAAGGTTAGATCAACAGTTACCATAAATGCACTGAAAGAAAAAACGGTTGTTGTATGAACGAACGCAACGAAAAATTACGTTCATGCAACAAAAACTTACGTTGATGCAACAATTGTTACGTTTATACCACGATACGGTTTATTCGTAGTTTGATTTAACTCGGCGTAAGTTAATGCAACGAGCATTTTTTTTTGTGAAAATAAGAGCAATTAAGCAATTGCGAAAATAAGAGCAATCATTTTATATGTTTAAATGCTTATACATTTTTTTTCTCGAATACAATTGTTATACATTTGTTTCTATCTTGTTGTTTTATGCAACATTTAACGAAACACATACGGTGATGCAACCACCGATTCTACTCTACTGCAACTACTCATTCATATATCAACCGTAATAATTTGTTTATGATTCAGTCTAATGTTTAGCAAGGAAACCGTTTGAAACAAAACTCGTTTTAGTATTTAATTATAAGCAGATTTTTCAAACTCTTATAGTTAACTACATGCATACGTTGATGCTACAACGCAATCGTACATGCAACAACCCATTCGTTAATTCAACGATGTCATTTATTTGATAACATTGGCAATTACACACAACAAAAGCGTTTTCAATGCATGTGCTTGCTTTTTTGTTTTACTGTTACATTTTTTTTGGGATATGCGCATATTAGACCAGTAATTTGCAGTAGAAATCATTGCAAATGGGTACCGATGAAGAAGTGTGGCAGCTTCCGAAACGGATCTGCATACCACGCCGGCAATCAAAGCAAACACAATGCTTAAAACATTATTTGAACATTTGAAAACTGTATTTTAGAAAACGCTGAAAATTATACTTTTTTCAAAGATCATACAGAGGCCAGACGTCGCAAGTCGTTTACTGAACATTTCCAAGAGGATATTTAAACAGTATTTGTTTTAAAAATGTAGTATTGTTCTAAAAAATCATTATTTGCTTTGAAAACCTTTCAAATATTGCCATGCCAATTAGTGACATCTGGAGTGTGCTTCCGAACTAATGCATCAGAAAACGACTTGCGAAGTCTGCCCTCTGTATGGTCTTTGCTTTCTTTTAATATTGCTTCCAGCGCACAATTTTTTCGTATCAACGAAACGTGATTGTTGTATCAACGAAACATGATTGTTGTATCAACGAAACGTGATTGTTGTATCAATGAAAACAAATTGTTGTATCAACGATTTGATTAATTTGTCAATTTCGTTGATACAATGTACAAATTCGTTCATGCTACGAAGCTTTTTCTTTCAGTGTGGATTGCGCTATCGAGAGATGATTAAAGCTTTTTATGGTCGGAGTAGGTTGATGTTGATCTGGACAGCATTCAACAAGAAGGCGCTACGTGCCAGACAAACAACGAAACCATTGCCCTTTCACGGGAAAAGTTTCCGGACCGTGTAATCTTTATTGTTTATATATTTTCTATTTAATATTGACTGGCTGATTACAAATCAATGAAAATTTAAATGACAACCAATGAACATACAGAAATTATATAAATTAGAGGACACGCGCTGCTTTTGTGTTGATTAAGATAACGCCAAAATTAATTTCATTTGTGAAAAATGAAAATGAACTTCACTTTTGTATGGGAAAAACAAGCAATTTCATATTTGTTTCACTTTTATTGTGCCAAGACTGACTATAGGACAGAGATAATCAACGTCTTTATATCTCGAAAAATTGGAACGACTGAAATGTTCGAGTTTTAAATCAATAGGCTTTGAAACGATTTCGCATATTAAAAACCCATGAATTAGGGTGCATGGTTTGGTGTTCTGAAATCGCCTTCCGATAAGCTACAAAACTGAGTTGTGTCCGGTGGATTTTTTTTTTCATTTACGCCGTGACCAGCGTATTTCAAAAATCCTGCCGGCCAAAAATATTTTAATTGTTTATTAAGCTAAGCGTAACTTTAAAAACATAAACAATTGATTTTTATAGTAAAAAACAGTTATATTTGTATATATTGGACATTTAAAACATAATATTTCAATTTGTTTTTTATGTTCGCCATAATCGCTAATTTCCTTTCAGCTGCGACATTTGGTTGAGCTAAGAGAAACATTTCTATAGTTTCTGGCGAAAAGGAAGAAAACTTTATTTTATTTTTCATTGTTGAGGCACTAAGAAGTGGATCTGATCTCAAGAGAATCCTATTTAGGACGTCCTGATAGCAGGATTTTCAGGAGAATATTCTTACAAAATCCTGCCTGTAAGGCATCTGCTGCCTCTTCAGACAGTTGTCCTGGCAGTAACACATTTTCTATTATTTCAAGGATACAATTTTACGTATTGTTGTGCAGTTTCTTCGGCATATTTGTTAAAATTGTCAATACCAGTAATTTCCGAGGCTAATGTCGGTTCCTCAAAAAATCTCCTGCGTGTATTGCCGCCATTTGTATTCCCACAAACACAACAACGACTGGTGGATGCTGTGTTGCACGCTACCATTTCCATCCACCATTGTCATAGCAATCGAAATGAGAGAATCAATGAATTTTGAACGAAATTAATTTCTTCAATTGTGACATTATTTGTCTCTTTTGAACTTTATTGGACTACAGAATCGTCGAGATGAAGGGGTGGAATTTTGCCACAAATTAATCGAACAGGTAGAAAGCTGCTTTGGAATATATTTCCATCCGAGTTTACATTTTTTGCTTAAATTGTGCTTGCTGAGATTCGTCACATCCTCGTTTGCAAAACAATTTTAATGTTCTTCGGTCTTGCTCTTTATTATTTTATGTAACTGGAAAAAATGTAATGTGTGTGCGTCACAGTGGGTTCACGGCTGTTGATTAAAAACCTAAAGAATTTTTGGCTGCAAATAATTTTTTTTGGAATTCTCTCTTATATTTAAATTTGTTATAGGTATTTCATTTTGTGTGCTTTTTTATGCAAACACTAAACACTATGTACAAGTTGAAGGTATCTCTTTTGAAAGACCAACAAATTTTCAATTTTAATCCGAAAACGCGTACGAATGTAGCGTTCGTCTTGCAGGATTTGCCCACATAATGAAATGTATAAACATTTGAAACATTCCATAGATTCTGAATCCATCTCTATTTGCACTTGGGGAAAATTTAACGCTTAACAAATAATAAAAACTTAACTCTTTCGTAAATCGCAGAAAATAGAAAGATGTCGCAGTTTCCAATTATTAAATTTGAACTTTACTGTTTTTTTTTTTTGGGTTTCTCGCAATTACATTAACTTGTAATGGTGGTTGTTACATGGCGTGTCCCCTATATATTTCCCAATTAATTTAACGGTTTTATTTTAAACTTAAGATATCATCAGAATACGTTGCCATATATGCAGATTTATCTGTTTTTCACAATTTTTTAAATGGCCGATAAAACAGATTGTGAAGTTTTCGGGACATTTCATCGCCTAACGCCACAATTGATATATTTACATACTTAGTATTAGATTACTTTTAGCAGACACACACAATTGAAAATTCCCTTAGAATTCATTCCACCAAAGTGAAAGCAAGCAAAAGTTTGTTTGATATCAGACAATTCTGAACATTCTCTTCCGACACATCTAACAGACTTTGTTCAGAATTTGCGACGAAATGTCTACGACTTCTATAATTTGCTTGTGTAGAAAATTCATATTCCATATCGATTTTTGATCAAACATTCTGAGGGAATTTTAAATTTTGTGTGTACAGTAGGTTTAGTATTTTTTTTTGTTATCACAAATATTCCGCACCAAAGTCACTCAAAATTGTGTTTTTTTTTAATTTATAATTTTTCTTGATAATAAAATTTAAAAAAATCGTAGTTAGTCTTTCAAATTCTGGTTGTATGGTCATAAAACTAAAATGTTATTGAAATTCTGTCATTTGGTTTTTGAGATAATTTTGTGATGCATGCAGAACGTGTATTTAAACAAATTTTTTAACATAAAGTATCGCCAGTTAAACGCGATACGAATTATAAAAACAAAAATTAAATAGCCATTTTTTTAAAGTAAACTAGTTAAAGAAAGAAACTTCGATGTATCGAACGATAATGACTAATGTAAAATAAAATACAGATAAAAGTACGAATAAGGTTAAAATGGAATTTTAATATGACACCAAACAATCATTTACTTTTCCAAGATAATTTCATTCTAATGATGGCCGTGACAATGCCGTAGGATGTCCAACTGTTGTCAGTGAACAAAATTCACTGCGAAATCACAGTGAATAAAATTCACAGTGGATCGACATTGAGCTGTTCCACAGTTTATCATAATTTTCTGATCCTTTTGTGTATGCTAATTTGTTGACTTTTTGTTTTGATTTATGATGTGAACGGCCGCTGGGTGTTTCCACCGTTTAACATCATGTTGAAACCCATGTACAAATTAGGGATAACATATTAGATCTCGAAAAGGTTGAACACGATTGCAAGCGAGGTTCCTTCCATCCGTCATAAAATAATGTCACACTCATCAATACTTGAATGGGCCATATCTCATAAGCATTTACCGGTACGAGAGTGAGGCTGGTAACATGGCCGCTATAGCAGCCATTGTGCTACTAAAGTCGTAATTCGCGAATTTTTTGACGGCCTGTCACTTAATGTGCGACCTTTTTTATGACGAATTTTAGTTAGAATTATTATCAGTTGTCGAAAAAATTTTGCTTACAACGTTATTCGGGAGAATCTTGAGGGAAAAGGCGTAAACGAAATTTTAAATAAATAATTTTTAAAAATGTTTTGTTTTTTAGAAAACGACTTTTTGTGCGACTCTTTCCAAATTCTCAGCGATAACACTGGTCGAATTGTTTTCACAAAGATATGTTCAGACCAATTGGAGTTAAGTTCGGAAAGGTGACGCTTTTGGGGCCAATTTGCTTGAATTGTAACTGGAGGTTACTGCTGATATGTGGATGGTCCCTGGTAATTGGACGAAGGTCGTGGCACCGCCTATTCACCTTCAAACAATTTCGCTGGACGTGGCAGTGGTGGGAAAGAGTTTCACTTTGACTCAAAGGCGAATACAGAACAGGGGCGTTTACTCAGAAATCTTGCCGTGACTTCTGCACAGAATTGTGAACAAAATCAGTTAGAAGTGTCGAAAGACATCAGATATGGTTCAAAATTATCTGTATATGTAAATTTAAAGTTTGTTAAAATCAATGCTTGGACTATGAAATTACATTTCGTTTTAAATTCTGCAGGGTACAAAGTACATATCGAAAATGATAAAATGTCATCTGGATTTTCACATAAAAACTAGTGCAGGAGTAGACTAAATCAGTTCTAATCGGCCCAGTCGTTTTAGAGATATGGTAAATAATGTTTAGAAATGTTTCAAGAAATTGAAAATTTATCGACCATTTTGCGATTTTGAAGCACCAGACTTTTGTTGGAAACCGGTTTATTTTATACTTTTTAAAACTTACTTCATATGGTATAAACTTCTGTAACGGTCATTTAATTTACTAAAGAATTCTAGGTTATTAATCCAAAAGGCTGTTTACCTCCGTAGAACGTAGAGTTCCTCTGTGACAACCTTTTTTTCCAAAATCACTTCCGTTCATTTCTCCGACGCTTATGGTGAGGACCGCTGTTGAAATTGAGAAGATCCATTCTATCTCCACTCAACGCTACAGCTAAAAAATATCTTATTTGATTTAAACTAAAATATATCCTGAAAAAAGTGGGATGTGCCGCGCCGATTAAAAAACTCTAATGATGTATCTGTCGTCATGGAAAGCTTAGATACTCTTCAGATTGCCCAAACTCGCGATAGACCACATAACACAAGCCCCGAAACTGATGATGATGACAACAAATGACCGGTTTGAGCCTTCAAAAGTAACTTGTGCTGAGATTGGTAGTGAAATTAGTCCCCAAACAGTTCGTCGCCGTCTTCTGCAAGCCAAATTATCCGGAAGAATTGCCAGAAGAGTTCCACTCATGCGTAAACAAAATATAAATATGAGAATAGAAAGAGGAAGGAGTGTCCGTCGACCAAAAGGTAACGAATTCCACGTGAAATTTACAAGGAAGACCGTTAAATATTGTTCCAGAAATGGTTTTCGCAGAATATCGTTCGTTTAAGCTGGCCAAATAAATCTTTTGATCTAAATTCTATTGAAAACTTGTGAAGCGAATTAAAGAAAATAAGTTTTTACAAATGAAGACGATTTATGGAAAAAAAAACACACAAACAATTTGGTACGATATTCCGTTGGAAACTTGTCAAAAGTTGATTTCTAGCATGAAGAGACGATTGCATAACATCTTACAGATGTTGCATATTCTTAACTGTTTCACGCCATATTTGCAAAGAGTCCACCACCTCTTTATATTTTAAAACTCGAAATTCTCAACTCAAAATGTTAAATAATAAATAATAAGATCTATTCCATGAAATTACAAATCGAATGAAATTGCTTGCTTTTGTTTAGGGAATAAAATTTACATTGCGTACAAATATTTACAGTTTGAAAAAACTTACTATCGAACACTGATTTCATTGCAGCTATTATGATGGGTTTTTGTACAATTACTTCTTCGGATTATGTTCCTGTCCCAGTGATCCTTTAGGCGGTTGTAATTGCAATTCCACTAACCGTTTTCCTGTACTTTTTGTGAAGTAGAAATCCTGTTCGGTACAAATAAGAAAACATACATTGATGTAGAATTACTGTCGCTCACATTTAAAGTCGGTCAGTCGCATGAATACATTTCTAGTTGTAATATCTCTGTTTTTATGAAAGAACATGCATCTCAGTTTTTTTTCTATTTTATCACAAAAACTCTTTTATTTAAAAAAAAAACATATTCCAAGTTCCATTATAAAAGGTACATGAAGCCTAAACTAAAATAAGGACACTTTTCTGGCTCACATTGAAAGTCGGGCATTATACAAAAAATGAATATTATTAAAAAAAATCGCAAATTTAGTACTTGGTGGCGACTCCCTTGTAATTCTCTACAGCTTGTAGACGGCTTGCCATTGATTGAACTAGATTTTTGCAAACATCAGGACTAATCTTGTTCCACTCTTCCTGCAAATCAATTTTCAACTGTTGCTTTGATGTACACAGCCTGTCCTGCATCCTGCGTCCTAATTCATCCCACAAATGTTCAATGACGTTGAGATCGGGACTTTGTGCAGGTGTTTTGATCACCTTCGGGCAATTATACAGCAACCAAGTCTTTACATCAAGAGCAGAATGCTTCGGGTCGTTATCCTGATAGAATTGAAAGTTACTTTCAAATTGTTACTTGCTTTCGAATTGGTCTTCAAGATCCAGAAATAAACGTGCTTGTTCATTATAACATCAATGAAATGCAAGTTTCCAACTCCAGAGGTCGCCATACACCCCCAAACCATTACCGATCCACCGCCATGTTTGACGGTTTTTCTCAAATTCTTGGCCTCTAGCTCTTTGTTTGGTTTCCACCATACTTTGCCCCTTCCATCACATCCAAATAAATTAAATTTAATCTCGTCAGTAAATAGTACCTAAACATCGACTTTTAAAACCATGGAATTGATATTTTCGTCACTACTTACAGTGCTCCAAAAATCAAAATCCTTAGCCATATATTGGCGGGCAAAAACCAGGCGGTCATTTTGGTTTTTCTTGCTAATGAGAGGCTTTTTTCGTGCAACTCGGCCATGAAAGTCGTTTTTTCGAACAAGTCTTCTTATTGCTTCTGGGTTAAACTCCGTCCCAGAAGCTTCTTTGACCATTGCAGTTAATTTTGGGGCAGATATAAAATAATTTTTCTTAACTTCTCTCAAAACCAAACTTTCATCCCTGGAGATTTATTTTTTTTTAAAAAAAAAAAAGATATTACACCTAAAATGTTTTTCATGCGACCTCCCGGCTTTAAATGTGACTGTATGTACTTTATTTTATTTTATGAATTATTCATTTGTTTTCTTTGCTTAGCTTCCATATCTGTGAAACCTATGAAACCCTTTCCAAACCTTTTCTCCATTTCGACATCACACACAATTTTTCTGGTACAATCATTAAGTTTGTCTGGTGCTTTTCACCACTTGCAGGAAGATTATTCCACATACGAACAATTCGGCCGAAAAGGAATTTTATCTATAATGCGTCGTCCGGTCAACCGGCTACGCTGAATAGAGTTGGATACCCTACTATCCCCTATCATCATCACCGCTCTCCTCTGTACACGGTCCATGTACTGCAAAGATGTCTCTGCCATAGATGATGTAAAATTTACTTGATCAGATGGAGTGATGTATTTCTTGCACAGCTTTAAAAAGCCTAAACACTTGAATGTTTCTTTCGACACTTCGAATATATGGCTAACCCAGCGAGCATCATCCTGTATCTTCATACTCAGAACATCTGATATCCACCCCACCCATGCTGAATCAGTGGACAATGCTGGACAAGTGGAACGTTTGTGTGACAACTAACAGCACTGGTGAGACCCCATTTATAACAACTTTAACCTCTATCGAACGCCTTGGAAATATCCAGGTCCACGACCTTGCTATTACAAAGCCTGTGAATAGATCGGCTCCATCGTTTCGAAAGGAACTCTCGTTCTTTTCAGGGTGTGAGGTTAAAAAAAGGTCAGGAATATTTTGATGTTGCCCTTCAACACACGGAATGTGTGTGGGTTCATTCACTAGTTTAGCCAAGTTGAGGTGTGCGGCGAATAGCTCAGCGTTAGTGGAAAGCCAAGAATTATTATGATTAACTACAATTACATTTTCCGTATAATATTCTAATATTTTCGCCAGTTTTGGATCCATTTTTTGATAGCATTGTCCATACATTCCTGTCGATTAATTTTTTTTCACCCATTTTTGTTTTCCCCCCTTTGTACCTTTTTTTATCCCGTTTTTTTCCTTAACTATTTTCCACTTGTTGCCAAACATTTTTTTTATTTTCCACCGCTTTAATCTTATTTTGATAATATAACGTAGCACTTGCTGTTGCCAAAATTTTGTTTCATCTTTTAATTTTTTCCGTTTTTTATCCCATATTGGTACGTTTTGGATCCATTTTCGTTCGATGTCTAACTCATTTCCAACCGTTTTTGTTCTTTTTTTTATTCCATTTTGGTGATATTGTTGTTGACAAAAATCTGTTTCACTATTTTTTATACATCACCACACCCCGACCCCCCTATTTTTATACCGTGTTGGACCCTTTGGGGCCCGTATTTAACTCACCTGTTGTTGCCAAAAATTTGCTTCACCCTTTTCTATTTTTTCCTCTTTTTATACCGTAAAAGTGTAGTTGTGGTTTCTAAGGCTTTTGGGGATACATTTCACCCGTTTTACCACTCCTATCCGAATTTCGAAAAATTCGTCGATAGCAAATTTCATGGTTCTAGCTTCAGCCATTGGCGAGGACAGGACGTATAAGTCAGTCAGTCACGCAAGTATTTTATATATGTATAGATATTCGTATGTAGATTATTTCTCATTTATATACCAGTTTGGATGCTTTTAATGCCCATTCCTTGCACTTGGGTCGGCCATGATTGAGATCTGATCTGATGGAGACTCTGAAGCTTTATCGAAGTTCGTTGTCAGTGACATGTAGACAGTCCCTTTGCCATCATACCCTGCTTCTTGAATAGAGCTATGTCCATGGGACTTATTTCAGGATGTAGGTGTCTCTTAGGCGGAAAGCAACTTTAGCCTTACAGCTCCTGAGATGAATATCTATGGGCGGGATATCGAGTAACTAGCGGAGCTGATCTAAGTTTTTCCGTAATGTCCAGGCTAGCATTTAGACTTTGGTTGAATTGGACAGATGTGATTTGATTTGATCGTCATGTACATCCAATATATAATTTTTGGTTGTAGCTTGTGTTTTTTCACCAACGTTTTCGTACATACCACTTTTGATTAAAAACTTTTCTGTATTCGTTACTTAGTTAAGGGGTTTTTTGTAAGAATTACTACTGAACTCTCCAGACCATGCAAGTCCAGACCATGCTACTAGCATGTGGCGTTTGAGATTTAACATGATTTTTGAAATGGCCAGGCTTCTAAGTAATGGGCTGATCTTGAATTTCTATAAGGTTTACCATTCTCTTTAAACAGTGCGATTTTGAACAGTATCCTATTGTGGTTCAAGAAGCACTCTTGGTATACCTGTTATGTCGTTAACCGGTTCCCTGACAATATTACCGTTTATAAAAATAGTGCAATCTGCGAATATTAATTAGTTAAATAATGAATCACCTCGGTGCTGCCCCAGACTGTGTGGTGTGCGTTAGCATCTCAACCAGCTGACCATCGCCATATGACCCCAAATTTGATGGCCTCAATAAAGTTGTTCTTATGGAAATCTCCGAAATAACAAAACATAAGTTGTTGTAATAAGAATTTTACCGTTACACGACATCAAAGTTGAAATTGTGTGACTAATTTGTAAAGAGAATTGAGTTCGGTGTTTCACTGTGTTCAGTACAGTTGTTTAATACAATTAAAACAAAAAAGTGTAAAAAAGTGTTAATATGGAAAATACAGTTGATGGTAGGTATCATTAAATTATAATACAAAAGACGTAAGAAATGGCAAGTATACAAAATAAAACCACTTCTTACAAAAGCCTTTATTTATTTATTATTATTATTTTTTCTTTTTGAGTTTTGAAAAAGCTTTAATCTTTTTGTCTAAAACTGTCAAATGTAAGTCTAAAAACCAAAATTACTCTGAAGTGTCTAGTTTTAGAATATGTCTATTTCGATTTGCGACTTTGGAGAAAAACCATTTCTTGCAGGCTACTTCTGCATTTGGTTGGCAAGTATTTCCGATGACGATGACGACATTTCCGATGATTACCATAAAAAATTCTGTACATTTTTGTTGAAATTTATAGAACATACATACAGTAAAATCCCGATAATTCGTAATGTCAAGGGACCGACCGTTTTCTACGAATTAGCGGGGTTTCGAATTAGCGGGGGGGGGGGGGGGAGAAAGAAAAAATACGAATTACCGAGGTTTTTATTCAATAATTAATATATATTCATAAAGTACTTAAAGTACTTGTATTTATAAGAATTTTAAAATAATTCATAGAAATCATTTCAATTTATTTATTTGCCCAAAATATAATTTTATATACATTCGGTATACTTATTAATAGTGTTATGAGATCTATCATTACGATATTACAGCATAGGTGTCTTATATTTGTTAAAGTAATAACATTTTATCCGTTATGTAAAGAGGCTAAATAGTAAGGCAAAAATGGGGGAAAACCTTACTTCAATAGGTTATGTATATTAAAATCAAACATTCTAAGTGAGCAATATTGTCTATGAATTTACTATTCGTGAAAATAGTTGATCATATAACAAATTGAAAATAATTTATAGAAAGATCGAAACTAAATATTAATGTTTTTTAAGGAATTCCATAATTTTATACTATTTAAAACACCAAAAAAGTAGTACACATCAGGGGATGCCCCCTCCCTAAATGCAATGGATTGTGTTAGCGGAAGGAAATTAGAGTATCGGAATGAGGAAAAAGAGAATAGTGTTTGTTGACATTTGTTTTGAATTTTAGAATGTCATATTCCACATACGAACGGATCGGCTGAAGAACGAATTTTCTCTATAATGCGTCATCCGATCAACCGGCCACTTTACAACGAACGGATAAGAGTCTCTGGAAAGCCGCGTATTCCGGCTAAATGTTCTAACATCAGGGATGGATATTTGAGGAGTAGATACCGTTAAAATATCTATAGAACAGCGATATAGTATTTCATCACAACGTGCGAGAGCCAGAGTAGACGCAGGGATTCTGATCTACAGATTTTCCAATCATCAGGACCAAACCCCTTGTTTTGCCTTACAAATCTTACAAATTGTCACTCCAGTGTCTCAGACATTATCTGGGAATCAACTGGCTGTGACAGTCCCAAGTTAATCACGTTTTCAACACTCAGCTGGTACGATCCCTGGGCAACCCATCCAGCAATGTAGCTACCAATTTAAATGTGATTGGTAGCTGATTTCATCTTTCAATTTAGATGTTATGATTTCTGGCACATGCGTAAAGTCAGATTTATTAAGTCGGAAGTAAGTCTCAAACATTTTAAAGAAATACAAAAATATACACGTCCGGGAAACAACAGATTTTGATTTAGTCACCCACTCCACTCATTCCATTCGAAGTGGAATTTAAATCAGGAATAAACAACGTTTTCCCACAAAAATACCAAACAAAATTATGATTTTTTTTATAATAACGGGTTTTTATGATAACAACTTAAATCCCTTACTACAATTTGCGTGAATAAAATGGGATCCCCCGTCGTACAAATACATGCATACATATGGATTTAAAAGTACAGTTACAGGTGGTTTCGTACAACAACTAAGCTCATTTTCTTTTGCTGTTCCCCCAATAACGCCTTTGAATATCTTACCGTAATGTATTCTAATCCATGTTTAGGTTTCGAGGAAATGCGATGTGACATATGTAGATACTAGTTTACAACATCATCAGAAGCAATTGGACATTTTGAAGGACGACCGCTTGTGTCATCTGAACACACGAATATGCAGTGCCACAGAAATGCAGCGTTTTGGGAAACAACTTCCGACGCCAACGTTTCCACCCGCTTCCATACCACCGTCACCGCCTCCGCCATCATACAACATAGCTGTGCCGACAGGAGCGATTGCATCGTGCGACTTGCCATCCACGTTGCTTCCACATCCCGCAAAGTTTGCCATACAACCAATGTGGTCCACAGCCGCTATGGCTGCAGCCCATATACAGGCTGCTTTTGCAGCGGTATCGGTAGCGGTCAATAGTGACGCCAACAGTAGTGAAATTTGCGGTAGTTTGAAGAAGGCCGATTCCGTCGTTGCCGATAATGGTGCAGTGTTGGTTCAAGAACCGCCCTGTATGGGGGAGAGTGAGGTGCTGCTGGGCGTCGATGGCGATTTGAAATTAGGGGACGTTATGACGGAACCCAGTGCATTGTCGGCAACACATTTGCGTGGGGTTATACGCAATAACCGATTGGGTGTATCGTCTCCGGGCCAAGCCGTTCTGTTACCGGATAACTCGACTATTCCCATGGGAACAGAAGTAGAGCCCGCCGGTGTGGATGACATCGATGCCAGTTCGGACGCAATCACAAAGGAAAACTCCAAGAATTCATCTCAACGAAACTTGTTGGTCATCACGAACAAAGCAAAGCCATACAATAGTGACGGCACTGATGTGCCTTTGAATTTGTCGAAGCCACGGTGCTCGTCGGGCATAGATGGCGGACAGCACCACGACATTGAAAGTCTCACGCCAGTCTCCATAGAGAATGTATCGTGCAATTGGCAATCTATGTCCAGTGAGGACACAAAACTCTTGATTTGTCGTCTATGGAATATACCACCAATGGATGAAGTGGAGCCCGTGCCAATAGTCCCGACAACCAACAACAGTGAAAATGCAGCATTGCCGGCGGTCATGCCCAGCAGGTGCGGCAAATTGAAGGCGTACACATGTTCCGGCAAAAAGCCGGTTCTGGAACAACTGAACGCCCTGCATAATGACCAGCAAGAAATTGAAAATCAGCATTCAATTTCGTTTTTGCCCAAAGAAACGCGCCTCGGTGCACGGGAAGGGCACAGTTACGGCCACATCTACCATAAACCGCATATTAAACGGCCGATGAATGCGTTTATGGTCTGGGCCAAGGATGAACGTCGCAAAATTCTTAAGGCCTGTCCAGACATGCACAACTCGAATATTTCGAAGATACTGGGAGCCCGTTGGAAGGCCATGTCCAACATTGACAAGCATCCATATTATGAGGAACAGTCGCGTTTATCGAAACTGCACATGGAGAAACATCCCGACTATAGGTATCGACCAAGGCCCAAGCGAACTTGCATAGTGGATGGAAAGAAGATGCGAATATCCGAGTACAAGACACTCATGCGAACCAAGCGCGCCGAAATGAGGGAGATTTGGTATCGGGATGCTGCGCCTGGCGCCAGCGTGACACCACCTGCAGACAGACGATTTTGCCACATGTCTCACTGCGAAGACGACGACTTCCAGGCAACGATGATGACAGCAGCAAATCCAAAGGACATGGCAAAGTCCGAAACAGCATCGACGGCAAACTTCATAGATTGCACTACCAACGTTTTGGATTGCCACAATCCTGCCAACAGCGACAGCACCAGCTACCACTCGAAATGTCTGGTACGTCCTGGGCTTCCCCTCGATGACAATAAGCTAAGCATGCATTCACGCGACGATGACTGAGTTGATGGCTACCACTTTATAATTAGAGCAAACATTACGATCACGTATAAGGGACTACACTTAAAAAACATAAAGATCTGTATCTTAACAAGCAAAATTTATGGCGCTAAACCTAAAATAAAAATAAATAAATTGAAGAGAATTACCAACACATTCAAATAAAAACGGAACCAAAAATACTCCATCTGAATGTTCAGCAATCTTGTTTGTGTATGTACATCTTATGGGCTCTCTCCTATACACAATACCGATCCTCGCATCGGTATTGCGATCTCCGCGGACAATAATAAGCCCACCAGTACACATACATACATAAGTAAGTTGCATGAAGTCGTCTTTTAAATTGAAGGACGAACAGTAATTTACGATTGGCCGTTCAAAGAAACGTCTTCGGTTGAAGTCCACCGATCCGAACATCTGGTCGTGGCAGGTAAGTAGAAGCGAAGCGTATCGCCACGCTTCAAACGTACTAACAACTTAAAGTGAGAAGAACTGTGAGAGGAGAGACAAGTGAAGTTTCAGTCATTCATACTTATAGCGTACCAATAAAGGGTTTAAATTTTTAAGTGTCTAATTTTAGTGCTAAATGTCATTTGTTTCGATAAAGAAAATTTATTTCATATTATTTCATGTACAGAAATAATATGCCGTTAATTATGAAAAACAACATCAGCCAAATGGCCATCATACAATTTTCCATAACCAAATCGCAAAGAAGCTGCCCTATATCCTCGATAGCCTCACGAATTCTATATTTGAGGTCGTGACCTTAAATTTTACTTGGCCCCAAAGGAAGAAGTCGCAAGGTGTTAAATCACAAGATCTCGGTGGCCAATTGGGATCACCTCTTCGAGAGATAACACGATCCGGAAACTTTTCCCGTATAAGAGCAATGGTTTCGTTGCTTGTGTGGTACGTAGCTCCGTCTTGTTGAAAGTAAACGTTGTCCAGATCAATATCATCCAACTCCGACCATAAGAAATCATTCATCATCTCTCGGTTGCGCAATTCATTCACCGTAACTGTTGGTCCAACCTCATTTCGAAAAAGTAAGGTCCAATGACCCCGCAGGACAATAAACCGCACCAAACAGTCATACGTTGAGGATGGAGAGGCTTCTCAATAATAACTCTTGGGTTTTCCGAGCCATCAGTCAAGATGATTTTTCGATGGAATTCCGGAACATTTTCATGCATTTCAAGGACCCAATCAGCAAAGACACGACGTTGTTGATGATCGTCCGGCTTAAGTTCTTGTGTTAACTGAACTTTATAAGCCTTAAGACCCAAGTCTTTATGCAAAATACGGTGCAATGACGTTTGGGGAATGGCCAATTCCAAAGAACGACGACGAATGGACAAACCTGGGTTTTCTTCAACACTTTGTGCTGCAGCACCAATATTCTTAGTATTTCTTGAGCGACGTGCACGGGTTTTATTCTTCATATCTCTAACTTGTCCCAACAGATTAATTTCGGTATTGCGGTCCGACAAGGTGCTTCACAACGACCCAAAAATGCTTTAGTTTTGTGAACTGTGACTGCAAGATTTTCACCATTTTTGAAGTGAATTTTAATAATTTCAATGCTTTGTTGAAGCGTGTATCGTTCCATTTTTAGTAATGGCGTAGTTTCTACTTGTCAAATATCAAAGAATAAAGCCTCAAAGTGACAGCTGTGTTATATTCAGAGTGTTATACTCGAATGCAAGCTAAATGATCAGTGGTATGATTTTAAATCATATTTCTTTTGCAGAGATTTTCTGTAAGCATATAAACATTCCCCACTTGCACGACCAGCCCTAATTCTTTTTTTTTTGCCAGGTTTCCTTTTTACTGTAAAGTTTTTAAAATAAGGTCCAAATTCGTGTTGTTTTGCATAGACATGAGCGGTGGATAGAGCATTGCTTGGCAAGTTATTCTGATCACGACCTCCAACATATGACCACACTGCGATAAAAGATCAGTTAAATAATCATCATTGGTTTTACAATTATCAGTCAAAATTTATTTGGTGCTGGTATTTGTTTTGTGTTCCTATTCATTCTCGTATCGTTAAGTATCCATAACCGGTTGGCTGATCTTGTTGCCAATGTCATCTCTTCACTGCGGATCGGTCCACGCTGCCACTACGCCATGGGGATGCGTCCGCCTCGGCTGGCAGGGAGGGTGTGACTGGCGGCAATGCGATTGTCCGTTGAAAGAATCCACTATTACTATTTAAATTTCGAATTTTTATTTTTCAGATTTTATAAATGTTTGCCCGGAAATACAAAACACATTACCGTCAGAAGTATGGGAATACTTGATCTCATAAGAAATCGATGTAAGAATCAGAAAATTATTTCCGAAGTTAACATGTAACATTTCTTTTACAAAATAATTAAAGTAATGATATTTAGTGAATTGCCCTGGTTCAGGGCTCCCACCGATTTGCTTGAACTTAAACATTAAACAAACTAAAATGTTTGAGTATTTTCGAGGAAACGTCGGTAGATATTAAATGCAGTATGTTCGCCCCACTAAATGGTCAGAGGTACATACTATCTTCAAGCAGCCTAGTTCAAATTCAGTATAACCAATTTGTAATACCTGGTCTGGAGACTATACTTTGTTCCGAGAAGGGACCTTAACATCACTGCTCAAATAACGCAGATGATATTTTAACATCACGAATCATAAACTCCAGGGAAACCGATTCCAAATGTCATCAACAAATTTCGAGTTTGGATAAAAGCGCAGAACAGAAAAGTTAAGATCTTAACTTTGGTTCATTTAAACGAGGATATGAACAAGACAAACGGCTTTTTGTGATTTCACTTTGAATTCGATTTTTTAATTCATGTATGCACACAATTGGTTGATGTTTGATATATGTATGGTAGATATTTTGAATACTTATGCGTCTATGGAAGAGAAACTACAAAATTATTTTACACTTTCGGGAGGGTAGAGCCACAACTTAGCTCTCAACGACTGGATGGAAACCGTTTTCGTCGGCAGTATACGTCACTCTGTGTAATTTGCCTTCGGGATCTGTGAATTCGTAGGAGCCGGTCTTTACCACCGCCTGAACTGGGCCATCTTCACCCTGAAGATCTTTCAGTTCCCCAGCTTCATCCTGTTTTGTGCCATCGGATAAAGCAAACCTAAAACAATAAGAAATTAAATTTGATAAGTTCAAAAAAAAAAAACGAATGGTTTAGATCAAAAATGGTTTCCTAAACGATCAAATATATATGAGGCTGCTAGCATTTATTAAAAAACTAATATTTTTTTCATTATTTTCTAATTTTTTTTTAAGAAATTAAATATTGTTGTCTTCCATTCCTCAAAAAACTTACATTGAAGTGGAAATGTTAATTTGTCCTAAAGCTGCGTGACAAATATTTGAATTTCACTTTGCCCGATCAATTTCGTTAAAATTTTTTAAAATATATTGTGTTAGAATAATTTGTCGCTAGGCCCTATCGGTAATTCAAACAGGACGATATTTCCACACCACTTCTGGTGCCTCGCACACAAATGCATCATTTTTCTATTTGAAACCAAACCAGATACCAACTATTTTATATCTAGAATCATGAAAAATTGAATTTTGTAGAGAAATCTTGACACTTTCTTTGGATGATCCAGAATTCTCATCGTTTCATAATTTTGCAAATAATGAACTCAACATATTTTGGTACATTTTAAAAAAGGTCGAAGATAAAAACTATTAGTTATGAACTCAATATATTGATTTATAGTCCGACTTCGAATGGGTTTACTTGCGAAATGAACTTCAATTATGAGCTTAAATTATCTGGAAAAACCACCCCATTAATCCCGTCTGGCAACCCTAGTTTGATAACTTTTTAGTGTGATAGAAGTACTTTCGTTATTTTTACTTATTTTTGTAGTTTGTCTGTAAATTTTACCGAGCTTTTTGGGCGGTATGGCCAGTCAAGTGAAAGTGTCGTAACAAAATTTTCTTTGGAAATAATTTCACAAAACTTGGTGCTATTCGGCCTTCTGAACAAACACACAACCGAAAATTTAACCTGGATTTAGTTTGGGATCATGTCACTCCCCATTAATAGTGAAAATTATATCCAACACATGAAAAATTTGGCACAAAAGTGTTTATGCCAAGCTGCGAGGAAACTAGAACAATCTTGCCTTTATGGATGAGCAGGGGACGCGATTAATCTTCCATCTCCGAAACCTCTGGGTTTCCATACAACGAGACAATCGAACACCTTCTCTGCCATTGCCCGGCTTAGGAGGGCTTAAGGCGCAAGAAAACAGAGATTGGAACAGAGAAACCTACGATATTTTTCAGGCTTGAAATATACAAGCTTGACCATATATGGACAGAGGCTCCAAAGACGTCTTTGCAGCTCTTGGACCGTGTATAGAGGACAGCGATGATGACGATAGGGGATAGTAGCAAGAATGATAGACAGAAAGATTACGTCATGCGCATGATTTCCCGTTAGCTGAGGTAGGTAGTCCCTTGTAAGGGTGGCCAGCTCTATGTGCATCTACAGCGAGTAAAAAGTTTCAGATTGGAATACAGCGTAAGAACTACTGTTGGCAAACCTGCAATTGAAATCACTTTGACTGTTAGCCAATAGGAACACACTTCGTGACGTCATTCGCCCAACCTGCGCAGAACATTTCAATTTTCTGCGCGGGACGGCGTAATCTTTCTTTATATCATTCTTGGATAGTAGGGTATCCAACTCTATTGGCTCCCTTCAGCATCGCCGGAATGTGGGTTTTGTATCGCTATTCTATAGATGTTGTAGTCTATCGATCCTGTCGGAGATATCTGTGGCCTGGTCCCTGACGTTAGAACATTTAGCCGGAATACACTAGTCCCTTTCATTGCATTTATAGCAGAGACGAATTTAAAGAAATCTTAAGAACTGAGTACGCAGCTCGATAGACAACAAAATTCTACATCATTTTATAAATTTTCTAGACTTTAGATTGAGATTTGTAGTTTTGGGACCGTGCCAAATCCAGGAAAGTGAAGAAAATTATATGATTTTCGGTGTTTTTTTTTGCGGTTTCAAGATGTTTATATAATATTTTTAGGGGCTAAACGAATAAAGGTATTACATATTTCTTTTACCAAAAGACTTGATCAAATTTTCAATATAAAAAAGAAATTTTCTTAAATATTTATTGAAAAAATTCGTTTAAAAAATAAAAAAGGGTTTTTGGGGGTAAAAATAGGTTTTTGAAAGTGAAGGTTGCTTCAGCACAAATAATAATGTTTTTTTGAAAACTTCACCTTTTGTATCACTTTCAGAAGAAAATGTAGTCGTATATAGAAATTTGCTTTACTATCAGTAGTACATGTAGGTGAATCTCCTGCGATATTTGAGAAATATGTTTATAAAACTGCAGGAATGTATGTGCAACGGGTCATGGTGGTGATGTAATAGAGCAAGCAATCTTGCCAATTAGACTATTGTCACAAGCAGCTGTCGAGGCCAGAGATACTTTTGAAAACAACCCGAACCCTCCAAAAGTTGGCCACCAGATATTTTATGCCAAATTGAAGATAAAACTTTCAAAATACTCAAACTTTTAATTCAAAAAACACGTTTAATAATGGTGGCCCACTTTGTGCGCCGGTGCTACAGGATACCGAACAGAGTGATGTACATACGTGCGGACAAGGCGAAATGCACAATGTGGCAGAATGAAAGCATTTCTGTCTGATGACGACGATGCCACCGCGGTATTAGTCTCTTATCCATGGAATATAAAATATATGACATATTCAGTACAACAACACATCACACTAGGCGAAATTTTCCTCTTATCTCACTCGTCCGTCCTTGTTAACTGCACTGACACAAGGTTCAGTACGAGAATGATCCTTCGTAAAATCTGCAGTCTCATCTGTGTTAACAAGGTGAAAGACGTCTAAAGAACCGTCTGCTACGTAAAAAAAAAACGTTAGGCGACAACAACCCCGAAGTACCGAGACTGCGTTGGAAGGATTCTGGACATGACAAACTGGAGGGAGCAAACACAAGGTCGAAGAAGTCATATATTTTTTGAATGAGACACAACACTTTTATTTTTTTAAATTTTGCCAAAATAAAACGACTTTCTTTAATCACTTCGAATTCCAGCCACCACTGAGTTATTTCCGATTTTCCTTTCGATCCTCTCCCAGATGTTGTGGATGACGAACGGGGTCACCACTTTAGTTGAATTGCAACACAATGAATTTCGTAGCAGCAACGATTAACCGAGGAAACAAGAATTGTTGTCCGTTCATACGAGTATTTATACTCGTACGTCTGTATGTAAAAAATGTTGCCGGTGCAACTTAACGTTACTCATTCACATGTGCGAATGTATACTGTGTGTTTTTCTTCTTCTTCTTCTTCCATTTTGGTTTAGTGGCACAGTTGTGACTTTTGTGGTGGTGAACTTTACCTTTCGCGATGCATGCATTGTCTTGAAAGTTGGCAAATGTCATAACAGCTATTTTGTGATACGTAACACTGTTCACAGCGGAGACTAATGATTATGCATCATCCATCAAGTCCGCCGATAGCACAGACAGCGCAATGACAGATGACATTTGTCCACACACACACACACACTCACACACATACACACTTCGAAACTGCTCACCTAAATTTGTAGTTGCCAGTGCCGTCGTTATCGTTTTCTAGTTCAACAATTTGGACATCTTGTTGGGGGGCACTAAGGACCGCGGCGAAGACAACGCTTAGAAGTGCGAGAACGAATATCAGCTTCATGATGCTCCCTGGATGTGATGTTTAGTTATCGGATGAGTACGAGTTTTTGTATGCAAACGTCGCTTGCAAGTACGCCGAGTTTTAGTTCTTGTTCGTAGATGATGACTGACAGCATCTTCGTCAGTCATTCCACTTTTATACGGCAAATAAATCGTGGTTTTTTGTGGAAGGGAAAATCCAGTTTTTAGACAAAGTTTTGTGCATCGCTTAATTACAAAAGCATCACCAAATTACACAGCACTTGAACTGAGACGTGTAATGAATTCGAATACACTCACACAAAAATGTCACATACACCGAACAGCACAATGGGCATAAAGTGTCTTGGATTGGATTGAAAGAAAAAAAAAACCAATTAAATTGACAATCACCATTTGGAGGAGCCATCTTGATGGGCTTATTGATTTTTCGTGAACATTTGTTAGTTGAACAGAAATTAAGAACAATGTTTTGCCAATCGCACTAATTATGAAGCAGTTGCCGATTTGGCGTGACTTTATCCCACCTGTTTCCCTATAAGTATTTCAGCAACAAATACTTATACATAATAGGAGCTTGTTGTGCAACCGGACAAGCTACACCAGAACATGAGTTGCATCTTTACCTATTCAACTTCACAGCCACACGTTCATAATGCAAAGTGCAAAATGCTAATTAAGTACAAAGATTGAAATGAGGAAAGAACTAATAATAACACAAAAACAGATGCAATCGTATTGAAACTTAGTAAAGTACAAATGTGGACTGTAAATTATGATCGCTGAACACTCTGAAATCTGAATATACAAAGGATATTGGAGAAATGATTGTGGCCACGAATCCCGAATTCAAAATGCGACCCCATTTGGATTGCGGGAAGATTCGCATTAGTTATGCTTTCTGCTCCGGATAAATGTCGCTGTCTGTCGCTAATCTATCACCCTGATTCTGCTTAACAATTCCCTGGTAATTTTTTCCTATTCCATGTCCCTTACTCTAAAAGATCTTCAAAAATGCCAAATTTTTCCCAATGAAAAATTAGGTCAACAAAGGGGAGAATGCCGCCAATAACATATTTTTTTGTTTCCCAT
The DNA here is from genome assembly GCA_958296145.1 of Hydrotaea cyrtoneurina. Classification (NCBI taxonomy): domain Eukaryota; kingdom Metazoa; phylum Arthropoda; class Insecta; order Diptera; family Muscidae; genus Hydrotaea; species Hydrotaea cyrtoneurina. Next base: position 83,979,207 of record OY282513.1, read on the forward strand.
ATTATTCCTATTTCTCATATTATTCCTAAGCAAACAATTGTTATTTTAGCTGACTTTTTTTGAACTGTGTTGCAGAGTTCTAGCACACCGGGGGGCATATCCGTCTATAGGATACCATTGGTGCGTTCAATAACATTTAAGCACCTAGAATAATCTTTCGATAAATTTCAGATGAAAAAAATCAACAATACAAAAAAAATTTGATGAATTTTTACATCAATTTGATAAAATTCTACATCAATTTGATAAAATTCTACATCAATTTGATGAACATTGAACATCAATTTGATGAAATTCTACATCAATTTGATGAACATTGTACACCAATTTGAAGATCTTTGTACGTCAATTTGATGAACAATTTCACATCACTTATCATTTCTATAAAAATAAAACATTTCTATATTCCAAAAAAAAATGAAATATGTATTTGCTATGATTGCAACCAAGGTATACGAATCCATTTCGGAAGCTATCTCGCTTCTTCATCGGTACCCTTTACAATGATTCCTTCTACAATAATGAAATAATATAAAGAATAGTTTTTTTTATCGTTTAAACGAGAATTATTCTTTAGTAGCGCATATTCCCAAAAAATTCACGCAGTAAAGCCAAAAAATAACACATGCACTCACTTCTTCATTGTGTGCAATGCCACCGACCAGCTATCAAAATCAGCTTGAGGCAACAAAATATATTTTTTTTGACACTTTAGTGTAGACGTCCAGGGAGTGTGCAACCGTTGCTGAGGGAAGTACTTCGTATAAAACTTTTGGAACAAGTTGGGGGTTGTCATGATCCTGTCCTGTTCTACTGACTAATGATAACCCACAGTGAGAATCACCTAGAGACCACACAAGTATGGAGACATTGAAAAGCATGTTAATAACTATTTATGCACTAGAGATGTAACGAATGTGGGTTCAGCGAATATTGAAATATAATATGTTGCGAAAGCGAATATTCGAAAATGATGCGAATAATTCCCATTTGCATATGCGAAAGAAAACATTCGTTAGATTCCCAGTTTATATTTTTTTCAAACGTTGTGAGACGGCTAGGTTAGGGTAGGTTAGTTTGAATGGAAGATCGGTCATGTACCATGACCGTCTCATGACATACACCTAGGCCAGCAATTCAGCTGTTGTGCGCTCCTGGTTGTGAGAGGGCTAAGATTTACATTTTTTTGTTTATAAAAGGAACCAACTTTAATGCTTTAGGCGTAACATAAGCAATCTTATTTTTTTCGAATAAGACAGCGAATACTTAAATATTGTTTTTGCGAAAGCAAATATTCAAAAAATGTTTTTTGCCAAAACGAATGTTCAGAATGAAAGCGAACTTCGGTACATTCCTAGTCTACTTCTTTGGAAGTTTGCATTAGATTTCGGCTATTACTAACGGAATGTTTACCATCAAGCACAACATCAGGGGAGACCACTTGCAACAGGATAAGGAATATAGCTGCAGACATTATTGCACTCAAACAAAACATCGGATGGAAAAACTGGATCTCTGACAATGCCTGAAAACTCATACGGAAAAGGAACACATTGAGAAAGCAAAACAAAATCCACATTTCAGATAAAAATACGAAGGCAGTAATCTGCAGGATTATCGATATAGGAATATACAAGGCTAACATGTATAGAACAGGCAGGATTTCTTCCACACCGTAGTTGTGTCGAGAGAACTGTCGAGAGAACTATTCTAAACAAACACAGCACAGTGGGAGATTTAGAAATTTATTTGGAAATAACTCTGCCATTTCGGCACGGACTTCGCTGAAGTGTGTTCGAGCTGAAGTCCGAAAGATGGACCCAGTCAGTCTAACCAGAGATAAGCTACAAGGGCCAAAAACGGATGTCTCGGCTATAAAAAAAATCTTACCCGCTGGGTTCATTTTCCGGACTTATGGTCGAACACACTACAGTAAGGTCTGTGTGATAGGCCACTTCCAAGTAGCAGATTTATTTTCAAAATTTTGGAATTCCCCCACTGTGCGCTGGAGTTAAACTTGTCACCCCTCCTCTTTGCTGTCACCCCCTCCTAGTGTGGCATGAAATAATGAAAACCAAGTGAAAATAAAAGAATAATCGTTTGGAACTTTCGGGAGCGCCTAGATGATCTTGACACTTGCCTGATTTCACACAAGTCTAGCGATATACAGAGCAAAGTTGACGACTTGGTTAAAATAGCAGAAATTGTCGGCTTGGAAATAAAAATTCGATGCGCATATACAATACATCATTAATAAAAATTAAAAAACCGAAAAATAAATTACGTCAAATCTTTTTGCTTCTTGTCGACTGATGGTAGTATTAAAGATGACGTGTCTAACAGACAGAAAATACTCGTTCTGGAGATCAAGTGAGCTACCACTGGAGACATAACTGAGAACATTTAATGCTTGTGTTAAATCCTCCCCGCCCTATGGAAGCGAAACCTGGATGATGTCAAGATAACCAACTCACAGATTACAAATATTTAGAATATTTAGAAACGAACACCGACGTTTGGTAAATAAATGCGGAGGAGCTATTACAAAAAATAAGCCCAAGAAAAGCATATCCAGAACAGCTTTAGAATAGAATCAATCCTCAGGGCAATCGTTCACTCCGGTGTCCAAGCATTACCTGGCGACAATAAGCGAACTACAGAAGGAAAATAAATCCTTTAACGAAAAAAAACTCAATTGCCAATGTAAAAATATGCAGAAAACTTTTGAAGAAGCCCTATGTTCCGATGTGGAATAGAAACAGAGAGAAAATCCCACCCAAATAGGTACGTATTAGATACTCTGACCCATACAATGTCGTGTTAACCACCTCCATTTTTTTTATCAACAGAAACTTGTGTCAATAAACTTGCATCAGCAAGACACTCAAACTCTGGCCAACCGAACCATTTTTTTTTAATTTTTTTGCGTTTTTATTTGTTAATTTATCGGAATTCTTTTGAGTGGACCTCATAACCATTTCAGTAGACATAATCACTTTCCAGCTTCAAGTCAGCGCTTGCTTTAGTTTAGGAAGTAACGTACCGGGTTCTCCAACTAGTGGTTTCGTTTTGCACATTTCATGTTCCAAATCTTGACAGCAAAAATCTCGGTGGAACGGAAGTATATAGTCGGCTTTAAACAGTAGGTCCCGATCAGCGAATACACAGATTGCATCGTGCACAGATCAGTGGATTAAGAAAAGTTCCCCGTCAGAATTTTCTTCGAAATTCATACAAAAAAATCATACAGACGTGTACCAGACTGTCCCAGACATTATTGTAAAGAAATAAAATTACGCCAACATTTTAAGGACCCATGACCGGTTTCGGTTTCACATCTCTGATACACATTAAACTCTGTTCAATAATAACGTGACGTCTTTCGATAAAATATCTGTGTTTTATATGCTCCATAGAAATTGAAATTTGTTATTCGAACGATCAATACATGACATTAACATTTGATTTCCAAATGATTTCGGGCATACGAACGTCTAATTTTGAAGAAATAGAGTCCGATGATGACACCAGCGTGCAAACCGCACCAAACTTTGTATTTTTTTTTTTGGTTGTACTGGAGTTATATGATCTCACTACATATGTGGCAATTTCTCAACAAACCCGTTATGTCGACAATCTATCACCTGTTCAAAGTAACCTTGGTAGCGTTGTTCAAGCCTGAAAATATTCATGATGATTTGCCAGACTATACTGATGACAGATGCCGAAAGGCGCTGTGTGACAGTCTTTCGTAAGTTCTATCTAAGCAAACAGAACACCCTTTACAATGAACATACATCCGATTACTAATTCATTGTTATTGTTTTTATGTATTTATAAATTAAATTGAATATTTATTAGTTCGATTTCACGTGTTAATGATTTCTTTGGGAGATCCGACGGTAGAGGTGTACTAAGCTTATAAATACAGTCATGGAAAAAAGTCACCATACGTGCTGTGGATTTTACATTCAGAGTATTGAAGAGACCCCTATTCAGAACCTTAAGGGGTATTTTGCAACGTCCACAGTAGAGTTGCACGTGCATTCGGCCTAAAGTTGGTTCATCGACTAATCTTCTAGGTCATGGCATTACCACGGAAGTTTGTGTGGTCCATCGAAATCGATGTCGTGGAATAAATTCCTTGAGCAATAACATTATTAACTGACGGATATTATAGGTTAGCTTTGGTTGAGCGGGTTAACCGCTTTCGGAGAGATCACTTGGAGGCCTTAAGGCCCATTGTTGTACCCTTAAAAGTGTGGTAATATAGATGAGGAGTAAATAGTGTTGCAAAGCATTTGTTAGTACACTCAAAAAAAATTTTACTAAATTCAAGGAAAAATTTACTACAATTAAGTAAAATTTATCTTCATATGGCACCAAGTATCTCCGTACTCAATTTAAGACCGAAATTTTCCATGAAATAGGTATTTAAAATTGCGTTAAAAGAAGTATTACAGGGTTTGTTTTAAGTAAGTGTAAGTGTATGTGTAAGTGTATTATTTCAGCTAAATCGGACGAGTGGTTCTCGAGTTATGTCAAACAAAAGAGCCTAAAACGTGACAAATTCCCCTATACGATACTTACTAACTTCAAATCGATATATCTCGATTCCTAGATGAGACCCAACGAAACGCTGGGACACGTATGACCTTTTTTTGACCGATATAACTTTCCCCGGTGGTTTCATCCCAAACCGATTGTGGCTGTCGCACAGTGTAATTAGTAGTGTAAGAAAGAACTGAAATCTCTATTTACTAAACACAACCAAGAATGAGAGAAAGAAAGATTACGCCATGCGCATGATTTCCCGTGAGATGATGTAAATATTCCCTAGTAAGAGTTGCCAACTCTGTGTGTATCTAAAACGTATCTAAAAACGTGTATCTAAACATAAGAACGGTTGTTGGCAACCCTGCAATTGAAACAACTTTGACTATTAGCCACTCACACATCGAGTGACGTCATTCGCCCAACCTGAGCAGAACATTTCAATTTTCAGCGCGGGATGGCGTACTCTTTGTTTCTATCATTCTTGAAACAGAATTACTAAAGGGTTATCTATTTTGCGATTTCCAAATTAAACGTAAATAAAACAAATAAAATATTTGTTCATGATATTTCTTTTTTATTATAAAGTTTGAACGTTGACATTATGTGTGAAGCACTACATCATTTTAATGACCACCACGCGAATTGTTGCAAGCATTGATTCTTTTGAGGTAATTTTGGACCACTTTCTGACACATATTGGGCGGTATCTCAGCCAAAACTTGACGAGTGTTGGTTCTTAAGTGTTCAAGAGTTAAAGGTTTATCTGCATAAACACGGTCTTTCGCGTAGCCTCACAAAAAAGTCTAATGGTGTCAAATCGCATGATCTTGGTGGCCAGTTGATTTCGCCACGACGAGAAATTACGCGGCCAGGAAATGTCTCTTAGAATAAATCCATATTCGCTCGAGTTATGTGGCATGTGGCAACGTTTTGTTAAAAAAACACACATATTCTCCAAGTCGTATTCTTCAATAGCTGGCAAAAAATAGTCGGTTATCATACGACCATAACGCTCCGAATTGACGGTGCCAGTCGTTCCCTCGTTGTTTTCGAAGAAGTAGGTTCCAATCACACCTTCGGACCCAAGAGCTCACCAAACAGTGTCTTTTTGTGGATGTAATGGCCGCTCTTCAAGTACTTGAGGATTCTCAGAACCCCAAATACGACAATTATGTTTATGAACATACCCACCGAGTGAGAAATGTGCTTCCATAAACCATAATCTTCTCTTAAGGCACGATATATGGCTGTGCCGGAATCACCATTTTTGTAGTAGGTTTTAGTTTTTAATTTTTACGCGTTCCAGACTTCCAACTGAAAAGAAAAAAAATTGGTTTAACAACTTAGTTTGACAGATGTCGAATTCCAGCCTCATACTTTTGAAACCACGAAATGGATAAATGGATATTATGATACAAATACTAATGGTTCTATACTTACCTTATACAAAAAAGCACTGCTAAAATCTGCTGCCTTCAGAATTATTATTCAGCTTTCCCCCTCTCTCCCTCCCTCTCTCTCTCTCTCTCTATCAAAATCTGTTAAATGAAAAAAAGTACATCATTGGATTTTTGCATCTTTGATTTAAAAACATGCGAAATTCAACACTGAATTGGCGCAATCACATATATTAAATTTACTGTTAACAACTATTCAAATAAATCGGATTTATTCATTTCGTTCAACAATTTTGGCTATTTCTGAAGTCGTAGAGAAACGTTTGCTAAATCAGACAGGTCGACGAAGAGCCTGTTACCTAGGAAGGTGAGTCTACGCTCACATGCGCAGTGACATAACAAGTGTTCCACAGATTCTTCTTCATCTTCGTCCAGGAAAACTTCTGCAGTATTCTTCACTTATGATACCTATAGGTGCGGCCATCGCACAACCGCACAGTGTCCTGTGAGTATGCTAAGTGATCTTTTGTCAAAATCTAGTAGTTCCTTTGTTATTTTCTCATTTTTGTTTGGCCATAGAGTCATGGATTGATGGTGTTCCCTCTACCGCCGCATCCATCCTAGCACTCATATCAGCCTTCTGATTAACTGGTATGTTGTAATGTCGTGAGCTTGTATTTAGAGAGTTTCACAATTTTTGACACATCTCGACTTGATAACTCTTGGATTCAGAGTTTTAAGTGCTGCCTAACAGTCAGTGTAGATTTTGAATTTTGAGGGAGGTAAGTTCCTTTCCAAAATCAGTTTTGCAGCTATATTATATATGGCGCGAACCTCTGCCTGAAAAGGTGCAAATCGCTTACACAGTATTTCTGTAATTTCGAGATTTTATTGTTCCGGGAAGACACCTGACAATGTACCCGACTACATCATGGAGTCGTATGTGAAAGTTGATATTTCTGCCCCTGTTATGTATGTTCGATTGTGGTGTGAGGTAGTCTGAAACAGCCTTTAGCCTGTCGTGTTTCTATCTTCTGCAGGATATATCCATGGCCATGCGTATTGTTCTGCAGCATGCCAAGCACCCTTAGCCTTTAAGCAACTTTAGCAGCGCCTTTCCAGACATATATGGGTGTTATATTGATACGGATACAGATTAGTCTTTGGATTTCAGCAAGATTCGAATGGTGTTTTTCTTCTCTACAACTCTCGACCATACTAATGCACCGTATGTTAGTATTCATCTAATGATCGCCGTATAAACCCCATGTATCATTTTGGGGTTTAATTCCCATCTCTTCCAGAACAGTTTCCTACAGGTTTAAAATCTGCGAAGAGCCTTCTTACCTTTCACATCGGTATTATTTTCCAAGTTTCGAGTCGAGGATAACGCCTAGTTACTTCGCTTCAATCGATATCTGCAGTTTGTCTCCATTTCGTATGGGAAGTCAGAACAATTTTCAAATTTTCTCTCATGTGGAGGTCGACTAGTGTCTTCAGTGTTTTCAGTAAAAACTATGACAGAGTAATTGGCCTTTAGTCTTTTGCAGTGTTATGTTTTTTTCCCGCTTTGGTATGATACCACTTTGACTTCCCTTCACATTTTGGGTATTATGAGACCAGCTGCAGCAAAAATATTTTTTTTGGGATTCGAGCAGTAGACCTGGAAGATACCGCCCGGTTCAGCTGATTTCTACGGTTGGAATATTCGTATCGCCCACACTATCATCATCGACAATACTTCTAATCGAAATCGAAATCTTCCGTGCAGCTAGGTTGTAGGTTTATGGTGACGCTCGTGTCATCATGTCCATCCTGGCATACTGGGAAGTGAGTTTCCATGAAAAGTTCCATTGTCTTTTGATTGTTTCCTGTAAAAGAACCATCTCTCCTCTTTAAAAGTCCTGATATGGTTGGGTCCTTGAATAGTGTCTTTGGAAGTAGAGATGCTTCGCGTCACCCCCTATTTCGTGACCTAAATCTGCGAAGTCTGTTTCCTGAGATTCACAGTTCTTGTATTAGGGCCACGCAGATATCTTTCATCCCCATTGTAATCTGTAACTCATCCGAGGCTGCAAATTAATTTGCACCAGTTGCATGCCTCTCTGGGTTCTGGGCATGGGGGGTTGTGTCGGGGAATTGCACCTTGGTTTGGATAAGACCGAATTTGATCATCCTCCGCGAGATCTTAGGAAGACGCAATGACTTTGATGCGGAGATCCTTGCCGTCGCTTTTGTCCAACGCTCGTCGAGGTAATTATTTTGCACCTTGAGTATGACTTCATGCTCCAGTACTGGATAAGTCCATACTCGGACCGACGTCTAACTTGGGATTTGCTCAATCGGGACCATCTCTATTTTCATGCCATTACAGAGTGGGTTAAGATCATTGAAGCATGTTGAAAGTAGCGCTTTCTTAACTTCTTTTTGCCATTGGCACCCTCAAACTCTGTAAAGAATGGCGGCTTCGCATAGAGATCGGAGAACAGCTTCTCCGATAAATAACCATTGTAAGTGGCCAGCATGTCTTCTGTTTAAAATTGCCACCCACTTTGTTACTTGTACTAGTTTTGGCGACAGGATCAGCACAAAACTTAGGTCCAGCAGTTGTGCTCTTTGCAGATTCTGTCGTTGCAGTTACTGTCGGGCCCTGTTTCGTGATCGTAAGGGTTGACGTCTTGTTGGTTTTCGTGTTCGTTTCTTGTGTGAAAGATGAGATTAGAGCCTGCAGATATTCTGCCCCGGCCGAAGAATCATTCGGAGATGACTATTCGGGTGCAATTGAAGGTACCAGACATGGGTACCACTCACTTTATTAAAATAATTGTCGTTACTTTTGCCATCAAATGCCACACGTCATTTTTTTAAAAGTTTTTTTTCAACATATTTTTATTTATTAAGTCTTTCATTGTTAACAATAAGTAGTTAAATCTTAATTTAAGTGCTTAATTAAGTTAATTTCAAAAGTTTGGATATTACCCCCTTGACAATTGAATTTATGAATATTGTTAGGATCTTCTTCATGGTCCTTCGAACCAGATCATGAACAAAATCCTACCCAGAAGGGGGATTACGAGCTTTACGATTGAAGAAGGGTACCGTGTACTAACTAGTGCTTATGGTAATAAATTGAGAAATTCGGTAGATTTCTTCGATAAATAAATTGTAGATTTATTGACGACAAATACAATACGATTCTTGTTGGAACGTGACAAAATTAAGTTAGCCGCGGAGGTGGCACGAATTGATGAGATCGATGAAACCCAGACCGTCATCGAGAGGATGTCGTCGATGTAAATGCTTTTCAAAACTTCCGAAAAGTCTTGATTACGATGGCTTCATTGTAACTTAAATCAATCGTTCTTCTTGTTCAACATTGCGTTCTGTCATGAGCACAAATCGACTGGTTGGCCTTAAAAATATTCGTGAGACGTTTCAGTTGGCGTTACCGTATTTTATGTATTTTTTAAGACTGGATCTGGCCGGATCTGGCCGTTTTCCAAAGAGGTCTGTCTCGTTTTGAAATATTGATGCTAACAAACAGGTTGGCTGATGAATGCACATACAGACATAAATATTTTCATTTGAAAAGTAAGTATTTAATAATGTTTTTTTTAAATAATAATCAGCGACGCATGTGCGACATCTTTTCGAATCCATATAAACATACATTGAACTCGGGGTAATGTGATCTAATGAAAATCCCGGTTGTTCACTATATTAAATTTGCAGAAATTTACAGCGTTTGTTGTTTCCAAAACATGCAGGAGTCATTCAGCACTGCATTGTATTAATCATTGGATAAATCTTCAACTTTCCTTATGTCCATTCCTTTGATCACCGACAGCCCATTATTGAAGTGCCTACGAGATGGAACTTCAGACCTACGAGACATTCTGTGAGCATCACGGTGATAAGTACAGTGGGTCGAAGACAATTAATTGGTTGAAATATTAAAAGCAATCTATTTTGCCACAAAAAAGCTGCAGTGAAAGCCATGAGAAATTCACAAAATGCCGCATTAAAAGAGGTAATCGAAAAGATAGAAGAGTCTTTACCGTCCAGCGAATTGGTCACTACAACCGTCTATTTGGACCACAGGATGCGAAGGGTTTTGTTTCAAATCAAATTAAACCGATCTGGTTTTTTTCAGGATAACAATACGCAACAACAACAACAAAGAGGTCTTATATTGGAATTCAAAGAAAAATTGCATTTTTTTTTAAGATAAATGACCGGATGTTTATTTCATAATAAAGAGGAAGGTACGCCGTTAATAATGAAAAACAACATTAGCCAAATGGTTACCACGACCACTCTTACAGGACCGTATCCTTTTCGTGAAATTTTTCTCACGAATTCTATCTTTGAGGTCTTCAATCGATGCTGGGCTGTTGGCGTAGACCTTATCTTTCACGTGGCCCCAAAGGAAGAAGTCGGTGTTAAATCACAAGAACACGGTCCGAAAAACTTTTATTTTTTTTTGCGAACTGTAACTGCAAGATTTTCACCATTTTTGTAGTGAATTTTAATAATTTTAAAGCGTTGTTAAAGCGTGTATCGTTCCATGTTTACTAATGTCGTAGTTTCTACTTGTCAAATGACGAAGAATAAAAACTTCAAAAGTGACTGCTACGGAAATACCGGGTGATTCAAAACAACACCTTTTGTTGGAGAACCCTCACCTTGAGTTTGGGCCAACGTGGCAGGTACTCACGTAAAACACGGCGACTCTGTTGGAGAACCCTGTATTATCCACTTGTTGTTGTTGCCAAAAATTTGTTTTACATTTTCTTTGTTTCTCCTTTTTATCCCATTTTGGTACGTTTTGAAACTCATTTCCAATTGTTGTTGCCAAGCGCAGTTGTGTTTTTTTGCATATTTCTCAGGGTTTTGGGACCACATTATATCCGTTCCCACCAATCCCAATTTCCAAAAATCCGTTCTTAACCGATGTCCAGGCAGCAATTTCATGATTCTATCTTCAGACGTCAAAAAATTTTGGTATTTTTGGTCGGTTATCGTCACCGTTGCTTCGTGTGTATTATTACGAGTAAATCGTTCAGTTTGTCAGTGGGGAAAAATGACAATTGCAAATAATGAAAATTATGTTAACTTTATTAACAAATATACAAATTTGAGAAAAATTAAATTTTTACACATAGAACACTGACAGAAGCACTGCCGATAATGGTCGATACATTTGGTGTGGTTTTTAATGGCGATGTGAGGCAATTTGGGTGACAGAGAATGTGGTTGTCTGTTCAGACAGACAAATATGGGAACAGATTGGGACGGCTTTAAACATGTCCATTAACTAGGAATACAATGGTCCTAGCTACCCTGGGTGGTCAAATCCTAGCAGCGCGCAAGACGTATCTAACATCGTTTTGCAACCGATCAACATAAATCAGCAATAATGAAACTTAAAAATGCAATATGTGCCTATCTCCTTATTCTTACCTATTTAAACGGATTTTACGACCCAAAATTAATTTAAATCGCTCGGTGTATTAAGTTCACACACACATTTACATACTTACAGTGTCGAGAATGTAATTTGTTTTATTTAAGCAAAATGTGTTTGTATTATTCTTAACCAGGCCTACGTTGTAGAACCGAGCAACACTTTAACCTCAACACAAACAATAATATATTTTTCCACAATTGTCTAGCGGCTACTCAGAGCTAGAAGTTGACATCACTGGTAACGTGACGTGGTATGCGAGTTGTTAATTCTGAATGGACCTGAAATACTGGCAATGTCGCTTCACTCAAAAGGTTAGAGTTCTTCGGCATTTCAAAATATAGCCATTAAATAATCAACAGCCGCCGACTGGAAGTTCCGTACATACGAACATCAACTTCTTCATTGAATCATGTATGTACTATGTAAATACATACATACATATATATGCATGTATGTATGTACATATATACTTGAGCTCATGCATATGTACATAGCAGGCATTCATGTACCGATGTATGTGATGATGTGCAAAACAAACTGCGACCCAAAAGCTGTTCAATGACACACTGACCACCTAACAACCTAACATATACAAACGATTACAGTTAGCCCTCTTTTAACACGACATACGGGCGAACAATTTTAATGCAGTCTCTAAATAAGTACCCCCGTATTCATACAAATTTAAAAAAGCTTTAGAAACGGTTATTAAGTAATATATTTCTAACGGTTTATTAAGCTGTTTACATTTTTATACACACAGTCGGATGTCTGAATTGTGGCAAAAAAAAAAACACGAAATCCTTAAATGCCACTTAGGATGTACGTGGTGTTTAGGCCGAAAATCACACTTCGTGGACATAAATATATTGTAATCGGTCCTTCCAAACTGTCACTCTCTGAGGACGCATTCACTTCTCGACGATCACGTGCGGATTTTCTGATCCTAGCAAGCGGTAGGTTTTTCTCAGAAAAGATGATTTTTTTCCGAAAATCGTTGTCAATTTTAAGTTAAGTTAATCTGAAAAGCGATGACGAAGCGAATAGTCGTGTGCCTTCAACTCGATCCTGTAGGCTGGTGCGTGAAATGTTGAGTTTATGAGATCGATGGCACATCAATTGTTCAGGACTAAATTGCACAGATACAAACTGTCTTATTTCTGGAATCATGAAAAATTAATAACTTAATATTTTTTTGTACAGTTTTGTTTCTTTTAGCCGAGTTCGAGATCATTCTTTAAAAAAAGTTGCAAGCATTGTGTTGTGCTTTGATTGCAGGCAAGGAATGAGAACTACTGCTTAATAGCGCATATTCCCAAAAAAAAAAATATATAGCAGTAAACTAAACAAAGCAATCAAATGCAATTTCGATTTAGCTGGACAATTAATGCAATTGCCTGTAACGGCACATCATTTGCATCATGCAGTAACGATGTTTAAGCGTAAAGCTATTCATTTCGTTTCTGAGAGATATGGCAGAGACTTTCTGTTCAGATTTCGAGCGCGAAAAGTCTGTGAGGCATAACACACACACAAAGAAGAATGACATTCTAAATTCCAGCCGAATATTCTTAATTTGAATCAAAAATCGTAGTTAAAGAAATAAGTACGATTCGTAGTTAGTTATGTTTAAAACAAGTATAAATGGGGTAGTTTTAAAATCAAGTACGAAAATTCCTATAATGAGAATAAAATACTTGATTTATTTAAACAAAGATTTGTTTGCGTTACTGCTTGTTGTTTTTCGGACTATGCGCTAGTAAACAGTAGTTCTCGTTTAGTTACTGAAGACTATAGCACATAATAAAACAATGAGTGGAGAAGGAATCATTGAAAATGTCGATACCGTTGTATTTAAATGTACTTAAATATTTATTAGGAATATTAGGAAAGTACAATTTAAAGTGAGGAAAAAGAAAAAAATCGTAGAACTATTTTTGAGAGAGAAAACTGAGACCGGATAAAAATGTACCTTCTTTAAATCCATTTCGAACTCATTCTATAATGAATTTAATATTCTTAGAACAAGAATATTGTGGTATCAATTTAATCTAAATTTTCCTTAAATCAATCCCAGTTTCCGATAATTTCAAGTATTTATTCGGGCTTAAATTAATCCAAGCGGTCAACACATAAGTCATTTCGAACTTATTTTCTATTCTATTATGAACTCATATCTATCCTAAATATCAAGCCCATTCAGGCTCAAAAATCCGTACTTAAATCAAGTTTTTTGACTTGGTTTAAGGCAAACAGTACTTAACATACTTTTGACACCGCTACGGCTTAATTCAAGTATGGATTACGTATTTTTTTTTTATCAATGTATCAATCAAAGAGAAACCACTAGATGAACTCATACATATAGAAATCCATTCTAAATCCCTTGTCACCGCATTCTAAACTTTTGATCAGTCGAGCAAATTTGTCAGACTCCGACTCCACAGCCCTGCTTTTGTTATCGTGGAAAGAATATATGGGCTGTAGTAAAAAAAAATGTTTTCGGAAAATAACGTTCTTCAAGATATCAAAGGATGAAGGACATTTTTCATTTTTGCAGTCCTTGAACCTTGTAAACGGCTGCGGTTTAGTAGGTAGTGTGTGCGACTATCAGTCAGTTCAGCTCAGGTTCGAAACTTGGTAAGACCATCAAATATATCACCAGCGGCCGAGTCCATCTCGTAAAAGCTGGCGACTTTTCGAGTAAGGGGGAGTATACAGGGAGTATTCAAATTATAACGCTCACTGATTCGAGAGAAGTTTCCCGTCAGTTCCTTCATGTACTGCTAAGGGAAACAAGTAAGTAAGAACCACAATGACACGATATGTTCCGTTCATATTCCGAGATCGCCCCTCAAGCTTTTAGACTACACCAACATTGTTTGAATCCGAAATCGCGCTCCAAAGCTATTTCAACTTGAAGGAAGTTATCTCTTCACAAAAACGCCCGAGGTCGCCAACTTAACACGCGAATCATGTGAGACGGCAATTTATTTTATTTTTTATTTTAATCTAAAAACGAGCGCGGTTTGGACGTGACAACATTTTGTGTTGACCATATAATGAAAATGAAATTTCAACGAGGCTTATCTTTGTCTACTACTTATTGAGACGTGTACCGTCTGTATTTTGTTTGTTTGTGCTAGAGAGCCAAACCAGTTTTGTATTTTGTTTTTTCATCTTCTTCTTTTAAACAGTCAAACCGCCAAAGTGCATCATTCGTTCTAATTAACAGTCAATGTTACAACTGAACATCTTCGCAATGTTGCTGAAGCTAAAATTTTAGGACATTTCAAAATGACTGGACCCAGTTGGGGACACATTTCCATACATAAATAAGTACATATATGTGGGTATGTGAAATAGGATTCTGGTTTGTTTGACCTTGACCAATTCCAATTCATCAAAAATTCAAGTACTGTTTTTTTTTCTACTAAATTAATTACTTTCTATAGCGAAATTAACAATCATCAAAAAACCCAAAATTGTGTTTTTGATTGATTCTTATAAAATGGTATCTGCAAAATTGTATTCAAAATTTAAAATTTTATAGGCATATTCTTAAACGACGTTACAAGAAGAGTGTTTAGATTTGACAAAAGTGCTTGGCGTCTAATGTGAATTTATGAAAATGCTTGTTAAGTCATTTTGGATTTCTGGTGACGATATGAAGTTAATCTTTTACACAAATGTACTTTCATCTTACTTACTTATTTCTCTTCACATTTCAGGAAGGAAACGGATGGGGAGATCTCTAGAATCAGTTGTGAGTTGTGCGCGATACAATTGAGTATACTCTCTGTCTGGGAATTACTGGTGCTGTTCTGGAGAAGTTTTACATGGCTTATAGATTACGCTCTTACTCGTAAAGTCGCCAGCATTTACGAGTCGGAAAACAGCCGCCGAAAAATGTTTCATGGTCTTACCCGGTTTTGAACCTGGATTTACTTGTGTGATAGTCGCACACACACACACTACATACCGCACCACGATTGTATGACGATCACGATCTTTTCGCGATTTATTTTTTAATCCTTCAGACGATTGTTGAAGTAAAATATGTCGAGAGTAAATATTGATGTTAGTCTATTATTAATTGCAAAAAGGGGGTTTCTGTTTGTTGTTTTTCTCGGTCGTTATTGTTTTTATTTGGAATTTCACATATTAGGAATAAAGTAGGGATAAACACATATTTTTTATGCATCGTACAAGACCCGTTGAGGGCATTGATTCAAGGCTCTTTTAAAGTAGGAATAAAGGCAACGTGCACGATCGGAATTGGACATTTAATCGCCCGATCCGATTGCGCAAGAATCGTCCACGATTGAAATGCTAGCTGGGTTTCTTCAGTCCCTGTATTTCTTTGTGTACGTTTTATATTGTAATACCATTAACCGTCCGTGGAAGCTGCGCTTTTGGGGCACTGATAACCGTGGTATCACAACCCAGCGAACCAAAAGTCCATTTCGGAACGGCATTCCGACCGACTTCGTGATCGTAAATTATATGGAGTAGTTTACGCGTTCTCTAACCGAACTGTCGGATGGGACTCTTCTGACAGAACTCTGAAAATTCTGG
Organism: Hydrotaea cyrtoneurina; assembly: GCA_958296145.1. Lineage (NCBI taxonomy): Eukaryota > Metazoa > Arthropoda > Insecta > Diptera > Muscidae > Hydrotaea > Hydrotaea cyrtoneurina. Next base: position 83,995,209 of record OY282513.1, read on the forward strand.
GAAATTTGAAATGTCGTTGAGAACTCTGAGCGAATTCTTGACTAATGTCTAATGGATTTCTTTTTCGTTCCATTCATTTTATTTTCTATTTTAATATACATATTTACAAAATGGTACCCCAGCGCCACATGGAAATTTTTATGGCTAGTAGGCAGAAATAATTGTAAACTACTTAAAAGTAAACAGATATTACACAATCAATGAATTGAAATGTGAAAAAACATCAAACGATGGAGTCGATCCATTCACCGTCTTGCTGAAAGCAAGGTCGTGGCTCTGGATATTTCCAAGGCGTTCGATAGGGTCTGGCACGGAGCACTCATATCAAAACTTATTGCATTTGGTGTCGGTAGTACCTTCTCTCGATTCATATCGAGTTTTCTCAGGGATCGCTCTATACGAGTTGTTATAGATGGGGTCTCATCCAACGAGCATAGGTTGACCGCAGGAGTGCCACAAGACTCTGTCCTCTCTCCTTCTCTATTTCTTATTTTCAGTGACGACCTGTTGGGGCAGATTGTGTACCCAATCTACTCCTTTGCGGATGACAGCAACCTCTGTCATTCGTACTCATTTGATCATCGGCCAGGTCCTCTGGAAGTCGAGGAAAATAGGCGAACGATGAACGACTCACTTAACCGCGATTTGGCGACGATTTGTGAGTGGGGCCAAATGAACAGAGTAGATTTGAATGCACAAAAGACCCAGTGCTGTTTGTTGTCACACAAACGTTCCACTGATCCAGGACCGTCGTCAATCTCTATGGGTGGTGTGGATAACGACGTATCAGAAACTCTTGATGTTCTGGGCATGGAGATACAGGGTGATGCTGGTTGGGCAAGCCATATATTCCAAGTGTCGAAAGAAGCATTCAAGGAACTCCATGCTTTACGAGTCCTACATCGTTTCTCCGTATCGCGTTCTATGTTTCTATCTACCTTAAATTCGATAATATGAAAGTTTATGTAATAAAATAGAGTGATCCACGCTAGACGATCGTAATCATTGTCTAAAACATGACAAACAAGGTTGACAAAACTTACCACGTCCTTCAGACGTGTCTGAACATAATCAAAAAATATTCCTCAGACAGAAATCATTCAGAATTCGCTCAGACCGATCGGAGCACAGTATCCCTCAGAGAAGTCCAACAAAATTCGTAACGAACTCGGTAAGAATTGTGGAAGAGACCAGATATTGTTTCGACATGTCTGATATCCGACATGTGGTTTGCTTGGAATGAGCTACAGAGTCTATGTGAATCTGCTTATTGTTGGGGAATTTTATATAAAACAGAAAATGCATATATTTCTAACACGCTGGAGGCATGGGCTTTTCCTTAATATGAATGAGTGCCGTAAAATGTTTCTCAAAACTGCCCTATGTCCTCGATAGCCTCACGAATTCCATCTTTGAGGTTTTGAATCAGCCAGAAAGGAGGGAAGAACCAGAAATTTGAAAAAAAAAAACCACATCGTCATCTTGCTTCGATCTTGCTCTGTGAGAGATTTCCATCTACGTGATTCTAAAAGAGTCGTAGTTGTATGCCCCTAAATGCGTTCATGACGAGATATTACTCTTGCCGTTCACGGATCCTTCGGCGCCTTTGCACCTACTTTACACAGAAGGACCCACTTTCTGAGGGATCTCTGTCTCGAACGCACCAAGTATTGCTTCATCGGTTGTCAGAAGAACCCCTATTTCAGCGACAGAGTAGAGTAAGCGATTTGTTAACTGAGACTAATAAAGCATAGATTTGCCAATACTTCGTTCGTTGTTTAAACAAGTCCTTTACATGTTGTCAACTCCTTGCTTGAAATTTAATTATGGTCGACTAACGACCAGTCCTAATAGAATTAAACCACGCGAGTTGGCCATGGATTATGTGACAGCACTGAAAAGGTAAATACAGTCGCACCACGTACTGTATAGTATACAAGTTGAGGAAGTGATTATCATTGCCACAAACCATTCCGATTTGGATAACAATCGATAATAGGAGAAGTACAATATTTAAATGCGTGAATGAAGATTATTCTTCTGTTGCCGTCGAGTTTTACTGCATGACAATTTGTGTACATGATTTGAAGCGTACATGAATATACATAGTTATACTGGTTGTAAAACACAATGATAGCGTCGGCTATCGACGCTTCTCCAATTTGACTACAAATTCGTAGAATCAAATTAGATTTGATTTTTAAATGCTGTGAAAACATCGAACTAGAATTGTTTTCCAACCAAATGTTTTGATAATCTCGTCCAGAAAGTTATAATTCCAATAATTTTGTGTGATGGTGGAAATTGTGGCAATTACACCGTTCCACCCGCACAGCCTAGCAGGAGCATTTGGTGTCGTTTTTAACGCGTTGCACTATGTATTCTTTGTTCTGGATTCATAATGAATCGCGCTCGAAAAATTTGCATGAGTTTTTCCTCTCATTTGCTTTATGTCGGTGGTTTGCTGAGCGTGTACGCCGACCAATATTTTTACGCCTCACTGGTGACATTTTTACAAATAAAAATACACGAACTAAAGTCACATACTAAACTAAATATCGCGTTTAAAACAATTATTTTTGACAAAATGTTGTGCCGTTATTATATAAAGTTGTCCGAAACTATGAAACTTAATGTCACACATGTTAAAGTCAAGACTCAAATTTTTGTGATGGACATTTTTTATAAACCGCATAAAGTTTACGATGTTTTTTCACGTTTGTTAAACATCATTCGTTTTTTGAATTGTCTGAGTTTTTCACTACGATTTTCCCTTTTTCTCTTTGAAACGTCAACAGAGCGATTTTCGGTAACCGTGATGATGAATATAGTATTAACGTGTAATTTCCAGTGATTCCATTTCCTACTCCGTAGCAGCAAGAGCTTAACAAATATTGCTATGCTCTCGCTACCGCTCCCACTTTGAACAGAGCCGTAGCAGAGCCATAGCCGAAAAATGAAAAAGTATATGCTCTGCTCTGCTTGTAGTTATGTCGCGTCATAAACTATAGCAATAGAAACAGGCAAAAATCAAATGATGTGCTCTGCGTAGCCATAGCGGGAGCTGAAAACTGATAGCGAGATGAGAGCAGATGAAGTGAAATTGTTTTTATTTACTATGGCTCTTCTGTGTTTTTGTTTTTGCTAAAATTCTGTGTTTGTTTGGACGTTTTTGTTTTTGCTACAATTCTGTGATTCTGTGTCAATTTGTTTCGTGTACTCAATGTTCTTCTGTTCAATACAGAATTTTAGCAAAAACAAAAATGCAGAAGAGCCATAGTAAATAAAAACAATTTCACTTCATCTGCTCTCATCTCGCTATCAGTTTTCAGCTCTCGCTATGGCTACGCAGAGCACATCATTTGATTTTTGCCTGTTTCTATTGCTATAGTTTATGACGCGACAGAACTACAAGCAGAGCAGAGCATATACTTTTTCATTTTTCGGCTATGGCTCTGCTACGGCTCTGTTCAAAGTGGGAGCGGTAGCGAGAGCAAAACAAAATACTACGAAGTAGCGTAGCATTTTCAAACGCTGGTAATTTCTTCTGTTTCATTCTTTTGTTTACATATCTAGTATTAATGTTGCCATCCTCGATTCATTCTTTTGAGCAATAATCTTGGAATATCCCGGTTACAGGTGGTAAATCAATAAAGACAAAGAAAACAAGTGAAAAGTGCTGTTTTCGTGTAATATTTGCAAAACAAAACTCGCATATAGGACGACGATTAGAAATCTAAAAAAACACGTGACAACAAAACATGCAACAGTTCCTCTTCCAGGAACTCCTCGCAGATATGTGTGTAAATTTGCTGAAAATGATTACAATTTCTTACAGGTAGAACCAAATAAATTTAGATCAGGATGAGAAAGTTCTTATTTCACTATTGTGTCTAAACGTACTCATTTCAGTAAATAACTAACTTAGACTGCAAAGATTATGCCAATTGTCTGTAATATATTCAATATATGTAAAAGAACAGTGATTTAGAAATCATGGTCGCTAAGAACGGCGTTCACTGGATCGCTCATCTATACCTCACGTATCTTGGTTAACCACCATGTTCCGATTAGGGATGTAACGAATTTGTGTTTAGCGAAAGCGAATAGTAAAAATTTTTTTTAGCGAATGCGGATGCGATAGGTAAAAATTTTTTTTAGCGAATGCGGATGCGAAAGCCAATAGTAAAAATTACTTTTAGCTAATGTAAATATTACAAGGACCCGTTTAACGAATGCGAAAATCTTTGGGAATGTCAGAGTCAATTATGCAGTACTTATTTCCAGTAATATTTATTTCAAAGTATCAAAAATTTATTTCAAAGTAACAAAAATTTAACAAAAAATTTTAATTCAATTCACAGAAAATTCAGTCTCATGGTAAAATATATTAAAGTTAACTTCAAAGTTGAACATTCCATATTTGGGTACATAAGGAATAAATTCTTGGCAAACCTTATAATTTCAGATTGAGTTGAGTTTCTAGAGGAGTCTAATATCCAATCAATAAATTTTCAGTTAGCAATAAGTATTTAAAAACATGAAATCCTGCATTTGTAATATCCAACTCCGGCATTAAGACTTCATAAAACGTATGATATACTTTATTAAAATCAGTAGTCAAATTTCAATAGAGCCAAGTTATATTTAACGAAAAGAAGTTTCGCAGCCTTTTCACATTTTAGTCTGGTTCTGAGTGAATTATAAATCAGGCCGGCTCCACTGAATAATTGTTCGCTTGGAACACTTCCTGGTGGTGTAGATAAAAACTGCATGACTAAAGGAACTAAGTTTGTGAACTTAGAGCTATTTTCTTTCCACCACAACAGGGGGTCCTCTGAAATATTTATTTTTTTCTCTTTATTGTAGTTTGCTATTATTTTATTTGCATGACGAAGGGTCAATGAGGTCTCTTCAACGTCGTCTTCAGTATCACTAACATTTGTATCTATAAAGTTTTGAATGGATTGTTGTATTTGCGAAAAATCAGCTTGGCTTTGCGGAGATCTTTGATTGTTGGAAGATTCTGTCGTTTTTGTTCTTTTATTTGGGGGTGAATCACAGATTTGAACATCGGCAGCATGAGCCACAATTAACTTAAAAACTTCAGATTGCACGTTCTCCTTAGTAGATGAGTCAAAAATTTCAATTTGTACCGGGGATCTAAATATGTAGCTACAGTATATAGTGTGATTTTATGTAGTCTCCCAAATTTAGTGTCTATTTCAGAAATCAGCTTAAGTATAACATTCTTAATAGCTGGAGAATAAGATGTCTTCGATAGTTCATTTTGAAGATTCGTTTTTAGGATGTAAATAAGTGGAATAACTGATGATATAATTGCATTTGAGCTACTAAGCTCTAGGGTTATTTCCTCAAAAGGCCTAAGAACTTATACGCATTCTTCCATCATTAGCCAATACTCAGGTGGTATTGCAATTTTACTACAATTTGTTGAATATAGTATTAAGGAATCTTTAATTTTTAATAAACGCTCCATCATATAAAATGTACTGTTCCATCTAAAAAATAAACACATTATGCATTATATACATATGTATTTATGTATAAAACAAATACTAAAATTACCTAGTTGAGCAATCTTGGAAAACAATCAGAGGTGTTTCATTGAGTCTCTCAGTTTGGATTTGACGAAGTTTATCCTGTGCCAAAGTCGAGTGATTGAAGTGTGTGGCGATTTGTTTGCTTTTTGTTATGACATTCGTAATAGTTTCTTCGGCAAGCAATCCAGCTTGGACACAGAGCTGAAGTTGGTGTACTGCACAATTTGTGTGTATTAAGTTAGAGAGATTCAAGCCATGAACCATGTTGGAGCCTTGATCACGTACAATACAATGCACTTTATTAGGAATCTCCCATTCATTAAGTATAGACATGATTTTAGATTCTACAATTTCTCCTCTGTGAGATTCATCTATACTTTCACATTTCAAAACCATATTTACTCTTCGAAACTCATCTGTTACTCCATGGGCGGTTAAGCTTATCAAAGAAACACCTGCACTGGGTTCTGACCAAATATCTGTCGTAAATGATAGCTTGTTAAATTTTCTAAGCATATCAATAATTTTTTGTCTAATTCGCCCATATATGGTTTGACAAATATGGTCAGTGAAATATTCTCGTCCTCGCAGTTTATAATGAGGTAATGCCACCACAATAAGCCGTTGGAAACCAACACCTTGTACAAAATTGAATCGCTATCATTTCACCAATTAAGTTGTCTATTTCAATGGCTCTTGGATGCGATGAGTCCCAAAATTGATTCCTTGTTATCGATTCATTAATCGTTAATTGACTTTTCAATCCATGTAAAGGTGTTGGATTTGGCTTAGAACTTATTATTGCCAATTTTTCAATTTCTTTCATTTCGGAATATTCCTTGGTATGTTTAGATTTTAGATGTGTCATTAAACCACTTGTAGATCGGCCTTTACGCGAAATGACTGTATCGCAAATCACACACTTTGCCTTCTCATTTTCACACTCCGAGAAGTATTTCCACACACCGCTAGACTTTGGCTTCATCATAAATATTTTATATTTTTAATAATTTAGAATTTGAAACGTAGTTTTTCAGAAAAGCGAAGGAAAAAAAGTTCGACTACGAAGCCGTTTATCTTTGTTTATATTCTGCTTCATTTGCCATATTACCATTGTTTTTATGTTTTGTTTAATGTGTTGCCAGATTGGAAAACTAATAGTTTAAATGACTTGGCCTAAATGTTTCCGCGAATGCGAATGTGGAAATGGTTTTTTTGCGAATGCGAATAATAAAATAATGTTTTTTGCGAGTGCGAATGCGGTTGCAAATGTCCAAAATGAAGCGAATAATTCGCATTCGCATATGCGAATTTCGTTACAACCCTAGTTCCGATTACGTGTACGTTGCTGCACCGGCCAGTCAACTCGGCCTTTAACCGCCCACCAACCGGAGGTGTTCCAATCGTCGCTAACCATCGTTACCTTGCTCTCCCCCTTTGCAAATATTAACAAATTGATCAAATGCACTCACTGTTTACATTTATCTCGGTGAAAAGTCGTTCTTTTCGTTGATATTTGATAACCCATCGCTAGAACAGAAATAGTTTGCAGCAAATCATTACCGAATAAACGGGGACAGCTGCCACTTTGCGATGCCATCGCTATTGTCACAGACACTCCAATGCACATGCACACATATGTATGCAGATATTAGATACTCGTGCGTAAATCGCTCGCAAAAATGCCTATTTAAATGAATGCAACAGTGTGATGCGACATTGGCGACCACATGTGTCTTCGTTGCATTGCGAAATTTCAAATCAACCACCAAACGTTATTCGATGCGCGTCTGGCATTCAACCCCATGTTTCCAATGGATCTGGCGCCTTAATCCTTTTTGATATTTTCCAGCAACAACGATTAAGGTTGCCAATGAATCGATCGATTTCTGCATACTTATTATCAGTTGCTAACTGGGTGTTCAGGTAGGATCGCCTGGAAACATGAGTTGTTATTAACCAATATTTACCCTTTCAGTCGCAATCGCATGCAACGCAATCATGTCCAACGCTCGCTTGCGTAATACCAAGAGATGCGTACGGCGTTCAATGACGACCCTTCGCATATTTGGGCGTCTGATATATTCAAAATAAAATTGATTAAGCTGCGTTCCGATTCAGGACAGTGGCACAATTAGCGCCAGGATATGCATAAATCAAGGTACACAAATAAGGGCTGCATCTGCATACTTTCTCGCGCAAGGATGTGCGTTCCGTCCGTCCGTAAGGGTTAAATTCAAAATAGTTCCAACGTGTGTATGAATGGGCTGTGGGCAAATCAATTGAATGCGAATGTTCTAATAATAAAAAAAAAGACACAAATAATAAATTTCTCATTTTGCACCTTGTTGTTTTCGACTGTGACGTACATCCTTTCCATTTTCATTATAACGCATGCTGGCGGCAACTGCTCATGTTCCGTGTGATACCAATAAATGTTTGCATCTCCAGCGACAGCAAACACACACGACATCTGCTTTTTTAATGTAGTATCTACATAGACACACACACATACATATGAATGGAGATGTGTTCGCATAGGTAACCCTATCTGGAAATATTGAAATTGCCACATTTTTGATAAACAACCAAACGTTGTGAAACATCCATCGTTTGTAGTGGCCTGTAAGCGAAAACCAGGCTGAAATGCACTTTACTTTAAAAAAAACGCATTGCCCACTGATTACGAAAATCGAAATGAGCAACAATGCATTCGTTCCAAAAAAAATATTTTTTTTTAAATTTTTTTAAAATAAATAGGCGATGCAATATGCATATTATTCATTCTTATGCAATTTCATGAAGTTTGAGTATCCACACTTATATAATGGGTGGCGGATCGAATTTTTTTATTGTTATTTTTTTCATCTAATTGATTATTTAGATCTTAGGGCCATTATTGGGGGTACCTACCCCTCCTCATAACGATTTTCGCAATTGTGAAGGGGGGGGGGGGGGTAAAGTACAAAATATGTGCTGCAAAGAAAAACAATAGTTTTAGTCATGTATTCCATAATAAATATCATAGTTGGTACTCCTACAAGTCCCCCGCGTCATGCCCTCTGTTACGTTTTTTCAATTTGACGAATTTGGACATCATTTTCCAACCTACTACTTACCTCGCTTCTTCATCAGTACCCTTTGCAATGATTTCTACTACAATATAAGGAACTAGCAAATACACGAACTAGCAGACTAGTAACTAGCAAATACCCGCTACTTCGAACGCGTAAATTTTACTCCCCAGTAAAACTAAAAATATTTGTTTAATTGCAATGGTTTACAAAAAATGCTTAATGCCGACTCAGAACCTTTGTCGCATTTTTAAAATTTTTGGTGGTAGATATTTTTTTGAAATACATGTTGACACTTTTAAATATTCCCCATTTTGGTCCCTTTTTCTACTTATTGCAATTGCTGTTGTCAATCCCGGAACAATTTCCAAACATTTATTTCCATTCTACTCCTCGCCCTTTGTGGTTATTTTTAAAATATTTTCCCACCTGCCCTTTACTTTACCCGTTCTGGGCCATTTTTGTAGACTTTTCAGTATCCTACAACTATTTGGTATCACCAAATTATTTTTCATTTATATATTTCACCAGTTTTGGTCCCACTTAAACCCCCTCCCCCCCCCCCCCACAGTGGTCCCAGACGCCAATCTAGTTGGAAAAATGTCATAACTTCTCTTCGGAAGCAGCTAGAAGTATGAAACTTTGCAATTATGTTTTTCTTATTGAAGGCATTCTTTGTACCAAAAATGGGCCTTGTAGGTAAAATGGGCGTGACAATTTTTATGATTGTGAATATTAATGTATTAATTTAGAGGTGCCGAATACCCATTTCGGCAATATTTTGAAGGACGACTCGAACGAGGGTTTCGGGCACCTCTTTTTAAGATTGAAGATATGAATATATGAACCACCAATATGCTCCCTTGGGTACTCCACTAGGTTCGAATAGATATATTGCACTAATATACAAAACAACAAAAGAATATTAATTGTATATTTGAAATTTAAATTATTCTATTCATTTATTTAAATTATTCTACATCTTCCTGTATGAAAGGATCTAAAAGTAAGGAAATATCTTCATCACCTACTAGTTCTTCATTTCGAGAGCTAAGAAATGGCTTTGTTGAAAAAGATGAGATTAATGGATCTGATGAGCAAATAATTGAAAAGATCTTCCATTGTTTTCTCTCGTGACATTTTTCTAGTGTGATGTTCGCGAATAAATCTAAAATCATTGTTTCGAGACTCTAGTGCTTCCTCCGACATCATTCCTATCGGTAGTGCCGCATTTTGAATTATGTCTGCGCCGTGAATCAAAATTTTGTGGACACTCGATGGCATATAGTACCATTCATACAGTTCTACGTATAGTTCCGCAGTATCCATCGCATATTTTCGGAATGCTTCCACATTAATTGCATAACCAGATGACATAGTTCTCAAAATTATTCCAAGTCTTTTTTATTGAACTTTCATTTACTCCTGTTATTTGAGAAGCTAAGGAAGGTTGTTGAACAAATTTTGTAGCGGTATTACCGTCATTTGTGCTTCCTTCTCCCGGCTTAGGAATATCAATAAGCAAATTAATTTCTGATTTCAGAGCGCTAATTATTTCTTGTTTTCTTTTCTTCTGTGAAGCTTTATCGGACTCACTACGAGCTTGCCATTTTTTAATTTCAATTTTGTAAGATATATGCAATACACATTCCAGACACCTTACCCACGCATGCAATGTCGATAACCCATATTCGTAAAGATTGGCCCTTACATTCAAGGCTTTAATTTCGTGCAATTTATTCATAATGGTTGGCGTTGCTCCACAAATACCACATCTTTGAGTAGAGGAATCGCTAAGAATTGAGAAAACCTTGCCATCAATCATTGTTAAATAAAACACATGTTTAACAATAACTGTTTTATCTTCAATGTTAGAAGCTGTTGACACTATTGCATTAATTTGATTTTGTATGTAATTATTTTCATCTTGAATCAAAGATTTTGTTTCCTTTTCAAAAATCAGTTTAATTGGCCTGCAAAAACGTGTAGACGAAGGACGTGGGTTTTCCCATATGATATGGTTATCGTACTTTAGCTGCAAAGGTACCAAGCAAATTGCAAACAAATATTCATCTGTTTTACGGGAATCATTTGAACTAAAGTTTTGCTTATAGGTTGAGTGCCCACTGCTTCCATCACATCCCCATTTATAAGTCAAAGTTAATTTCGTATAATTGAATTACTCTATGACTTCTTTTTGTAACTTTAAAATTCTACATGCAGTGTGATCAACTAAGTCCTGCAGAGGCACTTCTGCTATTACATCGGATACCTTTATTCCATTACTTGGGTAGCACTTTTCTTTAGCTTCCAGAATTCTATGATATGATGGGTATATATCCGCGTTACGGATCTTAGCACCAGCACGCATCGCATTATAACTTGCTTTTGTATATTTTCCATCGATAAACAGACGTAATGCTTCTTCATCTGTATATGGTACTGGTTCCTTAGATTGTGCATTAACAGTTTTTTTAATTTTAGTTGCTCTCGTTGGAGATTCATTTATGTTCTTTAGAATCGCGGCAGCATTCCTCTTGCCAGACTTATAAAGACTAACGCCAGCAGCGAAAACTAGTTTCTCAGGTGAACATCCACTAACTAAAGCCGACACTTCCAAACGCTTCCCTTTTCCGGATTTACCTGAAAAATCTGATCGAGGTCTACCAAAATTTGACGTTGACGGTTGGATCCCTAAATCCTCTGGAATTTTAATCACGTTTTCAGAAGGAAGACCAAATACTCCATTTAACCAAATTTTGTTGGAGTCCTCAAAATATTTCTTAGATCATTTTGCTTTCATCCATCTTTCGTTAATTGAATACGTTAATCTCCGTACAGCTAACTCAACTTTTTTGCAATAATCTTCTGTTTTAGTTTTCTGTAACCCACTCTTAGCAAGAAAATAGCTAATGACAGCTTTTACCCTTTCTTTGCTTTCCATTTCGGCAATCCACACATTATATAGTTCTCTCCGTGTTATGGGTATGTATATAAAAAGTTTACCGGTAAATAATTGCAGCTAATTTTTTTTCCATCTAAAGTGGACATTACACAGATCAACAGGGCACAATTCATTTCACGGGAATCCACGGGCATCCTATTTAAAAGTTACTCTAAAAACCATAAAATGCTAAATTTTTACTAATTTTTACAAAACACATATTTCCTCTTACCAATTATTTTGCACACAGAACATTTAAATTCGACATTTATTTACAATATAGCTTAAAGATACCTGACATAATGCAGTTTAAAAGTATAGAGACAAAATTTGCACTTGTTGGATGTTACGAACAGTTCAAATGTGATGCTGGCAACAGTGACAATGCAATTGTTCATTTTCAAAACATCATAACAAAGCAAATAAGCCAAAAAAAACCTGATATACAGTTATGAACAGTCGATAGTTATCTAACAATTACCAAACAAATTATGTGAACTTTGTAACATAAAAAAATTGACTTTTTTCCAGCTAGATTGGCCACCCCCCCCCCCCCTTTTCCGATTCATTCCGATTGTTTTATTTCACTCATTTCTGTTTTCCCCCTTTATACCTTTTTTATTCCGTTTTGGTACGTGAATGCCCATTTTCCTTATCTAACTACAGTAAAAGCTCGATTTTTGCAACCCCCGATTAGCGCAACCGTCATTTTTTTATATTACGGTCTTTATAAGTGCAACTTTCGAAGAAAAAGGTCGTGATAAGTGCAACTTTTTTCTGATGGACTGAAATCAGGAACTTTGTTTGGAGGTCACGGTTAAACCAAATGCTCCCCTTTCAACATTATTCTCTGTTCGACTCTGTCCACTGTGAACGAGCGTACAATAACTGTTTTTTTACCGTTGCCTTCCTGTTATTTTTCATCCCATATTCTTAAATTTCAATATTTCAACATATATATTTGGGGCTCGGTAAGTGCAATAATCTCAGTTAATGCAACAGGCCTGATTTCCTATCGGTTGCGCAAATCGAGCTCTTAAAAATTAGTTTCGCCTTTTTATTTTTTACCCTTTTTTGTTCCTTTTTTATCCAGTCATGGCCCCTTCTTCGTCCCATATCTATCTCATTTCCAGCTGTTGTTGCCAATCGTAGTCATGGACCAATTACCAACAAAAATCATAATATTTGATTACTTTGTATTTTCTCGTATTTCAAAGGATTTTGGGGACACATTTTACCCGTTTCCCCCATTTTTATCCCCTTCCAATCCGAATTTCCAAAAATCCGATCTTAGCGGATGTCAAGGCTGCAATGGCTACATACTTCCGAAATTTCATGATTCTAGCTTCAGCCGTTTGGTCAGGACAGTGATGAATCTGTCAGTCAGCCATCAGTCAGTCACGCAAGTGTTTTTTATGGCACAAAAGTAATCCTCCTATCAGAAAATGCTATAAATTTTGCGATTGGCCCCTAATGTCAGTGTCAACTCTGGCGGCGGCCATTTACATGACATCATATTCTCGACTTGATGTAAAAAAAAATTAAAAGACCAAATAAAAATAATCCACAAGAAGAATCAAAGTTTTCCTTTTTTTCATTACAGCCAAAAAACATCAGAAGATTACTTTTGCGCCACCTGTTATATATATAGTTTTTATCATTTAAACGAGAATTACTCTTTAGTAGCGCAGTCAGGCAGTAAAGTCAAAAATGCCATAAAAACTAAGTATTTAAAATTGACGAATTTTTTCATCAAGTCAATGAATTTATACATCAATTTGATGTAGAACTATTGATGAATCGTTTTCATTGATTTGATGTACAGTTTTTTTCAGTGTAGTGTGTAGTGTGAGGCTTCTCGAAAAGTGAATTTCCGATTTTTTTAATTTTCGTTGAAAATGGTCAGTTCTTGAAATGAAAGATTCCATACAAATTTGGTACATTTGTAAAATGCGTGTTTCTTCCTATCTATTAATTTTTACCCTCAATCTGACTCCACATCCCGACTATGAAAATTCTAGTCCGCAATTTCTGTCTTCCTAGAGAAGTTTCCTGCCTACTTCGAATATAAGTCGACAGTGTCATACCAAAATTGTATTAACTGCAGTCATTGTTCACACGATGTACTTTTCGTTGAACCCTTTATCGGTGATGATCATCGGCAACACTCTCTATACCTACATTCTTGCCAGGTAAAATTACAGCTCAATCCGAGGATAAACATCGCATGTCGCTTATTTAGCTCATTACGCATTATTACTCCATTGTCCTACTGCGCATATGAATGTATGTGTGAGTAGATGTGCCCTGGCAGGTCAGAGATTACAACTGAACCAATTTTCACACTGGCTGATAAGATTGGTCGTCGTATCCTCTCTTACAGTGAAACTCACACCCAATTCACACACGCACACACTCATATATTTGCTGCTAATATGAGAACACAAGAACATCAATTTGCTGAGTATGGATAACGATTAATGCGATCACAAGTAGTCGGAGCATCACCCTGTCTGAGCAGCATCAGCAGTGTCATTGTGGTCCGTCCCAACAACAACAACAACAGCCACAATATCCATCCCCTAACAGTAATTGAATGGTTTTTGTGTATAAAAAGTGCATTTTTGACAGCAAAAACATAAACAAAAGCGTTTTGTATTAATAACACGTTCCTCTGCCGCTCCGCTCCGCTCTGCTGCGATACGTGTAATTGTTGTGATGTTAAGCAAAACACACAAAAAGTCAAGGGTCGGTCCCATCCAATGATCCCAGAATCCCCGTCTGAGAGCATCACCATCGTTTGCAATTGTTGATTGTTGTTTTTATCTGCCAAATGGGACGTAATTTCTGATTTGGCAGCGGTTGTTGCTGCTCCTGGAAATTGTGGAAAAACAGCATGAATTGACACCAAAAGGGTGCGTGTTCGTTTGGTTTTGGTTTATTTAGGGTTTGACAAGTCAATATCTAACAGCCAACAAGTGGCAATTGGAAAATGGCAAATGGCGCATTAAGCTGTTGTTTGTACACAATGCAATCCAGCAATCCATTTAGGAACCGAACCATAAATTTATCACAAACAACAATAACTCCATTTGTCTCCTATGACAGAGTGCAGTGTGTGTGACTTATGGACGATGACATTGCATTGTTTCTATTTTGGGAGGATCACATCGATTTTCGGCAGCTATTTTATGGTTGACGTCTTACAGTTGTTACATCGACGTCCTAACGATATTCAATGACTACTTAAATCAGTTAGTTAATAAAGGAAAAAACCAATGTGAAAATTATGGAAATTTACTGTAAGTGACCAACTGGGACAATTAATAAACCGAAATGAATAATAACAAGAGATTTAATTTGAAGAAAATTCAATTATTAGATATGCGTGGGTCTTTTTTTTTAGGATATGGCGCCTGGTCGATAACTTGTCAGTTGTACATTTTCCAGGCTGATGATGTTGTTGTAGACCAGTGGTTCCCAAAGTGTGTTCCGCAAAAAAACTAGTCTTCCACGAAACAATTTAGGGATTCCGCCTGAGAAATTTCGTTTAATGATTTGTCTAATTCAAAAAAATCCAAAAAGTGGTTGTTTAGAAAATATGTGATCACTTTTATTTATTCATTCATTAGTCTATGGTACATAAACCTTACAGAATAGCAATATTCAGGGATGCGAGATCATTGGCATCAATTTTGGGGGTTCCACGACCAAAATAGTTTGGTGTAGACAGTACATACTCTACGGGAAATTGGACTGGTACAGAACCAGTCACATGATAGGTCCCTCATGGATAGGGACCGGTTCCA